>JAWWEV010000083.1:43491145-43547577 GCA_035583235.1 Hafferia zeledoni
AGTTAAAGACAGTTACCCTTCTTGTATTAAAGTTCCTTTTCTTAAATTTGATAAAGAGTAGCGTGATTATTTGAGGAAGAAGTCCCCTCCCCCTCTTGTGAGTGAACATCTTAGTTCTTTTCCCCTCAAACCAAGACAGAGACAAAGCATGGAAATGACATGTGATGATCTGGGGCAATCATTAACCTATCTGTCTCTGTGATACTCCTCTCTGACCTCTCGTTTAACCATATGCACATTGTTTCCCACAATAGTTCTCATCCTGCAAGTATTCATGGTTTATGTGTATGCAAAGAGCTTCTCAAAGACACTAATTCTGTGTAACCTTCTGAAATACATAAATCTGCAGCTTGTATAATATGTTGAACATGTTGGCAGATTCAGTACTGTAGCAAGTGCAGTCAGTCCACCTTTCTGTCAGACAATGAGGAAGAAATTTTTGGTGGCATTTTATCCTTTCAGCTTTCCTGTCCATTGTAACTTGGCACTTAAATAAAACGTATTTTGTTCTTTGCTAGCTGCAGTAAACTCTTTTTCCTGCATTTCTCAAGATCACTACGAACATACTGGCAGTGGGGGGCATTCTGTTGCAACAGGCGAGTTAGGCAGTCTGATGTGGGCAGTGGGTGGCTGGTTTCCTTGGCCACCCTCAGTTAACTCTCATGCAAGTGCCAACAGCAAGCTTTTGATGGTTGCCCAAGACCTTAAGTCTTAGGTGAAAAAATTTAAATCATCTTAAAGTGGAGAAAAGTTTTGTAATCTGATAATCTCCATATTTTTAGTTTTATTTGAAATTTGGTAGGTAAGGAGAGTATCAGTACAGGCAAAGCAAGAGCCAGAGGAATTGGCAGACACAGAAGGATCAGCTGTTGAAGCCAAGGTGGGAGGCGGCATTTAATTATAGTAGGGTTTGCTAGGCTTGGGATCTTAGTGGGCTGAAGTGTTGATGTGAATTTGGCATAGTGTGTTTAATGCACAGAAGTAAGACTTCAGAAAGGCATTTTCTTTTGAGGAAGGATTGGGGATTTTTGGATATCCCTTTCTGAGCTGAACTGCAAAAGAATTAGAACAAAGATGGCGAGGGGACGGGGGAGGAAGTGGAGCATGGGCAAACCCAACTCCATTTTCTCACCATTTTGACACTTCACCTTCTGAAGCTGTTTTAGACAGTTACCACAACACCTGCCCATCACTTAGACCATGTTGGTCCTGCTGTGAGGGCTGAAAATAGGTCCAGGTGGAAGCATCAACATGAGTCAGGTGTTTAAGAGGTGCAGAAAAAATGCAGATCTTTCAAAATGGGTTTCTTCACTACTCAAGTCAAACTTTTAAATCTTGTTTGCACAGTGAACCCAATTTATTTGGTATCATCTAAAGAAAGCAAAGGTTTTTACATAGTAGCAGAGCATTTAGGACAGGTAAATGAAATTTCCCAAGACTTAGGTGATTCTTTATGGCACTCACTGTGTTTACTCCCTAGGGGAAGGGATGCTTGTTATATTCCTATCTTTTGCAATAGCTCTAATACATTACAATAGCTTGTGGTGACATTGACAGATAGTAACAATTTTTAGTTTAGTTTGCCCTAAATCTTTTAGAGTTGAGATGCACAACAAGTAAATGCCTGTTTGGGTTGCATCTATTACTCTCACCTGTGCTGATACCTCTGGTACTGCTTCATGCCCCCTACCTTCTATGCACATTGAGCCCACAACTCTTGCTGTCTGTAACCCATTTGGCTGTCAGGCTCAGCAAGAGCTGTTGCACATGTTGAACTCAAGTGTGGGTTAGCTGGCCAGTGTGGACAACTGACCTGTTATAGGTCATCTGATCACTGCCTAGTTGCTCTACACCAGCCACTACCGATCACCTGCTGGACATGACAAAAATCCGTGAGCTGGCCCAAGGGGTGCAGCTACCAGGGGATGTGCTAGCCTGTGCCTGGCTGAAGTGCTGCTGCATGCCAGAGAGGCTGTTGTGCTAACAGAATTAAGAGGAAAGGGTGATGGGAAAATTTAGGAGATGAGAGAGAAACTCTGCGCACAGTAACTGTAGAGACTCTTTAATTGCTCAAGATTTGTGAACATTCTATATCTAATCCTATGTGATCATGTAAATTTTAATGTTTTGATATAACAGTTGGACTTGATGATCTTAGAGCTCTTTTCCAACCTTAACAATTCTATGATTCTGTGGAATAAGTCCCTTGGAAACTTTTTCTTCCTGAAAGAGATACTACGAATGCCTTAGCAGCCAAATATTCAGGGCTAACTATCCTGAGTTAGTGTTTCAAAATCAAATGGCATCTTTCACTAGGAATGTACAGTATTGTCAAAATGCAAATTTGAAATGTTCCTCTAAAGAATATAATTAAACTTCTTATTACTTGTGCATTCTTTGTGGTTTTTAGTGTACTCCTCTGTTCCATGTAAGCACTCTGGTGTCTGTTTGTGACATTTTAATGGCAATTCTCACCAAAGCCATTGCAAGTTTTTGGCTCACTCTCCTTTTCTGTAAAAGATAGCTGTTTAAGATACACTTGCTTTTGTTGAGAAAGAAATTATGAAAAATTGCTCCAGCACCAATTGGTGTCTTATAACCACCTTTGCCACTTGAAGTGCTCTGTGCTCAGGCAGCAACAAAAGCTGTGATAGCAGCTGTTTTTACCAAAATCAAAAGACACGAGTTTTGAGAACAGAGGAAAGGTGGTGGTGGAAGCAGGGAAAGTTTTTCCTTTTATATTTTTACATGTGTCAGAGTAGTCTGGCATTAGAGAGTGAAGATACTGAAGAAGGGTTGAAGGACATTGGGGGAGGTCTAAATGTCAGTATTGACCATGGTTAAGTTGATCAGAAACTCTTTTGGAGTGGATTTCATACTAAAATGTTTTTAGGTGCATTGATTCATACGTGTATGATTGCCACCCCTCACCACCATCATCTGTAAAGGGAACAGAGGTTGCAAAATACCCTTCAAAAAAAACTTGAAAGAAGACTAAGACTTCCTTTTTCATTCTCTTCTATGAAGTCCATGCTATCTGTGATACATCCAGGAGAGGGGAGGCTGCTTTTCTTTCACAGCTCTCTAGCCACAGCTGACAAAGGGAAGTGGCACCTCGGTCTTGCACCTGAAGACTCAAAGAGAGACAGGAGCATCTATGGAGCTGTGAGAGATCATGGAGCTGGCTGCTGCTGCTGCTGCCTAGTCAAATGCTGCCTGAGCTCAGACAGGCAGGGCTTTTGGAAAGCCTCAGGGGAGAGTCATAGTCACCAGCTGAAAGTTCATTTCATGGAAGCAATGGGCAGCTGAGGACCTTTCATGACATCAACTGCTTATTCCCCTTCAGCTAAAACAGGCCATTTACAGGCAGCATGAGTCCCTATGTCCAGCTTTACGGCTGAAGAGAGGTGATGAACTATTAGTTTCCTGTCTGTGAGAAAAATAATTTCTCCCAAACAGGAGAAATTGAGCACAAGGGCCTAAAAGATCTGCTTGTGGAGGAAAGGATTATGAATACTGCATAGCAAACCCTAGAAAAGATTCCATCTGAGTCCAGAGAAGGACAGCAAAGGTGGTGAAGGGTCTGGAGTACAAGTCTGATGAGGAGCAGCTGAGGGAGCTGGGGTTGTTTAGACTGGAGAAAAGGAGGCTTGGGGGAGACCTTATAGCTCTCTACAGCTGTCTGAAAGGAGACTGCCCAGGGAAGTGGTTGAGTCACCATGCCTGGATGTATGCAAAAGGTGTGTAGATGGGGCATTTAAGGGCTTGGTTTAGTGGTGGACTTGGCAGTGTTAGTTTAAGGGTTGAACTCAATGGTCTAAAGTTCTTTTCTGGTGTAAACAACTCTGTTCTGCTCTGTGGAGTTACATCCATGTCTGGTTTTGAAGAAACAGCTATATTAAAAAAAACAATAATGAAAGAGCATGTGTTTTGCTATAGTAACTGTCACTGTGCACTCTAAACTTTTTATTTCTCTTTTCTTGTTACTCTATTCCCAAATTGCTAATTAGAGTCAACAAATTGGCTGTAGAATACAAGACATCATGCAGTCTGCCAAAGGGAATGGCTGGCATCCCTACAAATTGGGTGACGATGTGTTTGAAGACTTAATACTGGAAAAAGCTTTCAATATTCTCTTAATGCTCACTGTCCTCCTACTGAAGTGACTCAATTCCAAAGGCAGCAACATACTGTTCTTTTGTTGTCAGAGGTTTGGTGAACAGAAATGAATTCCCCATGAAGACATGTGGTCCTCCACCATTTAAGTTTCATTGTTGCACTAAATAACCAGTAAGTGCAGGCTCTGAGTGAGGGGTAATTTGAACAAAAGCCAGCTGAAGTGTATTGATAATGGTTGCAGTGGTTTGGTTTGGCAAGCAGAGAAGCCTTGAGAGTGTGTCTTCTGTAGCTGCAAAGCATTATATGTAGACCTACAGTGGTCCTGTGGTGCTACACAAAATGGGCACATGTGTAGCACTGTGTGTCTGTATGCTCCCCTCCTACGTCTTGTAGTATATATATGGATATCTGAAAAAGACTGATGAGTGGAGGTGGATATTCCAATTCCCTTCTGTACTGTCTGTTCAATATGACAGTGTCAGTACCATCACTTGTTTTGGTGACTTTGCCCCCCTCATATCCCCATGTATTGACCGATGGCATAGAGTGGCTGATTTGTTCTGAATTTGCATGTTAATACAAAGGTTAAGTCAGAGGCCTGATGTTAATTTTCCAAATATGTTTTTACTTGTACAGTGGCAGACACATTTGGCTATCAATGTTATACAGCAATTTCTGCATGTATTGTTTTCTAATAGGATCGAAGACCATTATGAAAGCTTTTACCCAAAATATTATGCTGCAGGTGGATTCAGAGGTGACACTGGATCTGAGGGTGATATTGGGGGAGCAAACAATTCCCTTTTCTTCTGTACTTCCCTTCTCCTACTTTACAGACCTTTCAATTAGCCTGGGATTCCATAATTTTCAAAATTTTCAATAAGCCCAAACTTGGAGTGATAATCTTGTTTATAAAACACAGGCAATATGACTAAAAGTATTCAGCTAGGCTGGCTTGGCTTCTGCTGCTGTGATAACTTGGTTGGAAATGTGGAGTGGTTTTGATCATACTGGTCAAAAATATTTCTGAAATATGTCTTCCCAATGATAATTGTTTTCTTGAGCAGTGATGGTCTTTTTTGAATGAGGCAGGATGAAAAGCCTAAAGTAGCCTGTAGGTGTGGGCTTGTAGGTTTCTACGTTATCCCAAGTCCTCTGAGAATAAAGCCACTGTTTGGGCTACAAGGCATAAAGGCTTGCACAAGAGGATTTGTAGGGCAGGAGTTGGCTGAGGTATATGGGTATATGTTTGAGGCTCATTGGCTGTAAAATGCGAATGTCTCATTTCTCTGATACATTTCTGAGCACAGCGGTGTAGCTGCTGCAGTAGGAGCAGTGCTAAATAGGTTTAATACAAATGATAACTTTTCAAGATTTGCATCTATCGTCATGTATTCAGCCATTAGTAATTCTTGCTGTATATCTTAACAAAACAATCTGCAAAATCCATGGCTGCAGGCTGTTTCCAAGTTCAGATACGCTGCTGGAGTAGAGGATTTGGAAGAACATTGCATGCATTGTCACACCGTCTTATTCGACCCTTTGATCTCACTCACAGTTCATGTGTAAAGATTTTGAGGGTGTTGCTTTCCTTTCCTCTTCAACACAAGCATCTAATCTAAAATATCTAATCTGAACAATGAAAACAGAGCTTTAAGACAAATGTTTAATGGCTCAGAGTTGGAAAGGGGTCTGCTTGAGTGGAAAACACAGGGTTTAGAGTCAAGATGCCTGAATTCCTTTCTCAACATGCTGGATTTCCAAAGTAATTGGAAGCAAGTCTTTTGGTGCCTCAGTGGATTTAAAGGGTGTTTGGCCATTTCTTTTATTTACTTCTTGAGATTTTAATCAGCTTCCTTTCAGAGATCTTCATTGCTTTAAAATGATGGCATTGTTTTCAATGACGCAGTAAGTTTTAAATAACTGCAATACATGGTATATATTTAATTATTGTAAAAATTAGTAAAAGACCATATAAAAATGTAGCATGAAATGGGATATATGTAAAACAGTTTCATTAGCTGATTCACCTAATATAGAATTATGGCACTTTGTCCATTACAGAGCTAATCTCTCAAAAAATTAGAAGCTGGGTGGTAGATTCTATCACATCCATGGTTGGCTCTGACCTGAAAAATGCTTCACTTACTATTTATTAAAGAAATTCTTGGTTTTAGTTACGTTTCTAGACATTTTCTGGAGATTCTCTTTTCACTACCTGTGGTTTTATTTTAGGTATACTTAGTAAGTAATCCCGTTGTTGTAGGTTGAAGAGTATTTGTTGTTATCTTCTGAGACTGTGTTATTTAATAGTATTGAGAAGGATTAGATGCATAAAACCTAAATATTTTAAAGCAGCACTACTAACCTGTCACTATTCAGAGTATGATTCATTCTAGGAGTAAAATGTCCATGAATGTAGATATTTTTATTATATTCCTTAATATGCTGCAAGTAAGTAGATACTCTTGATACTTCATACTAGTACAGCCTCTAACTTTTGGAGACTGGGAAAAAAGAATGATTTACTTTTTTTTTCCATCTTGAAACTCAAGTCATGTGGGTTTTTTCTGATTTTTGTGTTTTCCTTCTCTGGTGTTTCTACCCCTGTGGTCTGTACTCATTTTCAAAAGTGAACTTCTGAAGGAAAGGAGAAAGAGTATTTTTTTACTAAAAGTTCATCATAAGTAAAGGAAAAGTTGGGGGTAAACACCTTTGAGTAGTCAGTATATGCTTGTTTGTTTCATATCTAGAAGAGATAATTGGTTTTATCATTTCACTTTCCTTTACCCAATTACCAGATTTAATGTATCGATCTGACTCCCTATAGATTAATCTGTTGTCTTAAAGACTAATCTGTTCTCTGTCTCAATGCTGTGATTCTTTTAATGCTTTTCTGGGTCCAAAATAGTTTTAATTTGTTTTGGTTGAAAATATATATGCCTGATCTATAAAAAACATCCTTTCAAAATGGTCATTTAATTATTTTCCCTCTGGGTATTTGTGAAACAAAAATTACTTTAGCTCCTGCACTGTCTTTGTAACAGGGCAAATGCAGAATTGCACCCACAGTGTGATAAAATTTAAGCATTATATATACTGGACATTTCATATTCCTGGATCTGCTGGACAAGGACCGGTGATTTCCTGTAGTCTGACCTCCTAAAATAAGGTCAGTATGTTAATGAAGCATCACATACACTGGGAACATTTTTAAAGTACTGCCCCAGTACTCTCCAAATTTGTCTTCAGTAACACAAACAAATCATTTATCCCACCTTCATGTTTTCCTAAGAAAAGGAGGAAGAATGGAGAAAAAAGAATGACAAGAAGAAGGGGGAGCAGTAACTGAGCAAAGTACTGCATATGTGCAGACATAAAGAACATTTTAATGTTTTTTAAGGCATCTACCTTAGATGCACAGGACAGACACACACACACACACCCCCTCTGTCTGCAACCCACTCAGGCCCAGCAGCCATTTGGCTGCATCATGAGCCGTATTAGCAGCTGATAATTCAACAACCAGCCTGCTCAGCAGGAAATCCTGGTGGCTAGGATTGCTTCCTTGGAAACCGCTGTCAAGTTTCTCTGGTTTTATGAGAGGGGTTCTGCTTGAGAAGGGACCTAGATTCCCTCCCCTTTGGAGAGAGGTGAGAGTAAACGGTGTCTCAGAAATTACAGATAGCTTCTTTTGGCCTCATCTCTCCCTGTGGTCACCCAACACCGGAGGGATGCCCAAGTAAAGATACCTCCTGTTATTGCAAAGGGATATTTTCTTCTACTGTCAGATGGAACTACAAGAGTGTCTGTATGCAGCAAGTCTACATTAAATCCCTTTATTCACTTAGGGCCTAAGCAGCATGGTTGGAAAATATGAGATAGAACTTGATATCCTTACTTCTAAAACATTACCTCCATGGGTTTGCCTTAACCATGAAAACCTGTGGTAGTGATACCTCACAGAATCACAGACTATTCTGAGTTGGAAGGGACCCACAAGGAGCATCGAGTCCAACTCTTAAGTCAATGGCCCACATAGGGGATTGAACACATGACCTTGGCATTATTACAACCAAGTTTTAACTAACTGAGCTAATCTCCAAGAGGAGACATCTTGGTCAAGTAACATAAATTCTTTGGCTACCACATAGTTTTCCCAGTTTAATGGAAACTCAACAGTTCTCAGCATGTGAGTGAAGTAGGAGCTCTTCTCAACTGGGCATTATGGACATAGCGGAGAAGGGCCATGATGTTTGCGCTCCACTCACTGGCCAGCACTAAGGGACTGAAAGACCCACGGCACAGTGTCATCCCCGTGTGCATGGCCAAGGTAGCTTTGCAGATCTTCTTGTTTGCATCCCTCCTGTTCACACACTGATTCTTCTAATTTCTCCCGCTTTTCTTGGTTGCTGTTGTTCAAACTTTCTGGTACTACACCCACATACATCTTACCACAATGGGGTGGCCCCATGAGGATACCCCCTGTCTTGTGCAGATGAGAATAAGCCTGCCTTGGAGAGGACAGGAGGATTGTATGACTTTGAAGCTTTCTGTTTGTTAGAGAAGTGAATCCTCTGGACAGCAGATCAGTTTTACCCAAGAGCTCAGAGCAGGACCAGTTTTGTGAAACAGCTGTATTTCTTTGACAGTCTGGCTAATCTGTGCTTGCAGGATGGCCTGGTTTTTTATTACTGTGACACAAGCATTTACAAAAATACTGGTTTGGGTTTGTTTGTTTGTTTTTCATCATTCAAATAACTGAAAATCCATATGAAAAGTACATTTGTATGTGTGCCCAGATGTAGAACCCCTGTTAGTGAGGCCAGCTGGGATTAAAGTCTCATTTGTATAATTTGTAAAGGCTTTGGAATTTTTCCTACGGTTTTCAGCCGTAAGCTGGAATTTAGCTTTTGACAGACTGCTAGACAGCTTGCACAATAAAGCTTTAACTAAAAATATTTTCTCTGCAACCCGGGAAACCTCACCATTTTACATGCAGCGACTATGGAATTAGTTTGAAAAGAGACAAATTATTTTAAAAAAGAAGAAGAAGGAAAAAAGAGCGTGTTTTAAAGACTTAATCAAAGAGAGCTCCACTCATAAGTAACAGAACATACAGAAAAGCGAAAATGGGATGGTAAGTAAGTTAAGAGGCACACACAGGATGCTCGGGATGCTCAGCTGCACACAGCAGCAGAGCACCACTGCACAGCAGCAGATCCCCTCACTCAGTCCTTGCCCTTGGTCCCTTCTGGGAAGAGCTGCTGAGGTGCAGTGGTTGACTGAGCCAGCCTCCCAGGGCTGACCAGCTATTCCATATCTAGCCCATTTTCCACTGCAGTTCAAGGAAATTTCATTGCTTGAACTTCTGGATTAACATCTGAACCATGTCCGGGTAGTTTGCTCTGTGGGGAGCAAATCATCCCTCTCATTCTCCCTCCTACCACAGTGGGTGGGTGGGAAGCAAAGAAGTACATTCCTTACACCTCCCAGCTGGGGACCTGCAATGGGACTTGCATTTGGAGGTGTCATGCACCTGCTGGATAACATGGCAGTGCCTCCAGCAGAGCAGTGACTTTCTTAAGCCATTTTGTGGCTCATGGAGTCACAAAGCTACAAATATGTCATCTCAGAGAGAGGTGGTGGAGTCACTGTGTGCACAGCTCCTGGGAAAAAACAGTGCAGGCTACTTGGGCTTGAGGGGTGAGATAACCATGATAAAAGACAGGAGCTGAAATCGCATCTCTTCACTCCCCAGCAGAGTGTTAAGGTTTTTGGTGCCTTTTTTCAAGTGTTTTTCTCTCCCCCCCTCCCCGCCTTCTTTTTTTTTAAATAATCTTGAAATGAGCCCAGCTTTGTCTTTGATTTTACGTGGTGATGAATCGTCTCATCTTTCCTGGCATTTCACAGCTGTTTGTTCACAGCTTTCTCCCAATAAAAGAACAGAAACAGACCTTCAAGCAGAGGATTGTTGTCTTTTTGGTGTTCTTGAGCTCTATATTAAAAGCCATGCGTATTTTTCTAATCAGGATTACAGAATTAATTTGCATGGTTTATCCTCTGGTATTTTTCTCTGATGGAGCAGAGTTTGCATCTCTTTTGTGAAAATTTTTATGCTTCATCTACCTTACTTTTTTTGTTGTTCAGCTGTTTTTCGAGACACTATGGATTAAAAATGAAGTTTACAGAAAGAAAAGCCTTCACATAGGTAATTTGAGTAACTTATCAAAGTGCCTTTATGTTCTGTTATTTCATTTGGTATTTTCTGTGCTTATGGAAAGCATTTCTTATGTGGGTGAACGGTGCATTTATTCATAGCCATTTTGACTGTAAATACTTTTGTTTTGGTAACATGAATTCAAAGTTCAATGACCAAATGTTCCTGAGGGTGTTTTGATGTTGCTCTCTGCATGCTGAAGTTTATTTACATGAGGTTTCTGTATGAATTTTCCTTCACTTCAGTGGGTAGGTGCAAAGGATAAATTCACAGTAATAGCACAGCAGGAAATTAATGTCTCTCCAGTTGAGAATTTATGCATATCTTTTTCTGTTGTTATTTCTTAAGAAAAGCAGCAGAATATAGTCATTTTGAGGTACTGTCAGTGTGGATTTTTTTTTCCTTTTGCCTGTCATCTTTCAGAAATCTGAAATAAAAATTACACTGATGCATCGTAGCAAGTAGAAACAAGTGTGGCAGGGAAAGATAATATATGTGTGTTCAGTGTAGCTGTAATAACTTGCTTTGATTCATGTTTATTTGCATTTTGCTTCAGCATGTTGTGTGTATGTGAGGGTCATAAATTTACTAGTGATGCATTATCGATTAATTCTTATGATTTGCCTAGAAAATTATCTAGAACCAGATGGTCAGGATATAGATTTTCTTTCCTTTGAAAAATACGGGATATTGAAAATGTATTTTACTGCAAACTAAGATAGAAAAAAAAAAACCACCAATTTTTAGATTAAATGAAATTTCTGCGGGGAAAATGCTTATGGGAGAAAGATTTATTTCAGTGGTAATATTTTTATTTGTATATTTATGCTTTTTATGTCATGAAATAAATACTGTGAATTACATAAAAATGTCAGGAATGAATCCAGTAATTTAAAATAAGTTCACAAAAGCACTTTGAAATGAACATGTAAATGTTTCATTTTTGCAGTTTCTGAGTGTTCCAGCTTTTAGGCAGGCATTTGCACTTGTTTCCATTAAGTTTCAATATCCAATGGCTACTTACTTAATTTTCATCTGGGTTGACAGGTAGTAGTAATGAGCTGTGTAAAGATACACACTTTAGTGAAAGGCATTTTGATGAAAGGCTTTAATGAAAATACTTGGCAACGTGGTAGGGAAGAAATTTTCAGGCATTGAATGAAACATGTAGAAGGGCTGAGAAGAGAAGGGACAAGTTCTCAATTTCGATTTATGCCATTAGTAGTGAGGACTTTGGACCAGCTTTGGCCACTGGTTCATCTGCAGTGGCTGCAGTAACATCTGGGGCTTTTTAAACACCAACCTAGAAGTGAAAGCAAGAGTAAAGTGATGTGAACTGGGCTTTTTGTGCAGGCACAGTTGGCAGTATTATGGATATGACCATAAGGCTTCTTGTGAAGGACAGGCTTCATGGTTCTCTTACGCTGGAGAGTTATTTGCTGGTCAATAACAGCTGAGTACCAGTGAGAGATCTTTAAACCTCTTTTATGAAAGTGGCATCCATGTAACTGTCAGTTTAAAGAAAAGGTGGAGTGAAATAACCTTGGCTTAGTTCGACCAGATCTTTCTTTTTAAAGAGTTGGCAGTTTTCATGGTGCAAGTGTCAGTAAGTTTGACGGATGTGTGACTCACAGTAGGGCATAGCCCAGAGTCACTATCAGTATGGAATATCTGGTGGGGTGTCATCCATAGGGACTGGGCTCTGCTAAGTCGTGTCCCCAGTTACATTTGTTTTCCTAGAAAGAGTACTGATATGGCCTCAAATTATCAGTTCTGGGTCTGTATCTAAACAACTGTATTGACCACTTGGGTATTTTCTTCTTCATCCTTGAAAAAAAACCAGTGAGAATGATTAGATAATGAGAAAATATGAACTGGGATGAAACAGGATACATTAGCCTTTAAAAAAATGAAACAGGAAAAGAGCAAACATCTTAAACTGTCTTGTTCAAATAGAAACAAGGAAGGTTCAGCTTAAATGTTAAGCAAACCTTTCAGCATTAGGATAAGAAAACACCAGAGTGGATGGCTCATGAGCCTCAACAGTCATTAGGAACAGGCTGTCTGTACACCAGATAGGAGTGATCTAGGTGTAGCTTATCAGGTGTGGGGACAAGGGGAACTTCTGTGTGATCCTGTTTCTTTCATGACCTAAGGCTCTGCCAGAGTGGCTTGAAAGCAGCAGTAACTTGTACTGCAAGCTCTCTGCAAGCTCCCCTGCAATGCAGCCTTTTGAACTTACAGGTTCAGAAGTCAACTCCGAATAAATAAATATTAGTCAACTGATACTCCCTTTACAAAGCAAAAATGGAGAAAGAATATTCACTAATGACTGTAGGACACGGCAAACATCTTTATAAGAATATTATTATGGCAAAATGTTATTAGCTCTTGCTGAGATAATGTCAGGAGCTGTATTGGATGTGGATTCTTACATCTTTTAAAGCTGGTAGATGCCTGAAGAGAGGTCCTGCCCCTTCTTAGGTCATTGCTTTAACTGCTGTTAACTCTCCATGATCATGTTTTCACCCCTGGCGTTTATAGTCAGCCAAATTACAGTGGAGCACTGGGTTTGAAAACCCTCTTCTTTTTAAAAATTGACTTTTATAACTGCACTTGGGTTACCCTAAAACAAGACATGCTTTCTGGGAGCAGCAGGTCATGCTAATGTGTCAAACATGCATTCATTTGTGAGCCAAGGGTTCCTGACACACAGCCTCACAGGGAAAATACAGGGTAAAATAGCTCAGTTAAATGCTGACACATTCTACACTCATGTCTACTTTCCCACTGGAGGAAAGAAAGATTAGCATAGAGATTACAAAGTGCAATTGATCTTTCTTTTTTTTCCCTTCTATTTAATAAAGCATGGGTTAAGTCTGTGATTTCTTTTAGAAGAGGAGCACCTGTATCTTCTCCATTCTTGTTTTCAAAAAGTCTGTTAGAGGCACATGTTTGACTCCTGATTTTTACATACTGATTACTGTCCAATAATTGCATTATATGTTTAAGGATCTGCAATCTCATGGTTTATTTTAACATGGATTAGATTAGATTAGATCAGATCAGTCTACCACTGGGCATATGGGTCACAAACCTATGGCACAAAGAAATATTTGTGAATGGTGAAAGTGTTTTTAGTGGATTCTGCATACCCCATATTTAAGATTTTTCTTATTTGTTAGTGGTCTTTGAAATGTTGCCCAGCAGAGGGAAATGTGATTCTACATGAACTTGAACTTATTTTGAAACCATCACATTACCTGCTGGTTTTCCTCAGCCATTCTACAATGCCTGTATTTTCACTTCAGCTTTTCCCCAGTTTTGCATGTAGCTTTGCTGCAGCATCCCAGGTCAGGGCATGCATGGGGCATCCAGAGAATTAGGAGGTGGATGCTAAAGTGAAGAAGGGCAAAGCATCTCTGTATGGCATGTACGTGCAGACTACTAATATCAGAAAGCTTTGAGCAGGCCAGAAGTATGCCTAGGTTTAGGTAAGGTATAGCCAAATTTATGGAGTATAAGTCCATCAATAAGTGTCTTTTGAGGGTGGTTTGGTGTAATGTCAAGCACGGAGTCCTGAGCTGACAAGTGCAGAGTGTGCTGAAGGCAGGATCATTCCACACTTCCATCTCTTCCCCAGCACCTGCCAATGGCCAGAAATAGAGTGAGAGGCTGGGGGAACCCTTTATTTGAACTAATGTGGCTTATGATACTGTTTTTACGAACCAGCAATCACTTACTGTGCTCTGTTTCATAAAACAGCAAGTAATTCCTGCACTTTGGCACAAACTGTTGTGAGCAATCCTTGTCATGTCCCTTTGGAAAGGCACCAAGACTTGCTTTAAAGGGGCCAGGGTGGTAGAGGTTCTGGTACTTCCCTCCATAACCACAATTACGTGAACTTGTTACAAGTTTCAGTCTGTCTTCCATTCATGCAGTATATGTAGGTTTTTTCCCTTATCCATGTTGATTTTGGAGGTAAAGGAGACACAATGAGAAAATTTGAGGGTTGCACGGTACAACTGTCTTTTATAAACAAGCAAATCTTTGTTTCCTCTCTGATAACCTTAATTTATTATTTCTTGTATGTTGCTTCATATTGGAATTTAAAAACCCAAACTGAAGCAGTGACTTGCTGGGTGAATGGTTGGAAGATTGGTTCTAGGCAACTGTACTGTTGATTGAGCTCTCTGAATAGTTAACATACTGCAGAATGCGGTGAAGTTACTCGACTGGCACAGGGAAGTCATAATTTCCCTGTGAGGGACATGGACAACTATTTTGTTCCACTTGTGTCAAAGATAGATGATACTTGCACTGGGCTGGGACAGTTTTCATTCTGGGGTAGATGCTTTGACCTGAGACAGTCTCTGACCTCTGCTGTTACTTGGATTTTGCTGACAACAGAGCATTGCATGCCTCATGCAGTCCTGTAGCCTTTCCTGCAGAGCACCTGCACGAGTCAGTGGACCGTGCTTTGATGTGTTGCAGTATAATCCACGTGCAGCCTCCTTCAGTGAATAACTGGAGGAAGACATTTTCTGAAACAGCACCTCTTGAGTGATAGATGATCTGCAGAATGCCACTGAGGAAAAAAAATAAATAGGATTTTAGCTTAAAGCTTGGGAAGGAAGTGGTTCAAAGAGTTAGCAGTGATCTGCTGGGTTAAATGATTATGAGCTCTTGCTCTTGAGGTGCGAACACCTGCCTTTCATAGGCAGGGTGTAGATGCAAAACAGTCAGGAAAATATGAGTCCCCTCTCAGAATGACATGAGCTTGGCCAAGGTTCCTGTTCAGGGCTTCAGGGTGCTGAACTTTCTCAATATATATGGGGATTTTTTTGTCTGACTTCTAGAGAACTGAGCATTGGCAGGATATCCATGTGTGTGGTGTTTGTGTGCTGTAATAATGATTCATCCTGAAGGGAATGAAGGTGGACTTGAAAGTATGTTTGATTTCACTGAAACTGAAAGGAACAGAAAAGCTTTAATTCAACAATTTATAACGAGCAGTACATTACAAGCTCTAAAACATCAGCCCAAGGGAAAAAGTAAGTATTGCTATTGGCAGAGAAAGAATATTTCAGGATGTTGAGTTTGAAGCAATTTTACTCCAAAACTAGTAAATAAGAAGTGACAGGTTAAATCTTAATTGTTTCCCTGGGCACCAGGTTGAGGCCACTTAGTGCTGGGAAATGGAAACAAGGGCCTTGAGCTTCGTGCTGTGTGTGAGTCAGGGCGGGGAGGGAGCCCACGCCAGGGAGGCTGTGACAGCCAGTGTGCCTGAGATGGCTTAAGCTGTATTAGTTGGAGTTTCCCAACTACTGATGCGTAACACGGCACTGATGCAGCCAGGGGGTGATGGATATGGAGCTTCCCAGGAGGGGCCAAGGCTTCAAGGATATCAGTCCTGCAGCATTAGTCACCTGTCTGTGGGGGAACATCAGGGTTGAAGACAAGAATATTTAACTCCAAGATGGCTCTGCCTCCAGCCCAGCAGGATGGCTAAGCAGGTCTGCTTTGGAGGGGCCCTGTCCACCACTGTGCCAGCTCTGACACTTCAGTAGGCAGTTGTCTTCTGGCTCCTGCCCCCTCCATCACTTCACTCATGGCTGAGCCTCCAGGCAGTTCAAGGAGCCTTTGGGAGTGCTTTCAAAGAGTGAAAACTAAACATTGGTGTTGCTTTTCCACTAACAATTTGCATTTCTAATATTTCTTTAATGTGGTTTTGTTGTATTTTGGAGTCTTCCACAGAGCAGCAGTTCTGATCTGTGGATAGTCCTGTATTTCAGAGGTGGGTTTGATTGGCTTTTTAAATTTTCTTTACTTAATTTTTAAAAATTGTCACATCCACAAAAGTAAGAAGGTCCAAGAATTGTAAAGCAGCTTCCTTCCTGAAAGAAATGAGCCAATTGCTGAATGCACATCTCCAGTGCCCTGAAGCTGGATGTCACACTGGGTCCTGGGCACATCAGGAGAAGCACAGGATGGCAACTGAGGGGCTAGAAGAGTTTACTGGCCTGACTGTCAGCTCAAAGCTATGGAAGATGCATTAACGTAGATGTGAAAAGCTGAAAAAGAAGGCTTCATTTTCCAGTGCAAGTCAGCAGCAAGGAAACTCAAAGTGATTGTGTATTCTCTCTGACAAATAATGTAAGTTTAGATTTGAGGAAGCACCGCCTGACTTACAGAAAGTCTGCAGCTTTCATGTGGCAATTTCATCTTGTAGGGGAAAAATTCTCACAAAGTTCATGGAAAAATGGAAAAATATTTTTGTTATGTTTCCTCATCGCCCAACTTGCATTATAAATTGAGAATAAGGTTGTGAATATTAAGCTGGTAATACCTTTTCGAAAAAATTTCTTGCAGACACTTCATATTGCCTTTAGACCAAGTAAAACCTCACAACTTCTTAAAACAAAAAATAATTAAAGTGGTAAATCAGTCACTAAAGAATCTCCTGTGTTTTGCATAGTGAGTACTTGTGTGACTTATGTTTTTCCTGTCATCTTCTTGTGATAATCACTAATAATGGGAGAGATGATCCATGTTGCCGCTCCCCAGCACAGCTGGTGTACCATTTTTCCTCAGGAAAATGTTAAAACTTTATTATTTGGATGCTGAAGGTGAGAAGTGTACTGAAAACCACTTGTAAAGAGTTTAATGGACTTACCCCCTCTTATGTTGCTGCCTGATTAAGGCAAACACATTGCTTGCTGCACTGTAAAAAGTACAGAGGCTTTATAATACTCGTTCAAGTTTTAATGTTATTAAATGAAAAGTGTCTGCTTAGCTTTCACACTTGCTAGTAAGGCAGAATTTCAAAATCACAGTATTCTCCTCTGCCAAAAGCATGTCAAAATGCAACTCCATGACAATATTATATAACATAAATAATGTCCTTAGCATTTAAAGCTATTTAGCAATAAAGATAAAGCAGTCTTTGTGGCTTAGAAGAAGCAAGAAATGGCTTCGACCAGTCCTGCTTCTTTAAATTGCAGACAACTAATATCCTTTAAGTGTGAGCCTTTACTTCATGGAGAGAGAACTTACAGGCTTTTTGTTAGAATTAATAAGGGAAGTGTTTCATTCTAACAATTTAATGCTAGCACTGTCGTAGTCTTTCATTATTCTGGACTCATGGACTGCTTTTGCAGAAAACAGCTTTAAAATATAGGTCAACATTAAAGGATTTTGAAATACGGAGAAAATGCTCTTATTTCTCTTTTAAGTGGGGCCTTTATTTTAGTATCTATAAGAGAAGTTCTCCCTTCTCCAAATCCTTTCTCCCTAGGAGGAATCAGCAGGAACATTGTGACTTATTTGACAGTTAAGAGGCTGAAAAGCTTTAGGGAAGGCATTATAATCTGTTATAAAACATGTTGAGGATGGAGACATAGATTTGGAGTTGTTGGTGTCTCTCCAACACATAGGAGAAAGGCATGGCATGATTAGATTACTCGTGAAGTGTTAATCTTGCAGCAACAAGGAAATCTTAAAAATAAAATCCCCATCCTTATTTTTACACCAGATTAGCTAGTACAAAGAGGCAAGCATCTCCATTCATTGTTGCTTTGAGATGTATAATCTCTATCCTTTTGACTCTTCTGAAGTTCCCATTAGAACATGATATCATTACAAATAGAAAACCTATTTCAGTTGCAAAGCACTCTCATCTCATCAAGAAACCAGTGCTTTTAGCTTTCTGTTTTTACAGAAACAGTATTGATCAAACCCAGAAGAACATGGTGACATGGGGAAAAAGATGAGGAAAGAAGGTTGCAATGAGTCCCACCTTTTCTTTTTTCCCAGTCTACCAGGTCAGCATTCATAACTGGCTATCTTAATTCACAAAGTGTGTACAAATATAGGTGACTCTCTGCTTTTTTTACCTTGTCATTCAGTCTGAATATTCAAGATTACAAGTTCAGCATTTTGAGCTAGTGCAGCTGGGGTTACTTGGTAAACGTGCTAAGGTAGTTGGTAGGGATCTTGAAAGACCTAAAGCAATGTATTTTAGGACTCTCAGTGCTGTGAGTCCACAGGTGGTGATGGTGCTGTGATACTGTTTTGTGGACCACATAGAGAATGTTGCATTCACTGCTCAGAGCAGCATCCTTTCTGGTCAATACCTACTGCTAAGCCACTACCAACTTAGTCATGCAGCTTTTTCCATCATAATGGCTGTGACTCTGTGCTACTGCCTGGATTCTTTTACTCTCAGCACCTTTAGAAACTCAGTGGACAAAAGAAAATCAAATTCAGCAAGCAGAAGACATAGTATTCTGATGTGGTTTCCATGAGTGGTTCCTTCCCACAAAGAAGGCAGGTGCATTCTCAATATGCCAAAAAATTGCAGGTTTGGGAGAGAAATTTGCATCCATTCAGATTCATCACTGTGCCAGCAGCCAAGCCCTGGTCAGTGGGCCGGGTCTTGGATGGGCATCTTATCAGGTATTTTGGTGGCAGCATTGTAGGAACTCCTATATTTCAGACAGACTAAGGCATGCTTCCCACTGCTTATGCTCTGCACTCTTGTGTTTCATCACATGTCCATCATCTATGTGTAACGACATTTTCCAGAAAAAACAGGATTTTTGCTCCTGTCACTTATTAGTTATATTTGTAGAATGGTGAATATTGAAACTAATCAGCCTTCTGGGAACCATAGTCAGGCTTGGGATATTACTGTGCAAATAGATAGTAAAGGGCTTATATTCCCACATTATCTGTAAATATCTTTCCTGCATGTTCTTGCTGTCACAGGATACAGGAAAAATAGACTTCTGTTCCATTAGGTGCTTTTTCTTCAGTTGTCTTTAATAGAGGAGCTAATGCAACTTAAAGGATTCACAGTTGGAATACGACAGGCTTCATTGATTTTTATTTTTAATTTCCCACTGCTAGTGTTTGCTACTAAATACTCTCCAGTGGTGACAGAGGAGTGGACTATATCGTGATGTTCTCCTTTTTGTGAAGTGGATGTTCCTTTTTATCAGTATACTGAAACTTAAAACATCTGGATTTGGACTGGAAACACTTGTTTGGAACCCCAGGCTCAGCATATTTGTTTCTTACTGAATATCTCTGAGGTTCGGTGCTAAGTAAGAACTACATTGCTAGTCTGTCAATACATGAGGTTTTATTTGCTTATGAAATGGTGTGTGTTAAACAAAAATTGTGCATTGTGGCTTGCCTTGCCCTTTATAAAGAAAAGTCCAGAGTCCCTGAAGGAGAATCTAAAGGTTACAGGGGGTTTGTAATTTTATGTTGTTCTTCACATGTGGCCCCAGGTTTAAAAAAAGGAGTTAAATCATCTGAATACGTTCAAGTCTGGAAGTGGTGAGAATCCAGCACTCCTGATAGTAACATCATTTTTTCAGGGGTTCCTGTATTATCACTGGGCACTAAAATTAGCCTTTTGTTCTCTAAAATCTTAAGAAAAAGGTCAGCTTTAATTTATAGGTGGAACCCTGGGATCCCTTCAGTAGGACACATACAGGTCTGCTGTGGGTCACCCTGCACTCACCTGTGGTGGCTGTTGCCTGGGAATATGGCACAGATTCCCTCCCTGCACTGCTGAAGCAGCAGGTGAAGTGAGTTGTCATGTGCCACACTGAAAATACTGAGCTTACCAATGTCTCATGGCATTATGGAAGTGTCAGAGCTCTGGGGACAAATCAGACAGGATGAAGTACCGACAACAGTGGTGCTTCCTGTTGAAAGTGAGAAACCAAAGTGTGATTGTGCCATTCTTTGCTCATTCTGTTTCGAGGTCCTCTGATTAGGCTTTGTCTACTCTACTGATTTCCACAAATAAAAGCAGTGATGTATTTTTATGTAAATGTTATTTTTTTGTGGTGCATTAATGGGCTGGTGTTCTTACAGTATCTGTAAATCTGTGTGAATAAAGGCTGCTTTTTAAACTTTCCTGTGCTGTTCCAAGGCCTGTTTGTATTTTTCAAGAGGTTGTAGTGTTGGCATTGTAATGTAAAATAGGAGACCACCTCTTATGATAGTACCAAAACCAAATAAAACTTTGAGTAATGTGAAGAAGATACTTAATTATGAGTTACATTGGGGGGGTGGGAGAGGTGTTGCCTTAATATACCAGATATTTGCAAACTACAAACAAAGAAGTATTCAGAAGTGAACAGAAATGCTCTGAGGTCTAAAAGATCCTCTTTCTTTTGACATTGCTTTGTTGTAGAATCATTCCAAATATGTAGTTTATTTTTCTGTTTTAGGCTCCTAAGGACCCAGTCTCTGGATTGGTACTATAATAATGTTAAAAGCCGCTTTAAGTGTTTTGGAAGTGCCAAGGTCCTGAAGAACTTGTACAAGAAGCATAGACTGGAGAGTGGAGTTAGTCCTGATGCAATAGGTAAGAACAGCTATGGTGATTTCTTATACAATTTATTCTTGTCTACTTTAACAGGCAAG
The DNA here is from genome assembly GCA_035583235.1 of Hafferia zeledoni. NCBI lineage: Eukaryota > Metazoa > Chordata > Aves > Passeriformes > Thamnophilidae > Hafferia > Hafferia zeledoni. The sequence continues at coordinate 43,511,931 of JAWWEV010000083.1, forward strand.
CTGAGACAATGATAAATCTGAGATTATTTCAACAGAGATTTTTTTTTTTTAGGTAATTTTTTTTTTTTTTCAAAAAAAATAACCTCAGTGGAGAGAAAAAGAGGGGAAGTATCTAGACAGCTGCTTAAGAATTCAAAGAACATTTAATCTTTATTATGTCACTGATACAGAACTGCCTATAAAGTAAATTGCAGTTTGTATTGTAGCCTGTGTCCTAAAATTTATTGCAGTTCTGAGTATTCAATGAATGAGAAAATCCTTTTGCATTCAATATTTGACCTTAGAGCATATTTCTGTGGTGTTTGAAGCAAAATTTGATTAACATGGGATCCTTTCAGTATCCAGGTTAACCAAAACTTAGATTCCCTCACTTAGAGTTTTGCTTGTTTAAGGATCCGAAACTGGCCACACCTTTTTTTTTAATCTGTTTGTAAACTGTTAAACGATATTGATAAATTATTGGCATCATTCTTTTAAGTGAAGATACAATTCTCCCTTAACTATGGTGTTCTAATGCCTCACCCCGTAAGAAGAGTAATTGGGGATATAAAATAGGTTAGAAAAAGTAGAGTTTGGTGTCATACTTCAAGAAACTACTCGAAATGCAGCTAGCTGAATATTTGACATTTCATTGGATTTATTGGAACAGATACTTTACTAATATAATTCTTTCAAAATTTGTACAGAGACTGTAATTTTTCTATAGCCTCTGCTTTGTCTTTTTCTAAAATTATATAGGATGGTAAGTACACTCTCTAGACCTCAGTGGAAATTTTACGTGTTCTAGGGAGAAGTGGTCTGTGTATTAAATAGTGATTTATTAGTCTTTTTCCTTTCTCAGTATCAAATTCATTTTTCTTGAGAAGATTCCTTAACAATTGAGAACAAATACTTATGAAGACAAGTGAATCTGTGTTATTGAGGGCTGAAGTGGGACGATGGAAGTAAAAAGTGTGGCAATGGATGCATCAGACCTTTCATATGATGTGTTGCCTTTACTTAAGCCATAGTTTCACTTGTTCCTTAAATGAAGTGTGAACAGTGCAATGATAAGTTGCAGTGGCATGTGCACTCCCTGTGAGACCTTTCTAAGGAAGGTCTTTGAGTCTAAATGTCATTGCTAACTTTCCACTACTCTCTGTGTGACTGTTAGGTAAACCTTTTGTTCCCTTTGAAGATAAATACTAGTATAGGTGTCTGGGGTTTGCCTTATTTATACAGCATTGCCCTTTAAAATGTAGAATCTATTTCAACCCCAAATGTCATAGTAAAGGCAAATTCCCTGTACTTAACTTCTACCATGTAAGTTTTATGCCCAGGAGCCTCTTCCTCTCCCTTTTACTATACTGGTAGTTTTCACCATCTGAAATGAATGAGAGGTCTTTGATATAAAAACTATCATGTTTTCTACAAAAGCTGCTGCAGTCACAATTTATATAACAGCTAGGAGGAATTTTCCAGTTATCCCTCTTTGTGTGCAGTGCCACCATATCTCGAGTGAATATTCCAGCCTGCTGTTGATGGGTACATCTAATACTAACACACAATTCTGTCTCTCTGTTTAGCAGAAGGAAGTTTGTTTGAAGGAAGCTTTGAGAATGAAGGAAGCATTTGTGGCAGTGACTCTACATTCTACCAACAGACTGAAGGTATGATGCTAAAAATGTATTTGATTAAAGCACAGTCCTTACACTTTGAATTACTGGATAAGTAGCTTAAAGAACTGGTAAGTCTTGTTCACAGATCAAAAAATATTTTGGCTGAAATATTCAGCAAGATACTAAAAGTCTTCTTCTCCATGCTGGGGTATCTTGCTTCAGTATTACAGCTAATACATGCTTATTCTAGTGTGATTTTCTTAATATTCCAGTTTTGTTACTTCTCTCCCAACAACAACATAAAAAATGTTATGTTTTATTGTATTTAAGATTTACATTTAAGAAGAAATGTAGAGACTGAGACAAATTGCTCTGTCTTAAGTTGTTTATTTTACTGTGCATAAATATGGATTGAAGAAATTAGCTTTTTAATGAAAAGATTGTAATTTTAATATATGTCCAGAATAGGAGTCTGAATTGTGGAGCTAATTATGCAAAAGGTGCATATATAAAGAACATGGTGGTTTTATCTTATTCTTCATCTAGGACACAGCATGATGGATACCCTTGCTGTGGCCTTGCGTGTTGCAGAGGAAGCAGTGGAAGAAGCTATTTCTAAGGCAGAGACCTACAGTGACAGCCTGGTAACACTTTCAAACAAAATGTATTAATTTAAATAGGAAAATTATGGGTTTTTTTCATTTGGGTAGTGGTACCAAACCAAGTAGATACAAAAGAAAGCATAAAGAAGTAGTGACTATCTCGTTCTATACCTAAAGATTTGGGCATGGGTTTTAGGAACTGGTATCCAAGATGCATGTTACATTTCATAAAGTGACATGCAATTTAAGTGCCTGGAAGGTCTTCCCACAGTGCCAATAGGGCATATTACCCATTTCCCAATCTATACAACTTCTGTGGAAAGGCTGTTTTTATGTGACTTTAGCAAATATGCATATCCTTTTTCATGCAGGACAAGCAGAATGAAGCTTGTTACTTGCAGGAGCACAAGGAGGACCTCATAGAAGAGCTGGCCACAACCATTGTGCAGAAGGTATGGGATGCTTTTGTCCTTGTCTTGTTTAATAGCCAAAAAACATTGCTTTAATTTGGTGAGCTTTAACTCTGCTAACAACAAAAAGGATTACACTTCCCCAAAGGCACAAAGTTTTCCAATGACAAGAGATGTGGGTCTTTTACCCTCTACTGAACCCTACATCTGCAACACATTTGAAGAAAACACCAATCATTGTAATAGAATTCTGTTAATGATGCTATGAGAGATATGCACAAAAAATCACAGAACCCTCAGGGTGTCAGATTTCTCTGGCTTTTTATGTGAAGCTTGTTATTCTCCTACAAAGCTCACAGTTTGCACTGATGCAGAATGAAAGTGGAGGGCTATTGGGAAAAAATGCCCCTTGAGTTTGTTTGGGCAATTTGGAGCAAGGCAAGATGAGCACGAACAGAACACTGCTGAGCTCCTGTGATCAGTAAAGTAACCACTCTGCTGAGATAATCTCCTTCCATGTGAAATAAGCTGGTTGTCACATCTGTGTATGGGCTGTGCATTTAACAAGGTAGGGATCACACACCAGAAGAGGAACATGTTTATAAGGCTGTTGAGAAAAGCCAGAAGAGCAGCATTTTCTCAATGGAAAATAATTTGCCTTCTTTTTCAGTAGGGATTTTAGAAGGTTGATTCTGCTTATTGGGTCTTTTGTAGTCCAGAGCCTGCCTCAGCCAAGCTTGAATTGCTACTACTTTTGCCAAGAGCTGCCTAATAAGATCTTTTATACCATAGAGTAATATTTTGTAGGTGTTTCATGTTTGAGTAAAAAGAAGTTATGAAAATGAAGTATAGCAGGATTTAATCTGTCAGTGTAGGGAGACAGGTAGTCTACATGGTCTCTTAAGATGATGTAGGTTTTCAAACACAAAAATAGTTCCTAGACACCCAAGACCTTATTGTTTTCACTGGGAATGTGTCCAGATGTCATGGGAGTATTTGAAATTCCTCTCATATCTAGTATTTTGTTTCTTGGCAAAAAGTCTTGTCTGAGAAAATACTTGACACTTAAATGCTGCTAATATTTAAAGTGTTGCTGTAGCAACAGGTTCAATGTTTATTTAATTTACTTTGGATGTTCCTACAGGCATTATTTATGATTTATTTTATCAATGCTTATGCTCTTGCAACCAGTATGACTTCAGATGAGAAGAAGTGCATTCAAGTTGTCAGAATGATCCTTTGCATGAGCTGGAGCAAGAGCAAAGGAAAACTCAAATGTTCTTCCTAGGCAGTCTGCCTTGAGACAGAGTTAATGTGGTTTTACTCAGTACAGCTCAGACAGTATTTTCTGAGCCCCTCTTTTCTCTCCCCTCCCACCCCCTGTCGCCACACCTTACAGATTATAAAGAAGCAGAAAAGCAAAAGCGAGCAGGCTGAGGCGGACTTTGAGTGGCCTCCGTCCCGGAGCAGTGGCCTGGCGTCAGTGGCTGTCTCAGATCAGAGCATGCTGACCTTTCCAGGGAGCCGCAGGGGCTCCTACACCTTATGGGTGAGTGGCACAGCACAGCCATTCGTGTTTCCTGATGCACAGAACCAGTAGATTGCAGACATGGATAATTGTACTTACTGCCTGGAATGGTACGTAGAGGCTTGCAGAGGACGGGCATTAAACCTGTGGTTGGACAAACTGTTTCCCAGTTGCATGCTCTCCTAGCATCCCATGGGCCATGGAAGTACATCACAGACATTGTGTGGTTTTGGTGAGTGTGTTGGTCAGTGCTAAGTTTGAGATATGAGAAATCTCACTGCTTGATTTGAATGCTAATAGGACTGAGTGCCTCAGTGTTTATTCTTCTAAACAGTTTTTCTGCTCACTTAGTTTATATTTAGATTTTTGCTGAGTGTTATATTTTCTTTTGTATAATGTTAGATTTCTGTAATGTTTCTTTTTCTCTTTAGCCATCTTAAAGAAAACAGCTACCACCAACACAGAAAAAGTAAAGCCAACTATAGAGCACCATTTATGTCTTACACTAAAGAGTGTTTCTTCTTCCACTTATTTTGCAGCACAATGTGTTTAGCTCCTTCTACAAAGCTGAAGAAAATCTGACAAGCTGCATTAGTAACACTTTTAAAAGAGCAGCAAGTCAAAAGAAGTGAAAATAAGCTGTAGGCTTGGACAGGCTGTTTGATAATCAGAGAGGGAAGACAGTGACAGATGAGTTAGTTCCAGTGCATTTCAGTGCTGTGGTTTAAGCTGCTGCTCCCAAGTGTCCTGCAACTGTGCCAATAACCATCTGTCCCCCACAGAGCAGAACCACCAGAGCTGAGTGTGGGCTATGTCTTAGTTCCCAGCTAAGTTTGCTAGCTTACATGCCCAGTGAGAAGAGACATTCCAGAATAGCAGAATTGCTGAGATACAGACTTGCCTTCTAATCCCCCATCTATTTGCAAGTTGGAGGAGTAATGCCTGTGAACTGGTGCTGTTACCAAGCCATTAGAAATCGGGGTGAGCCTCTTTAAGAGCTTTGCTCTGTTGCTCCTAGGCCAGTTGCTTGCAGACTATAAAAGCCAGGACAGAGAGAGTTAATTACGTATCTGACTCAACTGAGGTTTTCTTTCTTGAGTTTAAGGACAGGACCTAGAGAAATGCGCTGTTCAAATCGTTGGGCGTTATACCAGAAGCTTGTTGTTCTGCATTTAGAGTGTTAAACTTGAACTCAACACATTTTGAAATCCTTTTCTGAAGTAACAGTTTAGTCCTAATGTTTTTTTGCCAGAGGGAGGCTCATTGGTTTGAGTAATAGTAGACTTTGTGGAAAATACTGGAGTAGCCGAAATGTCACACTAAGGTGAGAACAGCTTCAAAACCTCTGTAGCCATCAGTCAGCTCTAGAGATTCAGATGTGTACAGTGCTTTATGAGGACACTCTACCTCCTCACAGCATTTTTTTGCTGCGTTTGTCACCATTTGTTCCAATTGCCTTCCCACAGTGCTTTAAGGAACACGAATGAATTTGGCCAGCTGCTACAAATTCTTTCACCTCTCCCATAAGTTTAGTTTCTGCCTTTTTGCTTTGCTAGAGTTGTTTTATTTTTTTAAGTGTTTATTTTTGCTTTGCTTTGAGCAGAGGAGGATTTTGTTAGTATAACTAAACACCCTTGGAAAGGAAGTATAGCTCCAGTTGTTCCCATAGCTAATATAGTTTCAGTTTTGTTAGCCTATTAGACTAGCAGAATTAAAGGCACAGAAGCTCTAAAAAAGGGCCTCCTGGAAAGCCTACTGAAAGGCAATTTTTGCAGAGCGAATGCAGAGCAGTTACAGCCTGCTTGATTCTCATCAACAGAGCTGAGGCAACTCAGATTCCTTTTCCTCAGTTTGCTTTCCATTCTGCTACAAATGGGAATCATGCATCTGTCAGTAGATTTTCAGAAATAAACCACATCACTTTCTCCTCTGTATATCAAGTGAGAAAGTTATCTTTTCTTCCAGAAGAACTGCAATTACTTTTTTCTTTCCAAAACACAACTTAGCTTCTACAGAAGCTGGCAAAGAGGGCCTGTGGCCGTATGCCCATTCCAGGCAAAGCTCCTTACTCTCTCCCAGGAACTCCTGAGTTCAAGTCTGTAACAGCAAATCTTTGTTGGTTCCACTACAATACGTGAAGTTTTCTTAGTTCCAAACTGGTGACATGAAGTTGACAAAAAAATACCCCCAAACTCTTGATTTGTGTACCCGTCCTATCATTGAACTGTTGTGTTGGTTTAGTTTGAGCAGAGATCTGCCTGAAATGATAAAAACCTTCTAATATTAGTACATGCCACAGATAACAAGGGGCTTGTTGCAAATGATTTAATAGCACAAGTGTTCCTACTGTAACTGGGCGTTTTGTAGATAGACACTGTGGCCATGACAATCCCAAGGGAAGGAAAAAGAAAAACAAGTGTTCATTATTTTCTGTCAAAGCTATCCAAGGTGACCATTGCTATGTCAGAGTTACGTATGTGAACCTGTTTCCCAATAAGGATTGTTTAAGTAGAACTTCCTCTGTTTAGGTATTTCTTTGGTACCTGGCAAACAAATTAGGAGAAGCCAGGTAGATTAAATAAAAGGAAAGAAGAAATGATTAACAAAAAGACAGGCATGCAGAGGAAAGGGAGGTAAGGATTGCAAATCTTAAGGCAGTCAGGATTTCATAATTAAAAACTGGAAATTTATCTTAGAGCAAATATTTTTATTTATCTGCAGTGTAGAAAATAATACACTTTTTTTGCTAGCACAGTAAAGCCAGTAACACACAACACAGGGCATTTGCAAGTTGTAGCTCTGGCCTTTAGAAACCTGTGTTTATTATTGCATTGCATTTTATTACCAAAGTCACTTGCTTAGAGTATCAGGAGTGCTGTGGTAATCCCAGGTATCATCTTGTGGTTATACCTGCCAAGTAATTTTTCTTTTAATCACAGCTATTTGCATACAGCTCATCCAGAAATTTCCAGTGGACTCTGGACGCCCTGTGTTACCTCCCTTGCTCATCCAAAATCACTTGCTTTGAAATCGCCGTTAAATAAGTTAAACTTCCTCCCTGCAAATATAGCATTTTTTGTTTAACTGCAGTACTGTGGTGTGGTAGTGTCTATACATACTGTCTTTTCCTTTTTCTTCCTCTTGGATTTCTTTGAGATCCCTTGCCAATGCTAAAAATAGTGATACAAGGCTGAATATTTTATTTTCCCATCTCATAAAAAGAGATGGATGGCACCATCTGTTTCTCATTACCAATAAGCAAAGGCTGTACAGTGTTGGGATAGGAGGAGCTTAGAGCAATGGGTGGATGCTCCTCTGCTTTCTCAGTCCAGTTGCCCCCCCCATACATCACTGCCAGCGAGAGAGCAAACGATCAGTTGGCGCATTGTATCCCATTTAAACATTGATGGAGTGCAGGCACCCTGGTGTGTTTTAAGTGCTGTATTAGTGGTCTTTATTTTACAGCTAAAAGATTGCATATATAAACAGAAGCTCATCCATAATTTATAGTATATAAAACAGCTAGGGATATAGGGAAAAGGAGGATTTCATTAAATACACATTATGATGCACCTCAGGGGAAGCAGAAATTCACTGGTTAAGCTAACTATAAGGTCCGCAGTGTACTGATAGTTGTTTATTTTTTCATCTTTTTTTTCCCATTTGATTTGTTTTAAAGAGAAGGAAGTTTCTGCAAACTGGAGGTTTTGCAGATGCTCAATACCTTGTTAGGTTTGTCTCGAACAAGTACTTGAAGAAAACCTTTTTGAGGCGGAATTCTGTTTAGCTGTCATACAACAGTGGGAGAGCGATTTCAGATGAGGGAGGCATAACACTGTAGGAAGTTGATGCCAGCTGACATCAGTTACTACCTGTCAGTGACTCTGTCTCAGAAACATCATATTTATGTCTAATTAATAAATGTGTCATGTCATAGGGAAACGGAGCTTTTAGATTTTATACATGAGCTGGCATCAGAAGTTTGTATGGCACGTATCGCTGGGACCTACTTGCTACTTGCAGTGAGGCAGGTGTGCATTCATCCAGAATCCCATCAGCTGGATCCTGATGGGTTATTTGCTGTCTTGCTTCCTTTCAAAAGAAGCCAACGGCACAAAATGGGAAAGAACAGTATGTTTTGAGATGGAAAAACACTTCATGGTCTAAAAAAGGGGTATTTTTTAGTGTATATTTATTATGTGAAAATACGACTTTCTCTAAGTACTTTCCAGGTTGCAGGTAATGGTGGCATCTGCTGACTTCACAAATGGCATTGTAATATTGTAATTTCTCTGCAAAAGTGATCTGGATTTATGACTAGGACTGTTATGTTCACCAAAATTTGGTTGATTTCCCTCCCTCCACAGCTGCAGAAAGACAGGATACAACTAACCTTAGCAATTCTGACTCAGCAACTAGTACCAGTTTTTAAGGTTCAGGTCATTAATAAACACAAATAAGCAAATAAACACAGAACACTTAAGGTTTCCTCTGTCAGTTGGGTGTTTGAGTAGAAGATAATAGCATTTCTCTCTGATGGGTGCGTGCTGTGCTGAGCACAACTTTGTGTATGAGGGTCAGAACAGGACATGAAAGGTTGCACAGGGAACTGCCACACCTAGAGATTTATTAAAAAAAGAGTAGTTGTGTTTAGTGAAGAAAAAATGGTGAGTTTGTGCGTAAGCTTGCAATCAGAGTTAAGATGAAGATGCCAGCTCACCTCCTCCCCGTCCCCTCTTATTCATACCCTCTCCCAGAGGCATGAACTAGTAGCAAATTGAAATCACCAGAACCAGAGATCTGGCTTTGGCTGTTGCTTAACTTTGTCTTCTGCAAGTGGTAATCCTGTCATTACAGGATACTACCTGAGCTCTCAGTGTCTTCAAGTAAAGCTGTTGTGCAACTGGAAAGCATCTCCCCTGTTTGTTGGGGGGGGGAGTTTTTTTGAGGAGATATGCACTATTCCTAGTTTGGGAGGAGGGGAAAAGGAATGGGCCATTGGGGAACACGTGAGGAGCAGTAATGGCTAAATGCACCAGGGTACCTTGAAAAGGCACTGTTTGGATTTCTGTTGTGTTGGGACATCAGCCTCTACTCCACAAACTTCTATAGACTTGTTCACATAAATCCATTATGTTGATCAAACTATGATATTTTATGCTCTTAGCGCTTTCCTAATGTTAGCTCCATAAATAAAAAAGATGTTTATAGTCATATTTGGAGCCCATAAAAAATATTCCTTAATACTGGTTTACAAACCTCTTCCAGTCAAAGCAGTAGCACTTTCACATCTGGGGCCACAGGGAGAGGGGAGAGGGCAGTCCCTCAAACCCTGTGGGCACTGGTGTACTACTTTCATTCTCAGTAGCAATGGGTTTATTGAGAAATAACCTCCTGTGTCTCTCCCTTACAATCCTTTTCTTCACCTCTGGGTCGTCAAGGTCAGCTAATCCAAACTGAACCAAAATAAATGCACACCAAAATGTGGCTCTAAGTGTTATTACACAGCTGTGCAATTCATCCTGCTGACTGAACCATTCCCGATTAACTAATTATTTTTGTACTTTTTTTTTAAAGTAACAGTGATTCTAAGGGAATCAGCTGCCTAAGAGGCCAGTAGAAGGATAGAAATGACCCAGTGCAGGCAGGCTATGTCTGTGTCACTAGTGAATGGAAAAGCCAGCTTGGGCAGACCCTAGAAGGATGTATGCTCTGAGGCGTTTGCAGGAGAGGGAGCAATAATCTTTGCTTTCTCCCAGCCTGCTGTTCAAAGGTTTTCCCCGATGGCTGCGATATTCATAAGCATTTTGGTCAGGACATGAGGAAGGGAGTTTTCTTTCAACTGACTGTTGAAAATCTTCCATTCATCTGCCTGTTCTTGCCCTTTTTCAGAAAGTTGTTAACAGATCCTTTGCCACATACAAGATTAACTAAGGAACAGATGCTTGAAGCCCTTGGTATTTCACTCCCACTGCTAAATGTCTGGACTGCATACATTTTAGCAGAGCAAAAATCACTTCCAGGGATAAATAGACTGTGGCAGAGTGGTACCATTTGCAAGCTCATACCGTCTCCTTCCTGGTGTGGGAGTTTTCTTACCAAAGAATGCATTAGCTGTTGATGCTTAGGGATTGCTACTGTATTTGCTACCATACCTGCTGCTTCTGTCTGTGCATTGATTGTGTTCATAGAGCACAGCTGAGAAGCAGGCAAGGGGGTTTGCTGCACCGCTGTCAGGCATAGCTGCAGAATCTGTGAGTGAGGACAGGGGAGGGATAAAGTTGCATTTAAATCATCTGAGTTTATGCTGTCAGTTCTAGGTTGCTTCCCTGAATACACAACGTAGTCCTCAAAGCCCCAGTGAACAGCTTCCGCACAGGTCAGGGCTTGCACAGCACAGGATTGGGCTGCCCAAATGCAGAGGTACCTGCGCTCCGCCCCAGGGCTGAGGTCCCAGTGCCTGCAGGGGCTCCTCCTGTGCTGACCCTGCAGCTGCTGCTCTGTGCCGCTCGGGGCTCTCTGTCCCTCCTGGAGCTGGGAGAGCCCTTGATTTACTCTAAATAGCTGCAGAATAAATTAGTGTTTTACTAGTTATACCAGGACATAGGGTGGTGTAAGGGTGGAAATAAGTTGAAATAGGAGGGAAGTGAGAAAAAAAAGCATACATAATCCAGAGTATCTTTTGTAATGTTCAAGCAGTTGCTTTTGGTACCTATTTTGAATTAACATTTTGGATTTTCTTTAGAAGAAGGAGGAATTACCAGTACTCCTTCATCTTTTGAGAAATAATGTAGTGCAAATTCTTCATGTTGACTCTCTAAACAGTATACTTATATATAAGGGAGTTGTCCAAGGTAAAGAATCCATAGATTATCAGCGTTGGACTCAAGATTCACCAGTGTGGTTTATAAAAAGTGTTTCTTGCTTTTGATAACTTGTTTTTATTTATTCAGTGTTCAGAAGAATGAACTTGTAAATTGTTATAGACAGAAGGTGGGATATTAATATTTATTAAGTAATAGAAGATGTGGTTACTTTTTTGTCATCCTTTTAATCTTCAGAAACGACATTGTCTTTTTTTTTTTTTTTAACTGAAGGCCATCAGAAAACCAGATGACTCCTTTTAGTTCTAGCCCAGTAAAAGATGAAGGCTGAGTTCTCTCCATTCAGACATTATAAACTATTCAGCAGAAATACCCGAAGAAGGATAAAAAAAAAAAAAGAGAATAATAATATGTGGAATTTAATTTTGAAGCAAACATCTTGGAGCAGATGCAAGCAGGCAGGATTTTGTGGGGAGCTCATCTAACTCAAGTGTCTGGAAATGCCTGTCAATACTGTAACTGTATTTTGTGAGCTGTGCTGCACTGCACAGCACTCCAGCCTGCAACACATGTGTCTGTGCAGCGTGTGCAGTGAGCACAGCAAATGACCTGCTGGCTTGCAATGCCATCTGCTGATGTACTAATTTACTGCAGAAACGAGCAGTGTCTGACTGCAAACCTACAGAGCACCCTTGTTATTCATAACACATAAATAGCACCTGGGGAGGGGGGGTTGCTGAGGAACTAGAAATTCTGGTTGGAAAAGACTGGGCAGCTATAGCTCCCTTCTTGACACCTCACATCTTTGTAAATCATGACCAAAGTTCCTATATTCCTGCCTTCTTTTGAAATTTGTATTTAGGTTCTTGTGGGTTTTTTGATACTTTTGGTTCTTCTGCCCTGAGATCTTGTTGCAGTTCAAGTATGTATGCAATTGGCAAAGACTGAGGGACATGATTCCTTCACTTGATCAGTAAATATCTCTTGTTCCAAATGCAAACTGATCCAAGAGCTTGCTGTGGTGGTTGGCTTTACCTTTAGGAGTTCATTGCATCCATGCACAGGGAAACTACATGACCGCCAGTGCCCGGGTCAGCTTCTCAATCCTGTTCAATGTTTTGCTTCCTATACAAACATCCCCAAGGGAAAAGTGTCCCTCATGGATTTACAGATGGGGCTGTAACCTCTGTGAGGAAGGGCAGGCATGTCCATGGGATGTAGCCCATGCTGAAGTCCGTGCTGCAGCTGTAGGGCTGAGGAGTTGATGCAAATGTACCAGACAACATTAGGGGGTTTGCTATGTAGCCTCACACCAAATAACTAACCTTCTAGTTTGCTCTTTCTTGCAAAAACAACAAAATGAGGTCTTAAGTCATTTGCATTTCAGATAGAGTCACCAGTCAGGCTGCTAATTGATTGGAGATAAACTTGTAGACAAACATTTGCTTTTGTGCTCTGAAAAGTACAGCTAGTTTATGCCAATTTAGACTGATTTGTTCTCATGCCAAGATATGCTTTTATCCTGTTCCAGCACCAGGCTTGGCTACTGGCACTCCTTTTTTGTATCATTATCTGTGTTAGCAGTGAGTTGAACTGCTGTCAGGGATGAATATTTATGCTTTCTTTCCACCCATACTTGTCTGAATAAAACACAATTTTAGTATTTGTCCTTCCATCTCTATCTAAAACTAATTTTCAGAACAAGAAAAAACCTAAACCTCTAGTTTTATGTATTCTTCTTAATTGGAGCTTATTAGAATACTGGTACTTCTTGATGATTTCAGTCTCTCCAGGTACAAGAACTACAGAGAACTGCAAATGTAGTAGTCAAGAGTGCTAGTCCAACAGTCTCTTCCTTTTTAGGGGTCTGAAGGCAGGGGTGCAGAGGTAGTATTTTTAGCAGAGCTATCCAAGACAGATTTTATCAAAAAATCACATAAAGTGCAGAAAAGCAATGAGGATGGGTTCAAGCCAAACTTTGGAAGCACCATAAGCTTTACCCGTTCCTGTATCTGGACCAGATTTTCTGGGAATTAGCAGTAGTTCCTGAATGATACCATTTTTCCTCTCACCACAGAGAGCTTGCAGAGACTGTGGAGAACAGTTTCCCTCTGACCTGACACAAAAGTTTAGCATGCAATTTTTAAAAATCAGCTTTTTTTCCCCCCCGATAAGCTTGTTAGGATAATCTTATTTCAGATGCTAGTCTACTATACCACGTGAGACTGTGTCTGCTTTCTTATCTGTGCTTCCTTGTTTTTCAGTGCCTTTTGTCTATCAGACCTTTCATGCTCGTCTTCTCCTTTTTCAGTCCTTCAAGCTTTTGTGTATCTTCCATCCTTCTGAAAGCTCTATCTGCCTTATAGTGTAGGTGCACCTGAGCAAGCTTTAAATTGCTCAGGCAGTGCTGGCTGCAGTATTCCTGCAGAAGCATCAGCCTAGGGGCAGGAGTGGCCAGCAGATTCCAGAGGTTTTGCAGCCCATGCCAAGTTCTCTGGTTTTGGGGTTAAGCTGCCAGGAGCTCTCAGGTTAGCTGAGAGCAAAGTGCAGATGCTGCCACCGTGGCCTTTACTGTGATGTTTATGAAACTGTGAGTAGACCCAGGAGAAGCTCCCATTTAAACAAAAAACAGAAAAGTTGTCAAACATGTAGATTTTACATAATAAGAACACATTACTGTCATTATCTGAGTCCAGGTTATCCTTATACAGACTACTCAACTATTTTTTTTTTATTTCCTTCTTATGATTCAGTTCTTTAAGTAATAAGGGAACATAGATACTACTGATAGAACTGTAGGCTATTCCTTCTTCTGGGTCTTTAGTATCTCTTATCTCTAGTGTTTGCTACATACAGGTGGAAAAAGAATGTACCCTGAGAGAATATTTATGGTGCTGTGAAAACAGCAATAGCCACAACAACTTGCTGCTTTCAGTAGGGAACAACAAAAAGATACCAAAGGATACAATAGACATGTACTGGACCTAATTTATTGAAAGTGTGGGAAGTTTGGTAGTTCTTGCTTTACAATGAAGTGAAGTGAACCACAGCACAGTTAAAATTTGCCATAGTTCATGTGGCAAATTGTGGCAGAATTTGTTTTTATTGTCCATATGTCCTGACAGGATGAAATCGTAGTTAATAAGCAAATTTCCTGTGAAAAACATTTTATGTACCTGTATATATTGTGTTAAATTATTAACCCTTTTATGGGTTAAGGAGGATTCAGATGAACTTGGTCAGTTGAAGATCTAGTTCAAGGTTTGAAATAGCCCAAATATACTCTTGAATATAGTGTAGGCTAAAAATAGTGATTCATCTGAAAGATTACCTGCAATAAAATTATACAGTACTATGAACTTATTGTGAGTAGTTTATGTCACTGAGTTGGAAAGGAAATGCTCAAATGCATCCCGTTAGGACCTGTGTCTCTTTATGGACAAGATTAACAAAGTTATGTGGTCATTGCAATTACAGAAATTATTTGATTCTAGAGCAGTAATTCTGGCTTTGCCTCCAGAATTCAGAAGCCAAACAAAGCCCTTGTGCTTAATTGTGATTCTTTTTACTGAATTTATTATGAAATCACACTGCTGAGCCACAGGAAGGTTTGCAGTTAATTAAATCTTCTGGCATGGTACATGGGTCATACACAGGAGCATTTCATATAAGAGGAATTGCAGCCAGAAAGTGGTATAAGTGTGGCTTTCGAGCCAGCAGGACTCCCAGCAAAGCTTATTCTGTCCTGGGGATTGGAGGGACTTGAAAATAGCTCAAAGTCAAACTCCCCTTTACCTCATCTGCACCAGTGCAAAGCAGAGCTCTGATACAGGCGAAGACTGGCCCTTTTGAGAGTAACAGTTTTAGTTAATTATTTGTAGATTGAACATCAGTAAAAATGTACAAAGATTTGAGAGTGCCAAGTTGGCCTGTGCAAAGCAGCTGAGCCACTTAAAACCACACCTCTTAATGAATCCCTGGCATTATAGTCTTCTATTGAGAGCTCTGTAGCTGTGTTTCTACAGCTACATATGTGATTTGATATGCAAGTGTGAGTTCTCCTGAAGTCAGTAGGACACTGCCAGCTTTCACAGCTTTTTGAAATGGGCCAAATTTAAATGTGTCTTCTGTAACGGACCTCTGTGCCCAATGTCTGATCTATTTATTTGGAACTAAAGGAAAGTCCCTTCCCCTCAGTAGCAGTCAGGGCTGATTAACAATCACAACAGTATTTTACCTTATTTTGACTTTAAGTGTCACCCTCCTGGAAATAAATAGATGTGCATTTGTAGACCGTTTTGAGTTCATTAGTAAGACTGCATCAACCTGCTCAGCATATTGGGTGATATGTATGTCCTAGCAAAGAGAATTCTGCATTAAAATGAGTTGACTTGCATATCTATTTCTGGGGAACAGGCTGTTTGTTTGCTTTTTTTTTAATTTTTGACTTCTGCAAATTGTTGCACCAGATGGCCTGTTGAACCAACAATAGATCATTATGTCTCACCACAATGGGCTCCCTTTCTGACTAACTTCAGTCGAAGCAGTTACATATCAGCCCTCACCAAGCACATTCCCCACAACTTCACCTTAATTATTCCTTCCATTTGGCCCGTGGTAGTACAAACAATGTCCTACCTCCTTGCATAGCATCAGAAATGCACGTAAATAAGCAATCTAATGCTGAAACAATTCTTTTGAATACAATAAATTCCATTTGTGATGGTTGCAGATCCCACACTTCCATGGGTAACTGAATACTGTTTATGGTAGAGAGTTGGATAACTATTTCTTTTTGTTAAATTATACTCTTTGATTTTTAATCCCACAGAGGTCTCAGTCTGCTTTCTCCCTGGCTAGTGAAGATACAACCAGTAAAGGACAAGACTCTGCATCATCTGTGACCGAGGCTCTTCGGAGGCAGCCAAAAGGACAGTCCAGGAAGCAGAAGGAACACAAGCTCTCTGCATTACCCAGCTGGAAGAGTGTGGACAGGCTAAATGAAACAAGTAAATATTTCTAGTACGAATAAGATTTTTTTTTTTTGGTTCTCACTCACATGTGGAATAAATATGACTTAAAGCAAGGACCTTCTCCAGGACATTCCTGCTGACCTCTGTTCTTTCAGACATCACATGTAAAATGTATATTTGATGATGCCATGTCACAATTTCATTGGGCTGTGTCATTGCTTATCACCTTTTTTTTTTTTTTAAATGATTCAAAATTTGAGCCTTTGTGGAGTTTATTTTGGATTGGCAAAAAATTAAGCAGCTACTTAGGATACATTTCAGAGCTTCTAAGGCACAAGAGCCCAAGGGCCCTTCTTTGTCATTGATAATCCATTCTCCAGTCAAAGGAATTTGCAGCTGTCCATGAGATTCCATGGGGGACCAAACATTGAAATAATTCACATTTAGAATTCCTCCTTGTAACTTCGTTTTCAACCCCGATGAATTCACAAATGCAGTGCCCTACTACTAACTGGTGGTTCCACACAAGTTTGAGGGAGCTGTATGAGCAGGAATTTCACAGACCAGCAGTTTTCCTAGATCTGTCCTCTGTCATTGTGTGTTAGGTATGGATGTAAATATAGGTGATGGATCATGAACAGCTTTCCAAGTCAGCTTCATTCCTGAATCAGCACCCTGGGATAGAATGCAATTCCTCGCTTCCTTCAGGATGACATAAGGATGGGTTCTCATTGAAGAAGGTATCAGTGTCTCTAGGTATCTGAAAGGAGGGTGTCAAGAGGATGGAGCCAGGCTGCTCTTAGTGGTACCAAGGAATAATAGGAAAAGAGGCAATGGGCAGAAACTGACACACTAAAGTTCCACCTGAATATGAGGAAGAACTTCTTTACTGTTTAGGTGACCGAGCACTGGAACAGACTGGCCAGTGAGGTTATGGAGTCTCCTTCACCGGAGACATTCAAGAACCTGTACACAATCCTGTGCCATGTGGTCTAGGATGACCCTGCTTGAGCAGGGAGGTTGGCCCAGATGGCCCACTGCAGTCCCTTCCAAGCTTATCCATTCTGTGATTCTGCAGCTGTGCCTCCTGCTCTAGAGGTATTTCTGTTTCCACTGCACTCCTGTTCTGGCTGAAGTGTTCATGAGGCCACAGGAGTGTAGCACCAGGGAACAGCTGCACAGAAGTGTTGGTTAGTTTTCATCCTGCAGCTACACAAGGGGAGGAGCTGAACTGATCGTTGCAGCAGCATTCCCTGGCTCCAGGTGTTGTCCATGCATGACAGAGTCTGCTTGTTCCTGCTTCTTTTGTGGCTGTAGAACCCATCTGGCCCCTGCAGCAATTGGTTCATGAAGCTATACAAGTGGAAATCTCTTTCGTAGGGTGAGTTTACTGGTGCTGTAACTCCCACAGGTGGCTCACTAGGTGCTGGCAAGCAGGAGCAGCCACAACATGTTTGAGTTTAGGGGGCTGCCCATCCATTCAATTTGTTTATCTGTAATGCCAGTTGATAACTTGGGAGACTGACATTTAGACAGTTTAAAGGTCCCTCCTCCCCACAGGAAGAAATTAATAGTAAAGTAATATTAAAATATGACTTAACTGAGTGTGCATTACTTTGTGAACTGCTCATTCAACCCCCTGTCAGAAGTGTTGTTCTCCTGGGCATTTCAGTGGAAGGCCTATTTTCAGTAAAGCAGTTAATTTGGTGCTTAAATTTAAGAATCCACTTCAATACCATTGAATTCAACTCCTGAGCAATTTAGTACTTAACAAATGCTTAACCACAGCTGAACAACAAATTGACCCGGTTTCTTTTGAGATGCCCTACTGAGAGGATTTGTTCTGCTTCTTTCATCTAAAAAACACATTTGTGATGAAATTGTGATGCCTATTGAGCTTACGGTAAATAACTGATTGTGCTTATATGTGTAAATATAGTCTCACCTATGGAGTAATAAGCAACTCTGTATTAGGATAGAGAAAATGAAAGAAATCCCAACCAAGAATTTGAAATTGCAACATCAATGGGCTTTGCGTTCCACTTCTTTCTTTTGTTGGTTTAGAACCTTGATTTCTGTTGCTTCACTTCATGTCCTCTAGTGGTTAGGTTGGAAGAGATTCCCTAATCTCTTAGCCTGTATCCTCTCACTCTTCTCACCTCTAGATGGCAGAGTTCTGTCTTACATAATCATTCCCTGAATGGGCACTGTTTCAGAATCTGGTACAACCTTTGTTGCTCTTCTCTGATCCTTTTTCCATCTCTTTCCTTTTCAACATGGGGGACCAGAACTGCACACAGAATCGAAGACATTTGCAAAACTCAGGATTTATACGTGTCTGTGTACTGATGTTCCATCAGCCTTTCCTAATAATTCTTTTAGGAAAAAGCCTTGGTCCACGTACTCTCACATTTTAAATAGTCATCGCCATGACTTTAGGTGGTGGCTTCTGAGTAGCACAGCAGCACAGCTCTCAGCATGGGAGAGCTCGTGGAGCAGCAGCAACACTTGCATTTGTTTGTTAGCTTGGTGGAACCCTCCAATTTGTGTCACATAAAATGAACCTTTCACGCTGTGATCACAGTTGTTCTCATTTCATTTTCATAGGTCCGCCTTCTGTTTTTCAAAGCACTGATGGAAACTGGGTAGCTCTGCAGAATGTCTCTTTGCCTCGTCCTCGAATGCTCGCCAAACCAAAGAGTCAGGTGTTCAAAGCCTTGGAGAATGAATCCAGCGTTGTGTCTGCCTATGACGAGATGGGCTCTGACAGTGAGGATGACTATGACTGGAACGTGGCCTTGAACAAGCTGCGCAGGAGACCTCGGCAGTTACCAGACGATTTCTATTACACCAATTCCCAATATGGTACTGAATGGGTTTATGGCAACGATCAGTACCAGGCAGTGACCTCCCCTTCCTCTGGGTTATACACCAACACTGAGACAGTGTTCTCTGATTCAGAAACATCTTCAGTAAACTCCTCCCAGGAAGCTAAAGGACCTAGCAAACTTCTCTGGTTGCAAAGCAGAACTCAAAGTGATATGCCCAGAATGGAAAAGAAACATTTCCATGGAGAACTGGATGTAAATTTTAATCCACAGGCAACTAGCTTAGAGTATTCGGACAGCAGTGAGACGGAAGAAGTCCATTATGATTTGGAAAAGAGATCAAGAAGGTGGAGGAAAAACAAAGCAATCTCTGAAGAATTATGTGAAGACAAAAGTCAGGCAAAAACCAACAAGATGAATTTAAGTCAGGTAATTGTGTCCAAGCTTACCAAATGCATTCTCAAAAAGAGCTAAACTAATTAAACTGTGCTGGCAATAACATGTGAATCTTGAGTGGGAGGCGGAGTGTCCTTGTAAGCTTTATCTTCCTCATGCCTCCTAAATGAGAAGAAGCAAAGGTAAAGTGTTGAGCAGGCTTTGCCTCTTTCTCAAATATGTCACTTTCATCTGATCAAAGACATTGTTAATGCTGTAAAATACAGTGCTCCTACAAAAAAAAAAAAAGGAAAGAAAGTCGGGATTTGTCAACAGCTAACAAATGTTAATTAATCACCTGTTTTGTCTTTTTTAACTCCTTTGTTCTTGGAATAAGAAATAACACATATGCCTGGGAATCTGCTGTGTAGTGTTTGCAAATGTCCTGGTAAGAGATAAAGCTAATGAGAAACAGAAATTCAGAAAGGGCATTTTGTGAAGTACAGTCCAAGTGATGTCTCCTTTTAACTGGTCAGTTTGTGATGAGTTTTGATGTGTTAGGGTGAGTGTTTGCAAACTACCTCTCTTTAAATAATTTGTCAATTGATTAAAAAACAAAATCCAAACAAAGAAGTAAAAATCCCCTCAGAATGTAATAGCTCAAACTTGGAAAAACTGATTGTAACACTTGAAGACAACAAAGTACTTCTCAAACATTTCTTTTAAACAAATGTTAGATAACCAGAAAGCCAAGAAATTTTCTCTGTTTGGAGTTTGTCCAGGCCTGGGACTGATACTAAGAAAGGGATATGGTTGTCTCCCAAACTTTTTTTAGCAGTACCAGCAGTACAAGCACACTAGATCAGAATATTAACCCGTTGTTCAGTTTCTTTTCCCATGTCCTACCCTTCTGAAATCCTGGAGCTGCATCACTGCTGCAGCAGAGTAACAGTGAGCCTGAAGCAAGAATCTGAGGGCTGTCTTCCCTCTGGATGCCTCTGACTTCAAGCAACCTGGTTCAGTCTTAAAGCTATCTGAAAAAATGTAGGATGCCTGGAATAGTTTTTCTTTGCTTATGCTACTGGCCTGTATTTCCAACAGAAAGACATCAGTACAGCTGATCATCTAGATTAGGATTCTAAGATTTCATCAGGGCTTTACTACTGGGTAAACTATTGCTACTTCCACATCTACTCTATCTGCTTTTAGGACAGAGATGTGGGTGTTTGGGGTACTGATTCATTTACACTCAAGTCCTCATATGTTTATAATCAACAGTTGTTGAAGGGGAGTTATGCATGTTAATATGCTCTGACAACACATTAGTGGCCATTAATGACTTCTTAGAACATCGAGCAGAATTACAAGACTTTCCAAGGGCTGCACAAAGACCATATCTTGTACACAGACTTCTGCACTTCCCTTTCTGGCTTTGTGCATGTTCTATGTGTGTCTATATTCATATAGTGCCTTTCTAGGTACTACTACTCTGCAGAGCATAGAAGGTTGGATCTCACAGAGAAGGTCCTGGAGACATTGTAGAATCATAGAATCATTTAGATTGGAAAGACTTTTAAGATCATCAAGTCCAGCATCACTGCAGGGTCCACCATTAAACCATGTCCCTAAAGAACTACACATCTTCTAAATACCTCCAGGGATGGTGAATCAACCACTTCCCTGGGCAGCCTGTTCCAGTGCTGGATAATTCTTTCTGTGAAGAAATTTTTCCTAATGTCCAGTGTAAACCTCCCTCACATTCATACAGGGAGGGCAGAAAGGCAGGGTGGTTCCAGACATACATCATGCCATCCTTTAGCAGCTCAGCATGTCCTTCAAAGTACAAGCTAGTGTGGCAAATGTTTCTTCTTTCCAAGTCTTTTGTGCCTTGCTTTGCCTCTTCTAAACTCTCTGTTGTTGTGCTCGAAATGCAAGATTTGCCATTCTGACCCACTCTCCCCTTCATTTTAGTGCTTAGGCTTAAAACAGCTGTTCCTGTTCCCTCAGCCCCAGTGGGGCAAGCAGGGCACGCTGCCTCCAGGTCACACCACTGTTTGCAAAGCACTGAGGGTCTCTCTAGGAACTGGGTCAGTTTGGATGCGTTTTAGTTTGTGTTTGGGGACACACAAAGGTGGCTGATTTGAGAGCTGGTGCTCACATTGGTAGAACTGGTACTCCAGCCTCTGGTACACAAACACTGCTGAGAGCAGGGATGGACTGACTGCCACGATTTATAGCAAGGGTGTTGCACGGTTGAACAATTCTAGGAAGCAGTGAAAATGATCCTGAGTGTAAGGAATATGATTTAAGGTATGAAAATGAATTAGCCAGACATCATTTATATTGCTTGGAAAAATGAGATTACAGGGATGTCAGGGTTTCATATATTCCCCAAAGTAATGTATTGATCTTGGTAAAATGATTGAGGCTGCAGCAGAGAGGGCCCTGCATGTGAACTGTTCGTACAAAATTACAGTGTAGATGTGTGAAGAACTGTAGACAGCACAGACTTAAAGAAGATTCACTGTGGGGCCTTAAACCACACAAAGATTTTCAAACTATGAGATCATACTGAATTTGCAGAGACCATACAAGCTCTTTTAAACCATGTTGCACTTTGATATTAGACACTGAACAACTGATTACAGGTAAATTGCGATGAAGAAACAAACTTTATCAGCACTTACTGCATTGCAATAATAACCTTATTTTACTGCACTGTAGTAATAAGATGATAGTTCATTAACCATTATGTTTTCATCAGCATTGTAGAACAGAATTTCAGTTTAGCAGTCTAGAAGTTGGAGTTTCTTTTTTAACTTTGAAATAGTGAAGGTTGCTTTCATGTTTGCTGCCCTCCAAGACCCTCAGTGCAATGAAAACAAGCCTCTTCTACTCTCTGCTTCAAATCCAGACAAGTGTAAGCAGTTATGATCTGGAACAATTGCAGTCAGTTCATAACTTGCAACTAAATTTCAGTTTAAAATCAGGTATTTTTTAATCAAGAACCAGTAACCAGATGCTGTGGCATGTTTTTTAAAATGTATTTTAGCCTCAATATCAGAATGCTGACTTTGTAACTGAAAGAGAATTTTTTATGAAGTCTTCAGTGACTTAAAAAGGGAAACCTGAGAACCAAGTTGTACTGTATCTGAGGACATTTTTGGTACTTAATAATAGGTAAAAGTACAAACTACTTTACTGCGTTGCCTGAAGAGATGCTGTAAACACTGTCATGAAGCAAGACATGAAAACTGTCCAGATAAAACCAAGGTCCCACTATAATAAATTTCTGAAAACCCGATTGCTTATGTGCCACATAAGACTTATATTCCTGTGGAAACTAAACTGAGAAGTGCAGCCTTGCTTTTTTTTCCAAATTTTAACTTTTTAAAAGAAATTGACACTCAAACCATCAATCCTTGTCTGCTTTTAATATTAATAATATATTAATATTAATAATTATATTAATAGTTTATATTATTAGTAATAATAATATATTGACTTTCTCTTTTTGAGTGGAGGATATGTTGCTTAACATAGCTGCAATTATTATATTTCTGATGGAAAATGGTGTGGCTTAATTGCTTCAGGTGAAGGAAGTGTCCTCATTATGAGTTGGATTCTTTGATCAGAAGACCCCACCTGTTAATGACAGCCCCCCCTGCCCTGCTGGCAGGTAAGGGGCAGCACTGCCAGGCTGCCAATCCCCACGGGATGGCGCTTGGGATGTATCTATGGAAAGCAGCTGCCCTGAAACCACACTGGCTCTTGCCACAGAGAAACTATCTGCAAACCTCACAGTTTGTGTGTTCTACTAAAATTGTAGTTTCTGGTTTTTGGTTTCCTGCAGGAAGGGAACTTCCTATCAGGAGTTTATAGTTTACCGTGAATTTGGCTCTAGAGCCTCCACACCAGTTTTTTGCTTGCTTGTTTTATTTTGAGCCTTTTGTTGTTGTTGTTCATTATGATTACATTGAGTTATGAGTCATTTCCATACAAGGATTTGGACAGTATGTATAGGGAAAAGTGTATTTCCTTCTTCACTATCTGCTAAAGGACTTATGCTTGCATAGAAACACTTGATTTTATTTTAGTGAGACTGTGTTTGTGGCTTTTGTCAGTCTGCTATGCCCTCACTGAAGCTCAGTTTTCAGACAAGATGATAGCCCTTTATTCTTCTTTGAACACATTAGTGTTACATGCTGCTGATAAATTCAAATGGGAATTTACACAATGATTTGTGTAGTGATGCAAAGATGTCATGAAACTTAACAAAAAGAGTGAAAATGTGAACAGTAAAGAAGAATGAAGTTTAAGGTAGCATCTATTAAACAATAATAGTAGTAACTTTTAATTTATTTATTTTTTTATTGTTGTCATGGCTTCTAATGCATTTTTTAACTTGTCGATCCATGAAAGACATATAATCTCACAAATAGTTCACTGCCAGTATCTGAAAAACCCAACACTCAAATCAAGTAGCCAGTAACAGGAACTACAAAGTGTAGCAGTATAAGGTATCATTATCTCTGCATGTGCACAGGAATTGGCAGCTCTTGCAAATGTAGATAATCCACCTGCTCATGGTATGGAGGTTGGAAAGCAAAAAAAAAAAGGATAATAGACATACCTGAATCCAGCTGTAATGCAATCAATATTCTCCATGTGAGTCCTTCTCCAAGAAACAATGTGTAATTCAAAACACAAATTTAGCTGATGTGGAATAAGACTCCAAGGTTGCCCAGTCAGATCATGACTCTTGCATATGCCGGCAGATGTAGCAAAAATCTCTTTAAGTTTCACAGACAGTTAGGCAAAAGAATGTATATGTGTTGAAGGACATGCTAGAATTTGGAACATTTCTGTAATGGTGCGAGATGTGGCTCAGGTAACATTGCAGATTGCTATTGGCAAAAGGGGAGTACCTCCATCCTGTTTGCCTTTGTGCCTTCCCTCTATCTGCCTCCAGTGTGATGCACTATCTCTCCCTTGTCAGCCTTAGTACACATTGGGACCCCTTTGCCAAGCCTGCATCGCACCTTTCACCCAAGGAAAGGCAGGAAGCCACAGGATGGCTCTCCTTCAGCAGCACGAGGTTGTTACGTTCACTCACCTTAGTTCATAAAACTGCTTCCTCAATGTTTTACTCTGCTGAATCTGGGCAATTTAGCAACACTGTCCTGCCATGCCTTCCTCCAAAATACATGGGAAGTGAGCTGCAAGGCTTTACAGGCTTTTACTGTGCTTTGTGTAGAGGCAGTAGAGATATCCCAAAAGATGCTGCCGTGTGTGTCCCTATGAAGACTGATATATTTTCAGGATTGAGAGGCATTGTCATTCTGCTATTGTCAGTATGGATTCTTTAAGTTAACATGGTGCTCCCATGGGGACATGTGTGCATTGCTACTCCAGTGGAGCTGCTAAGCAATTAAAGCTAAGCAGATCTGGGTAGGAAGCCCCCAGAGGAATCATGCATGTCTTGCTGCACAGTGAAGTCTGTCAGTACGTCGTGATACAGCAGTGAGCAGGAAATGTGGGAAAGTCTGCCTCTCTGGACTGCCAGCCTCCCTCACTGCTCTAGATTCTATACACATATTTGTGAATTGTAATGAGTTGTTGAATGACATGCAAGATATGCCTGAAAAAAAAAATCTCTTCTTACAATTTGAGGAAGCACCATTATGATAAATACAGATTTTTAATTAAAACCATGAAATGCACCACTCTTATACATGTATATGAGTGTATCAAATTATAAAACTAAAGTAGAAACACAATGATTTGGCATCTTGTTCGTGATCATTGAACAGCTCCAATGTTCATTTGGCAAAGAAAGCTTTTTATTCTGCACAAGCTGATTGTCTGGGAAAAGAATTTCAGCATAAACCCATGGATCCCCTAGTATTGTAGCTTTCAAATTTCTATTGTTCATTCAAATCCTGGTTTTCCAGAAGGGCTTTCTGCATCATGAAGGTGAGCCATAAAGCAATAATTTGGTTGCATAATTGATTGAATTGCAAATAACTGCAGACAAAAATTGTCCAGGAAGCTGTGGAAGTGCTAGACACTACAGTACAGTTTTCTGTGTGAGAGAAGAGAACTGACAGTAGGAACATAATGTGTCAATCCATTAAAAGCAGTTTGGTGGGTAGGAGTTGGCAGGGTTAACATTTCCTGTGAGAACTGGAGGTAATTGGTTCATCCATAAACAGTGCTGCTGCAGCTGCAGAGAGAGTAGCTGTGCAAAGCAAATCTCCTGTTTATGTATTTCCAAATCAATGGTAGAGAGAACACAGCTTTTAGTCTCTCCAGCAGTGTCTGGTCCTGTCACAGTATGACAGCAAAAGGCAAATACAAAAAATTTGCTATCTGAGAATTGCTCCAAATCATCCCTTTAGACCTGCTGAGATGTGCCTACCACTCTGGTGCCAGGCTGAATTCTTCATAACCTCCTTCTGGGTGGTTCTGCATGATTATGCTCCATTTCAAAGAATTCATCACTTTTTAAAACCACCTGATTTCATCTTACTTTATGCACTTGGCTGAAACGCTGAACAAACTATCTAATGGCTCAAAGCTTTCCCTTAGCAGTCAGCAGGGAGAGAACATTTCCAGAAGGCAGTTAACACTATAGGTGGAACAAGTTGTTCTGGGAGATGCCTGTCCCTCTCCAGGGACTGTAGTGGAAATCAGGCACAATCGGGTCCTAATCAGACAGCACAGCACACATCCAGAAAATGAATTGGTGTGTACCTGGGCATTAGTTTTTAGAACAACTATGAGATACTCTCAGATCTTCTGCAAGGTCTGACAAAACTACCCCCCTTTCCGCACTATTAAATGCTGGGCAGGCACCCTGCTAAGCAGATTTGCAAAGACTTTACTTCTCTTAATCCTCCAAAATAAGGGACTTGTAGTCAAGTCTGTAACACCCACTGTGCTTAACTGACCCTCTAAGTGTTTCTCACCTCTAAGGATCCAAGAGTCAGAAAAAAGGTGCTCCTGAAGGTTGAACTTGTTCCAAGAAAGTTGGCATTTGGAGAATAGTCATCTCTGTAGAGGATCCATCTACACAAATAATCACTGGGAAAGCTGATAGTTTTAAGCTATGTAATAAAAGAGAGATTTTCCCAAACTTGTTTCTGGTTGTCTTTAACACAGATAATACTCAAGACCAAACAGTCAGGGAATGTGAGCGCAGCTTTCAGAGAAAAGCTGAACACAGCTGCGAGGTCACAGGTTATTTCATTCCCACACCTCACTTCACCTGCACCATGGCTGAGAGTGATGGCAGTGCTGGGAATGGGAAATGCCACTTAGGCATATTTTTTTAATTGCACACAGATACAAATTATTTTGATAGTTCCTTTTAGGGAATATGAAAATAAGCAGGAATGATAAATATAATCCAACAAGTACTGCTCTACTAGCATTCCTTTTTTATTAGTGTGCTTTCATTCTAGCTTCCCTGCAGAGTGATCATACCTGTACTTTTCTAGGAAGCTGTTTGTTTTTTCTTTCTGTGCCTACACAGGAATTATATGGTTCTTCTAATTTCTTTGTAGGATTTTGATGATTTATCAGAAACAGATATAAGCAATGAGGATCAGCAACATCATATCAAGCCAGACGTTATGGAGGAGGAGCTTAAATCCAGGTTATTTCAGCTTGCTGCTAAAATGAGTGACAAGGAAACATCTTCTGGTGAAGAACAAGAGTCAGAACATGGAACAGATCCTGAAAACCAGAAGGAGAATTTGTCCTCAGAGGAAAATGGTAGAAGTATTCAGGAAGAGTTAAAGAAGGTAAGAGGCCATTGTAAAGGAGTGGAAACAGTAGTGTAAAAGTTAGAATCCAGAAAGAGGAACTTCTGGTTAGAAATCTGAAGATTGTCACTTAAAAGAACACTGAGGTCCCTTTTGCTGGGTCTGAGCCTGAAACCCTTGTGTAGATAAAAGTTCACTTGTGTCTTCCTCTCTGTGAGGACCAGCCTACAGCATCAGTTTCAAGCACGGAATTCAGCTTGTGCAACAAAACTGTTAACTGAGCAATATTAATGGAATTTTGTCAGTTTATACTGGCTGAGAATCAACTTACATATTTTTATTTAAAAACACTTCCAGTTGTTTTTCTTTTCTCCTTGCTGATCAGCCAGTTTAAGAGTTTGTTTCCATCCTTTTAGTTCCTGCTCTCTTTTTAGTATCATTTAGTTCAGTCTGATACTATAGATTATTCTTTTGTCTCTCTACCAAAATATTTGTGCTTTAAAGCTGTCCAACCCTGTTACTCTGTCAGCTAATAGGCCTCTGAGAGTAGTAACATTTTTTTATGAAACTGAAATTCAGTGTCTGTTCTGATAATGGGTGAAGTCCTTCATTTGTGCCATTTCACCCTTACAATGCAATATCTTATTTCCGTGATGCTCTACAGGACTTAAGTCTCCTCTCTTGCCTTTCAACCTCTGAATTGCTGTTCAGATCATGTGGTGTGTTTGAGTTTGGTGCTATAGGAGCCCAATGCTGCCCCTTGCCAGTAAAGCACTTATTTCTTAGATCCACTTGGGCTCGTTCTACTCTGCTGAATCTTCACTTGCCTTTGGGGGTCTTACCTGCACAGCAGCTCAAATTTGACAAGGGATGTGGACAACTCACTAAAGGAAATGTGTTTGTCGTGTTTTGAAAAGTGTTTTGTTCAAATTATATAAAGAACTAATACACTGAGAGGTGAAAGATCAAGTGACCCAGGTGGAGAATAGGGATGTTATCCAAGTGTGCAGGAGCAGTGTCAGGAAAGCCAATGCCCATCTGGAGTTGAATCTGTCAAGGGATGCAAAGGGAAACAGGAAGTCTTGTACAGGTATCTCAGCAGCAAAAGGCAGATGAGGGAAAGCTGGGCTCACTACTGCAGTGACCTGGTGACACACAGCATGGAAAAGGCTGTTACACAACATTGTTTTCATCTCAGGTAAGATTTTCCGTCAAGAATCCCAGGGAGCAGTGAAGGCTTACCCTTGGTAGAGCAGGATCAGGTTAGCAAATATTTCAACAAATGGCACTTGCACAAATGTGCGTGGCATCTGATGGGGATGCACTTACAAAGACGTGAGGGAACTGACCCATGTCATTGTGAGGCCACTGTTACTCATCTTTAAAAGATCATGGTAATCTGAGACATTCAGAACTATGAATATTGCTTATTTTGGCTTTAACAAGGCTTTTAACAGGCTCACATAACATCCTCACAGACAAATGGAGCAAGTGAGGACTGTATGAGTAAACAGTGAGGAGAATTGAAAATGCTTGAATTGCTGGGCTGAAAGGACTGCAACGAGAGGCTTGAAATCGAGCTGGGGCACAGTCAGTAGGGGTGTACCCAGTACTATTTAACATCTTCACTATTGACAGAGACAATGAGAAACAGTGCACCCTCAATTTAGAGGAGCAGTTGATACATGAGATGGTCCTGTTGTTACTCAGAGGTTCTTCACAGGCTGGAGAAATGAGCCAACAGAACCTCATGCAACAAAAGGAAATGCAAAGTTCTGCACTTGGAAAGGGATTGTCTTGTGTGCCTCCATTCAGTATTGGTGAGGCCATTTCTGGAATGCTGTGTCCTGTTTGGGCTCCACAGTACAAGGGACACACGGACATACTGAAGTGGGTCCAGTGAAGGGCCACAGAGAGGATTAAAGGATTGGGGCATCTGTCATTTGAGGAGAGACTGAGAAAGGTGACATTGCCTAGCCTAGAGAAGAGAAGGCTCAGGGAGGATCTCTTCAATGTATTTAAATACCCAATGGTAGGGACTGGGGAGTGTTTGATGTAGGAAATAAAGAAGGGAAAGTTGAACTCTTTTTAACTGACAGGAATAGAAACAGTGGGCACAAACTGAAATACAAAAAAATTCCATTGAAACTAAAAGCTTTTTCACTGTGATGGTATTCAAATACTGGAATAGGTTTCCCAGAGAGATTGTAGAGTGTGTGACCTTGGATATAATCAGAATTTGACTGGACATAGCCCTGGGCAACCTGAGCTAGTTGACTGGGCTTTGAGCAGAAGGATTGGATTCAGTGATCTCCAGAGGTCCTTCTCAAATTTAAGTAGCCTGTGACTCTCTGATTCTGAGTTATTTAGCCATTGACTGCAAGTACTTTTGTCATCATATATGCAATTACCTCCATGATCTACACACCTTTCCAAGGAAATCACATAAAAGCTTTATCATCAGTGATTGTTAGCAGCATTCAATTTGGTTTTCTTTGGTTCACAAAAGCAAAACAGCAATATCACATTATTCAACAGCATATATAAGTTACCTGGGGTATAATACAATGCAGTTGAAGTCCAGAATTAAAGTCTGTAAATAGGGCTTTCTGGCATGCTCCTATGGGGTGTACTGAGCACAGAAAATGGTAAATGGATGTTTTGTGGTGTACTTATTCATCTGTGTGCATCTCCAAAGTAATGTTAGTTGTTTTTTCCTTTTCTAATTTTTTTGTTTCTTTAACATTTGTATGTGAGTTATTTACAATAAAGCAAAGATTGATACTTTTTCCCACAATGAGATTTTCTTAAATTGAAAAAAAAAAGGAAGAGGCATATCATGTTCAGCAAAAAGGGAATGCTTTGAGTCCCTGATTCTTTATTGGATTTGGAAGAAAAAAAAAAGTCTTAGTTATTAGTGGTCACAGTATATATTCTTTTTGGCTATAATAAAGAAATCAGAATACCCCACTACTCTTTATTGTCTAGACTTCAAAGGAATTGTCAGGGCAACTTTCTCCAGCTGTAGAGAAACAGGCATGCTGCTTTCATTCTTATTCTTAGCAGTTGTCCTTTAAGGTAATTCAAAATCCTCTGACATCTCCCTTCTCTCTGGAAATGTAGTTGACCAATATCTTACAATGAAATACTGCAGATGACAGTGTGTAATACCAGTGGTGGCTGTGGCAGTTTAAAATACAAAGACATAGCTAAACTCATGAAAGATACAGTAACTGTAAGATGAGTAGATGGCATGTGAAGATAAGCATAGCAAACTTATTTTCAGGGAACTAGTAATTTTAGATGCCTTCAAAGCCATATGTCCCAGTATGCTGGCTCTTTAGAAACCCTGATTTTTTGAGAAAGGAAATATAGGGATTTACAGATCTTTCAAACTAGGACTCAACATTCTTGGTCAGAGACAAACTTCTGACCTGGGCATCAAGTTTCAAATTAAGTATACAGAAGCACTAATTCTGTGCCATTAAAATGAGAGCTGGAGTGCCTACACACTGTTTTGTGTTCCTGAACATAAATTAAATAACATACTTTAGCCATCTTGATTATGTCTTAGCAAAGCTGCTTATTTTTGTTTTCTTTAGTCTTCTGTTCTCATGAACTTATTCTGGAACACATTAGCAACCTTAAATCACTGGGAATTTCTAGTTCTGGTACACCTCGCTATAGAAAAAGATCCCAAAAAATCTACAGGTTTTGAGTAACTGAAAATTAAATACCTGTGGGTCATAAAAATCTGACTTTCACCTCTCATCACCTTTAGAAATCTGGCCTTCTGTTTTCAGTGGAAGCTGGGAATCTCACATAGTCACACCTTGAGCTGATGCTTTTAGAAGGCATTTAGTACATTAAGATCTGAAGCAATGGTAAAAATTGTCACTTCTTGAGTGGAGAGTTAGCTGAGGTTATTAGGCATTTATGGGTTCTCAGTTCTCACTTCAGTCTGAGCTTTTGTGCTGTATATCTGCCTTTAAGAAGCAAATTTGAATATGATGACCTTTGAGTTAATTATTTAGTTCATGTGGGATACATGAAGATTTAGGTGGGTATTAATTAACACAACTTAGTTTTGTGGCTTAGGCTTAAATCGTCTTAGGTCTTCAGCACAATAGTTTTTATTATGTCTCAGTTTGCAATTGCGTAAAATGGTCTTGTGGAGATTCACAGCCCTCATTTTAAAACAATCATAATCTTACAGCAGACTTGTTTTTATGGAAAATATTTTGTGCTTATTAAGCTACAGAAGTAGTTCATGGTCTTTCAGGAATGTGCAGAACCCTGAAAAGTCCGTTTGTTTTAGCTGTGCAGTGAAAGGCCATGGTTTTCATCCAAAGCCAAGCTCAGGGGAGAGTTGGCCTTCAGTTCTAGTGAAACATGTTGTACTAGCACAATGATTTGCGCAGCTCTTTCTGTTGTGCTCTTTTTTTGGTTGGGGGCATTTTGTTTGTTTGTTTGTTTTTTGATTCACTCCCTCCAAACCCGAAACAAATGCCTAAAGAAAAAAGCAAACTGTAAATCCCCTTGGAACCATCTCACTGATACCGATCCTGTGAGTGGCAAACATGATAAATGGGATGCATTTAGTTCATGCTGTCCCCTGCCCATTCTCTTTCTCTTTTAATGTTTTCATGCAGATAAATGGGTTGGGTCTGTATTTCATGGTGTCTGCCAGAATTACATTCTAGAAGGCAATTTCAGCAGGCTGTGTGTTGAATGCAGTCTGTCACTGTGACCACTTTATCAGAAATTACAGAGATACTGTTTAAAACACAGAATCGACCCTGCCATTTTTGCAAACTGATCCATAACATAAAAACTGACATAGTTGTTTAAACCTTAAGTTTTTCTTTCTGGCTCCTCCTTTGTACTACAACTTGCCTAAGATATGCAAATGAGCAAGCAAGTTAAACTTCAGTTGTAAAGTTGAGTTTCTCTCCTCTTCGCAGTAGCTTGATGCAACCTGCTGTGTGCTTGAGGAATTTCTTTTAATCCCTTTACACATTTAGTTCTATTCAGAGAATCTTATAACCAAGGTTTCATAACTTTTTTTAAATGCTGCTGTTATCTGTTGGCATTATTATATGACACAGTAGCTTTCTGAATGACAACCTCTAAGTGAGTTTGTTAAATAGCACAATGGGATCCTGTTTCCTAAGTGAAACCTCACGAGTTTCTTGACAGTTTGAATAACAGCATAAATAATCTTTCCATAAAATATTTATGCTTCCATTCTCTGGAAACGTTTTATTCATCTTCAATTTCATAAAGCTTTATTTTGGGGAAAGTATGTACTACAAACAACATTTTTGTGTGGATTTGTGACAGAGGTCTATATTCATTTCAAGAGAATGCAGCTTACATTTCTCACAAGGTAAATTAGTGCTGTGCAACTACTGGGATAATGAGATTGACACTTGTTAGAACGTCTGCCTGGCCCCTCTCTTTAGCAAGAGGGTCACCAGTAGCTGTGCATGTGGGTGTGTTACCACAGCAGAGGAGGCAGCCACTCCCTGGGGTGGTGTGTGCCCGTGGCTGTGCCTGGAGATGGCCTTGGAGAGCATGGCCAGGGCTCTGGAAGGGAGGTCAGGCAAGGAAGGGCTTGTGAGACTTGGTTACTGGAGAGGTACCTGCTCAGAGCCATGATGGAGCTGGAGAATGGCAGTGGTCAGTGAATCCCTGCTGTGTATGGCAGACCTGTTAAAGCATCACAAGGGATGTCTGCGATGTTGTAACAGCAGCACTGCAGGAACAACACAGCCTGTGTCTAGTTCTTGTGATCATCTTCTAACTCCCTGAACTCCTGGGTATTTTGGCTGGTGTGTTTGTCCAGGCAAGGGTTAATAGGAAACTGCCATCCAGCTTCATATGTCTGAAAGCTTTAGAAGTGTCTGAGTAAAAGCTTCTAAAGGAGTCAGAACCACGTGCGTCACGTAGGCAAGGAAACATTATAGTGTAAGTACAGTAGCTTTACTTCATTGCTACTATTATGGGAATAACGCTGAACACTGTAGTTGATTGATATCTTCCTGGATTAACAACTTGGAAGATACTTGTGTGTCTCATTTCACATTTTTGTATGCAAGGTGCTCAGACTAATCCTTGTGTTTTGATGGATCATCGCTTTTAAGATTATGTGAATTATCTGGGCAGTTTCTCAAAGTCCAGGTTGAAAACTGAATGTGGGCAGCATTGTAAAAAGTGATCTGTAAGGTTTATGAACTGCAGATAATCTATGCACAGGATTTTGAATGACAGCAGATAAAAAAATATTTTGAGTCAGGAAGGTGAAATTCTTCCACAAGAGATATGAGACACTGGGTTAATGGATCCAAAGTTTTAAGTTCTCAGTTTAACACAGCAGTCAGGTCAGTTCTAAACTGAGAATAAAGTTGTTTACTGGATAAAAATCACATTTAAGAGATTTCTCCCATGTATTATTTATCAGTCTTTCATATGAACTATCAAGTTGAACCTAGGTTTATTTTGTCAAAATCTGAGTCTTCAATTTCAAGCACTGAGACCATAAACATTCATTTTTTAAGAAGTTTTCAAAAGCAAAGAGTGATCTTTGTGGTCCTCCAATTCTGGGAAATAATTCTATCCCAGTACAGCAAACAGGGTAACTGCGGTAGTGTCATTACTTAAGGTAAAATCAGTTTAGTTTTAAGAGACCTGTGTAAATTGGGGGATTCTGGCAAGTGTACTGGCTGAGCACTGGAGAGTGGTATTAAGAAGGGTTTTACTTGTTTGTTTTGGGATGGTGAGTTCTGGAGGGACAGCAGGAAACAGTAGGAAGCGATTTGGCACAAGACCTCTTACTGAACTTAGCCCAGGTGTTTCCCACATTAGCACCTGACTGTGGCATAAGTGAGGTACAGACCCTTTTGTAACTAGAAACGTCTTCAAATTGCAATCATGTAGACCCCAAAATTGAAGATATCTGGCTTTTCTTCTTCTTAACACTGCTGCAAAAGTTTTTTTTTCCATTGCTAGTGCCACTTTGTTTTGTGAGGTGGAAATTAGTCTTTTCCCCTTGTTTCATTTTATAAAAAAAGTGTGATTTGTAATATCTATCTTAATGAGATCTGTTGTTCTAAATCTCACAAATGAAAATAAATTAGGTACTGCTTTATTTTAACTAGTTGACTAATAAATGTAAAATCTAAACTTTATGGTATTTTATTCTTGGTAGTTTCTTTATCCTTGCTGTTCATCCCAAAGTTCCTTGTTAGTCTGAACCTATATAAATGTTAAACTCTGTAGCTGTTAATATAACTTTTCTGCCTTTTTATTTAACTGCTCTCCCACTATCTAGGAAAAACAAAAGGCTTTTGATCTTCATTTAAAGCTACAGTTTTTATCCACTGTATTGCAGCAGGTGAGAAAGCTTTGTTTTGTCTATGTCTTCTTACATCTCTTATGTAGTAAGAGATGCCATAAAGTGATATTGAGGGTTTCCACATTTCCCAAGCAAACTCAAAATGTTTTCCTGGAAATATCGGGCCTGGAAAATCATACCTTCTGGCCACAGTCAAATAATCATTGCAGAAAATTACTTTATAATCACAGCTAGCCCTGGATTACAATGGGAGTGATGAGCATGAAGTAAACAGGTGGAGCAGACTGGCTCTCTTGTTTGGCTTTGTGATGAGAATTTGATTTTATCCATAAAGAAGAACAGAAAGCAAAGATAAGGTGTATGATCTCTCTATTCTTATGGACTCACCTGTATTAAGAAATGTGGAAGGAAATTTTCTGACCATAGCGGTCTTCAAAAATATTTCTAAGCTCCCAATTTAAAAAAATAATCAAAACCCTTAATTCATTGTAGAGTTTGTACACAGTGAGTAGAAAATGTCTCACTTTGCTGCTAGTGTCTGTTGCTTATCATTCTTCTGGGTGGAAAGAAGTTTCATATGCTGTGGTATTTGAGCCTCAGCTTATGAGGATCAATATCTAAAGAGATTTTCATTATAATCCCTGAGCAAATACATGTTTATCTTATATTTTAAGATATGCTATTTTTAGTATGTCATATATAATTCTCTGTCATAAAATAAGAATAGTGATTTAGTGTCAAAAGTTGATGCTCAATTTAGCAAACACTTCTCTCAACTTTTTCTTTTTTCCTTACTCTCAGACTTAAATTTTGTTCTATGAATTTTAATCATCTTTTCATTATCTTGGTTTTATTTTGTAAAAATATCAGTGGTGATTTTAAAGAAAAATTACGTTTCCATTTGTGCAATGTCATCAGCCTGTGTCTGTTGTAGATCAGAATCCTGTGGATTTTAAGATGTACATGTTTCCATTTCCAATTTGGTCCGTAATATTTCACCTCTTGGAAAATCACTTCCTTTCTCATGATTGTAGGTAAATTATCTCTAGAAATAAGGCATTGCAAATTAATATACATAAAATCCATAACTTCATTAGGATTGAATTAGTAAAAACGTAATATTCACAATTACGTAGCACTAGGAGAGACTGTATTTCTCTCTTTCATACTTTGGGGAATGTCAGTAGAAAAATACCTCTCAGTCTGAAGATAATTTTGCCTTCTTTTTCTAAAGGAGCGTCCATAAATGAAGATATTGACATTGAAGATCAAGGCAGGAAGTCTTAAACTTCCACAGAAAATAAAGTCCTTAATATCGTAGTTTATCATAGTATATTTGTCTCCTATCAAGTATCAAGGCAAATTTTAGCCTTCCCCCCCCCC
>JAWWEV010000083.1:43566713-43587531 GCA_035583235.1 Hafferia zeledoni
GGACACTTGAGTCCTGGCCCAGAGCTCACTGCTGACTTCTGTGTGGCCCTCTGTATGACCATGGGCAGTGGCCACCATCAGCATCCCTTCCTTGCTTGTAAAATGTGTCTAACATTTCCATTTTACACACTCTTTTTACAACTAAATGCATTTCAGTATGAAAAAGAATGATCCTCCTGTGTCATCACACCCAGTGTGCAAACATACGTTTTCTAGTTATGGTTTCCACTGGTAGATGTCCCAGTCCTGTAAATGCACCCAGATGCAACTGAATGAGAAATCCTTCCTGTCTCCCCCTGGGACAGGCTGGGCAGAACAGAAGGTGCTGAGCTGGAAAAGTTGCATCCAGGAGGTGAAGGAACCCAGGCTCAGGTTAGCACTGTCACTGGCATTTTGTACAAGCTTCCTTACAGCAGTTCTCCCAGCTCTCATGCCAGGACAGTCTGTCTTGTAACACACAAGGTCTGCCTATATATTTGACAGCTTGGAACCTCTGCCTACAGAGCTCAGCAGGAGCTCCGTTTGCTTAAGCATTACTTACAGTAGATATACAAGCACAGAGCTGTAAAAAATCCTCTCAGCTGTGACTACACACAAGCTTCATGAGTATGGGTGGCATTTTTCCCCTGTTGCTACCAAAATCTTTGCCTGCCTTCAGTATAGGCAGAGCAGGAAGGAAAATCTTTGATGCAAGATGCTCCCAAGCACACCTAACAGGCAACAAAGCAAAAGCACGTGGAGAATTCGGTTGTCTTTCATTTAAATTCAGTCAAAAGCTCCTTAACCCTAGTGCTCAGTGGAAGTTTCTTAAAGGCTTTTTCCCCACACTGACAGTTCCTTACCAGGGCTGCTTAGAGGAAAGTGATTTTAACTCATGATTTCAGAACTGCAATTTAACTTTTTCTAACCTGAATATCTCATGAAAATCAAGACTAATGATCTGCATGGGGTGAATTCTACCTTCAGTTTCAGCTGGGGTACATCTCTTCTTGTTCCACATTTAGCAATGCCTTAAGTTGAGTGAGACAAAAAGAAGGTGTTTTGAGGCATCTCTCCGATGTGTTTACAGGGCTGCTGACAGGTTTTCCAGATTACCTGCACTCTGGTTTTGTAACTTGTTTTTTGGGACCCATTTTAGAGAAAGGAAGAGCTTGCCTTGAGCTCATTGTTGGTGAAAGACAAAAATAAAGGGAAAAGCATTTAGCACATGCTGGTAGTGCTGTGTCTCGATCTCCATCTGCTGGTCCGGTGCCTGAAGAAACCATCCCAGCCACCTTCTACAGCACTGGTATTGAACTTTTTGCTCATACCCTTGTCCTGGCTATGGTTTCTGCAAAGCACATCACTCACTGCTCCTCAGTAAGTAATATGCCACCCCTAAATAATCAGGGGGTCAGCATAGCTAATCCACACTAATTTTTCTTACTCCTAATTGTCCTACCCCTGTTTATATAGGAAGAAACACAGGTAGAGGTAATGCCACAAACTTGATTCTGAGCATTTCTAACATCCAGCTCCATCTTGTCACTAAGCAAAAAGTCCTGGTTTACCCATGCACAGTCCTTTTAAGAGTAATGTGGCTAAAAGACGGTCTGTGATCTCTGGAGGTCCAGACCTGCCTTTGCCCACAGACCTGCAGCTTTCTTCTGAAGGCAAAATAGGAAAAAAAAAGAAAAGGCCTTATACAGTCATTCTGTGTGCCCTTCATTTCCAGCCATTAAAAAATTATGAAAAATTTATAAAAGACCTTTTGCGACACAATTAAAAGTTTGGGGAATAATTTTGGTCCTGGAGCTCAGCAAAATTTAGCACTGCTGCCATTTGGTCACCTTGCCAGTTCTGCTTGGTGCCTAAGCAGAAAGAGTCTTTAAATTTTGGCAGAACATCTGTTACAGCAGTCTGACAACTTCCAGTGACATGAGAGGGGAAAGTTAGAGCTACAGATAAAATGACAGAGAAGCAGCAGTATCACAGCTTGCCATGGGTCTGCCTTACACAAGGAGTGGGAGACCAGCCTGGCTCTGCCTCTGGGCACACAGGGGTTCTCAGCATACAAAACTCAACCTCTGCTGCAGATCCATCAGGTACAAGCCTATCATGGTTGTCCTCTGGAACACAAGGTGCTATTAACTCTTTAAACCCTAAACCAGAATCTTACTGGAGACTGGGGCTGTGTACACCCCCTCCAATGCAAACATGAATAGTTTTCATGTTCAAAAGCAGCACTGGAAGGACCCAGGAGAGATCAGACCTAGGTAAGCCCAGGCCTGGGTCCATGGCTCATTTCAGGGCCAATGAGAGGCACACAGCTGCACTGGAGGCTCCTGCCTATGCTCTCCCTGCCTCTGCTCAGCCTCAGCAGGGTCTCCTTCACTAAAAAACTGGACAGAAGTTACTGAGCACAGAGCACAGCTGTGTATGTCAGTGTAGGTAAGCTAAAGCCCAAAAAGAAAAAAGATAATCCAGCAAGAAAGAGCCCAGACAAGCACTGAAGCAGGTAGAGGGAGGCACTCACCTGTTTGCACCAAAGCTGCTTCGCAGGTAGTCGCTGCTCCAAGCAGAAGTAGGGCAGCTGATGGGGGCTTGTGCCTTTTATACCGGAGGGAAGAGGGCTTGAAGCAGGGAGGGGGAGTCAAGAGGTGGGCCAGGAGGACGTCAGCAGAACTACTGAGCAGGATTTAAATGTACAAAAGGAGGGGTAGAGAATGGTGGCTCTATTAGAAAGCCTTTGATCAGGGCAGGGGGCAGGGGTTGAGGGCGGCACCAGGGCCTGGCAGGACACCTGGCTGAGGCCCCAAGCCCAGCAGGAGAGCAGAGGGGAGGGGGCTGCTGCCACGACCCTGTGGGCAGGCAAGACACAAGCAGCCAGGAGCAGCACCAGCTGCCACACTTTCTGCAGTGTAGAGCCAAGTTCTCTGTGCTGCCCGGCTAGCATGGCCTGTCTGAAGAGTGTGTCTGAAGGGGGAAAACACTCATGGCTGGGAATGAGGCATGGGGAGAAAGAGGAGACAGTGGGAAGCTCTCAGGGCCAGCAAGCTGGAACAATCAGTCCACACACTCCTTCCCCAGCCCTTGCTCCTCTTGCTGTTTTCCCATCTTTGCTTTTTGCTTGGGACCTTACTTGATGGCAGCTCTTGTTTCATTAAGCCCCTAACCCACAGCTGGGTCAACTCACCCACATATAAGTTTTAGGTCATTCTGCAGCACAGCACCCAAGTAGCTGATGAAATCAGTTGTGATTCAGTGCTTAAGCAGGCGCTTGCCAGCTTAGTGGCAGAGAAAATGTCACCTGCATGAGGCTAATATCTCAAGCAATATTGTATTTCTACAACAGGCATCTCTTCTGAGTGGTTATTTTTAACTCTGTCTCTTGACTAACATGTCATCGGAGTCTTGCTGTTACAGACCTTGCTGCTTTAAAAGTTAAGACCTTGAAGGTTTGCAGAGGAGCAGCAGCTGAACTGGCAGGTGTTTCACTCCTTGGGCACCGCCCTGCAGAGAGACTGAGATGTGAAGCATTACTGGGCTGCCTGGGAACTGCAGGCTCTCTCTTCACAGACACAGGGTTGTGCTCCACTCCTGCTGAGACTGACCACCTGAAGAAACAATTTTAATGCCATGCTTAGAAATGGGCCTCTGAGGCCTGACCCTGTCTGTAAATTGAGACTGGATAGGAAATGCTGAAATCCCATCAGAATGAAGAAGTTCAATAGGAAATCTATTGTTCAGTTTTCCTATAAAGATGCTTCCAGTTGGGAAAACCTCAAAGCATTGCTATTTCACTGCAGCCACCTCTCAAAATAAATGAGATTATTTTATTTCCTAGGGACAATTTGTTGGGTGCTTCTACGGGGAAGCATGACTGATATTTTACCTGGCCCTGCCCTTACTCAGCATCCAGGTATGAAGTAGATGATCCCCCCCCCAACACTTGGCAGAGGATGCTCACCAATCGTGGAGATTAAAGTAAATTTCTAATTTCTGTGTAATCGTTTGTTTTATGGGTATATATGTGAACAAAAAAATGGTAAAGAAGCCTGAGAAACATTTTCTATTCTCCAATTACCACCTACTAACAGCTAAAAGAAGGGTCCTCCTCATCCAAGTTTTCAAGAGTTTTACTCAGACTATTCAGGATTACAATTACAAAACATGAAGAGCACTTCAAGTCCATGATGGCATCAAAGGTCTTTTTACAGCTACTATAATCAATAATAGATATACATGCTTTCCTCAGAAACCTCCTTTTAGCATGTTCCCTTTGAACCTTGCAAACACTCCCCACCTAAAAATCAATCTGTATCCAAGAACCAGGCAGTGGCTGTGCTTCTGCCACGCTAATTTTGTGTGCATGTGTGTAGAGGGTATCTTCCTCGTAAGTAAAACTTCATGGCTTCTCATCATAGATATTTTTCCTTACTGCTTTTCACATTTATTTTTACAAGAAAATGTGGATATCCTTTCTCAATGTCTAATGTGCAGTTGCTACAGTAAAGGGCTTTTTTTCTCCAGGATAAGCAGGACTCTGTCTTGTTTTGTTGTTTTGATAGTGACCCTAACATCTTAAAACAAAAGTAAAAGTCTTTTTCATCCCATTTACTCTTCCTATTTTTGCTGGCACTGCAAGGTGAGCCTTTCAATAGCACAGATCATTTTCATGGATTGTCACCTACATGGAAGTTACTACGTAAAACAAAATTATTCAATGTCTTCATGGTTTCCTTATTGGTAAATGCTGCCTGCAAAATGGTATGTCATACAAAAAACAGACAAAAAAACCCCAAAAAACCCAAAAATCATTATTAGAAGAGCCAGCATTTAAGATGCTCTAATATGATTATCTACCTTCATTTTGGCCCAAGGACCTACTGCGGTATCTTGGTTTTGACACTGCACAGCAAAGAACATCTATGGAAAACTCTAAAAACGCTCCCCAGTTTTGACATTTTGACCACTAACCTCTTCTTGCAGACCCTCCAGCCCTGAGATCCAGAGGCTTCCCAAGCCATATGTTTCTTTATGGTAGGCAGCCCTTGATGGACAACTTCCCTTTCACTGTTGCTTCTTGAACCCAGGTAAATTCTCAGCATCTGCAAAATTGTGTGCCAAGGACTTCACAGCTCTTTCTCTGCTATGTAAAGGATCACGGCTGTGTATCTGTTCTGGACACACCACCTGCCAGTTTCAAGAACTTTCATTTTTACTTTCATTCCAGTATTTTCACTTTCAGTTGTTGTGACTTCATAAAAGGCTACGATGAAATGTTCTAGCAATGAAGACTAATAAATTATGTGATGGTCTGTTTAAATGAGCCTCATCAGGCATTTCTCTTACCAAAGTACTATTTTACTACATCCTTGTTGACTGAATTTCATCATTTCTTTCCACCACACCACAACTGAACTACCACAGTGCTATGCACTCAGAAGCTTCACAGGAATCATCTTGACTTCTCAGGCTCTTTTCAGGCAGCTGTGATTCCATTTTATTTTGTTACCCCGTTCATAGCAGGGCTTACGCTTTGGCTGAGGAAAGCAAGTCAGCTCATGCAGCACAGAAATGTGAAAGCCACTCAGACTTGGGGGGAACTGTGAAAGACCTGTCAGGAAAAAGGATGTCATGAAAGACTGAACCAGAAAGACCATCTAGAGGACAGCTTGATCTGTAGTGAAGATGCAGAGGTTTGTGCATTAAAACTTCCATTCCTCTCCTTTTTCTAAGTGAGAGGCTGGGCACATGCTGTCTTCTTTGTAGCAGATCCCTGGGAAGGACTCATGCCTCCATCACTTCCCTCCCTCACCCACAGCCAAGGGCTCTGTTGCTTAAAACTAGGTTGTAATAATGCCAAGGTCATGGGTTCAATCCCCTGTGTGGGCCATTGACTTAAGAGTTGGACTTGATGATCCTTGTGGGTCCCTTCCAACTCAGCATAGTCTGTGAACTGTGAACTCATATAAAATTCCTCTGCAGGTTATGGGAACCAGAAGCTGGACTGAGCTGCCTGCCTGCTGGAGTGTCTGTGTCTCGGTATGATGGCTGACCAGGGAGACACTGTGGGATGCAATTAAACTGAAAGGCAATGAATACACAGGTGTGAAGGGCTGTAGGGAGGAAAGGAACTTCCCAAAGCTCAAAGAGAGGTTGGGCTTTTGGGGAGGAAATGATGAGGGGGATGAATGGAGGTAATGGGAGTCACCCCAGAGGATAAGGTCCAGGGAATCTGCCACAGAGATTCTTTTAGAAGATAGCACCAAAGGCCACCAGTGAACTTTGGATGCCAAACATTACCATTATTTTTCTCAATGAACCAATCCAAAACTCTTTTTTTTCCCCTGTACTTTGCTGGTAGGAGCCTCACACAAACAGAAAGTGAAAAACCCCAAAAGCAAAGACATTTCATGCAGATGGAAGGTGAAGCACAAATGCTTTATTTTTCCCAGCTCACCACTCCCACTGCTTCATGTACCAGCCTGGGAATAGTTTGCAAGTGGCGTAGACTATGGCCTGACCCATGAATCTTCCCAGCCTTCTGTAGTGGGGTAGAGCACAAATTCCATGTGGGGAATGAAATAAAAGATTGCTGGTCTGATTTTGCTTGGCCTTGAATGAGAGCAGGGGATAACGCTGACACTTGTGCTGCCTGGAGGTGGAAATTCTTACCAATCATCAAATCCTTCCTAGTTAATATCAGTTAAGAGGCCCTGTTGCACTGAGTTTGAAGAATTCATGAAAAGTTGTATTCAAGCCTATTAAAAAAAAAGTCAGTTTAAGCAACTACATGAAACTTCTAGTTACGTTTAGCTTTACACTGAAACTGTTCTCTGCTAATATTCAGGTTCAGAGAAAATCCAGGACTAGCTTTTAGAGCTACTTTTTTTCTTTGAGAAAGAGGACCATCTAGTGGTTAATGTCAAAATTATCATGTTGTTTTCAGCTGTCACTGAGTGAAGAATGAACCTCCACTTTTCAAACCAAAGTATGTGTATCTTGAAATCTGACCGTGTACGGAAGCTCAGCCAAGCTACATAGAAGCCTGATTCTCATGAGTTAGGCTGGATAGCCAGGTGTTTATCATCAGCACAATCTCCAGTTTGCCCACTCTCCCAGTTAGTATATGCTTATTGGAACAACTTGGTAGTAGCTGGGCAGCTCAAGCATAGCCTACAGCTCAGGACATCAGCCAACCTCCATAAGCCCTTCCTCAGCACACTGTGGAGGCTTTGCACCAGAGTTAGAGCTTGGATCAAAGAATACAAGTCAGGGTTGGCATGGCTACAGCCACCTTTGAAACTATTCTGCTGATGGGAGAGGGAGGATTTCTTCTGATACTTTTGCTGTTCTTCCAGCTAGAAAGCCACCAGGCAGCCTTCTGTTCGGAGGTTCGGGATGTGCAGATTCCAAATGGAGCTGGATGTTGCAGTTAGAGTCATGGATGGGGAGGGGAGAAGATTAAAGTT
The DNA here is from genome assembly GCA_035583235.1 of Hafferia zeledoni. Taxonomy (NCBI): domain Eukaryota; kingdom Metazoa; phylum Chordata; class Aves; order Passeriformes; family Thamnophilidae; genus Hafferia; species Hafferia zeledoni. Next base: position 43,574,171 of record JAWWEV010000083.1, read on the forward strand.
CAAGAAAAAAAACAACCAAGGATGGAAATACTTTTGCATATCTCTCAGGCATCCAGCACTTTGACATTATTTTCAGAATGCCAACATTAGTCCAGCAAAGGCCAGCTTCTGCTGCTGGAGTGGAGCAGATTTTGTGCGTGGAGTAGTTGTTAAGATGGAAATTATTGCTGCTACTTGCCATTTGCACATTTCATGCACAATCTCTTTGTCAGGCAACCTAAACTGCTCTTTGAGCACCGAATGCTTCAAGCAGTAATTGGGTTTCCAGGCTGTCACAGAGGACAGGTCAGCGTGCAAGTCTGCCATTTTCTGGTAAGGCAGATTACAGGACCAGGTACAGCAGATCTGCCTACAGCAGCAGGCCTTAATTAAATTAAATTTTGGCTTTGAAAAGCTCCTAAGGAATAAAACTTAAAATATTAGGCTGCCACTGTAGCATATATATCAGAATTGTGTCTGTAGGAAGTGAAAACCAATGTTGTTCATTCTGGTTACTACTGAGGGGCAGCTGCAGGTAAGGTTGGCCTTGTGCATGTGCACAACCAAAGACAGATGTCATACAAAGTCCTAAACTAAGCACAGCTTTAGCCCCTACTTTTTTTTTTTTTTTCCCTGATGCAGGGTTTTTTTATGGCATTCCTAGCCCATTTTTCCTACACAGCAATTCTCTGGAAGAACAAAGTTTCTTCCACTGGTCTGCATTACCCACTGCTCCTCAAGGGCATCTGAAGTACTTCTGAGGGTACCCAGTGAAGGTGCACTAGGGTGACATTTTAAAGTGTACTTTATGGTTTCAGTGTGTCATATTTATCATCTATATGCCAGTGAGTCCCTAGTTTTAATCCCTACAGCTCATCTAGTAATAAATAACCTCTAATGATTCACATGCAGCTTGACAGATGAACTGAAATACAGTGAAAGGCAAGCAAGGGGATCTCTAATTGCTATTCATAACGAGGTCTTGCAACTATTACATTTAAATAGCTTGAAGCCACGATCAAGTTAATTAGAGGTGATGTTCTTTTTTGCTGGCACCATAGTTGGCAGGTTATACATTACTCATGAAAAGAGTCTCATTCCCAATCCATTGTTTAAACTCTGATGTCCAATATTAGTGAATGAGATTAACTCCAGCCTCGGCTCTAGGACAATTAGCCATAATCTGAAATTTAAAAATTAAGCAACAGCACCTCTTTCCTCCACTTAGGTTTCAAACTTATTTTAATTGCTTCTACCTTTTTTATTTGCTGCTGTTTGCCACGTCTGCTTTGCCCACCTTTCTTCAGGCTGGCGTGGCTGGAAGCCCTTGTGACCAGGACTTTCACAGGTCCATCACCATGAGCAGCTGCTCAAGAGCAACGAGAAGGACTCAATCAGGACAAAAGACCCCAGAACAGCTGTCTAGGGGCAATAGCAAGAGAAGCACATCTCCAGCAGGATGCCACCTGTCTCTGCCCACAGTCACTGAAGTTTGGTGCGAGGTGGTGGCACAGACTGCATTTGTGTCAGACCTTAGTGACAGACATGACACAGAAACAGACATGACACAGAAACCTGCAGCTCCCTCTGAGGGGGACAGCAGAGGGAGAGCTCTTTGCATGGACACAGCCCCACAGAGACCCCACTGATGCACATGGACACTGTGGCAGACTGCCAATGGAAAAATAAGGGTGCTGGCCACCTCCTTTATTCTAATTGCTGCCCAGCACATGCCAAGCTGTGCAGTTAGAGTTTGTTTCCATTCCCTCAGCAGTTGCCAAGGTTTACAGTTCAGCACTACTCATTGTGGATCCATTTTAAGGATAAAAAACCCACATATTCTTGGCTTATAAAGGAGCTCTGTTGCTTCCCAGACACTAAATCTCATTTGTCTGTAAACTGTAGGATGAAGTCCACAGATGCTCAATGAGCCCATAGGACTGGATTAACCCTGCAGTGAGTTAGAAATGTAAAACTATTTTACATGTATGAAGATTCAAAGCACAAGAACTGACACAGTGAGCTTGTGTAACCCTGCAGACTCAGACTTGGAATTTGTGTCTGAAGACCCACTGTCCTCTCATCCATAGCCAGGCCTGTCCCCAGACTCTGTTCTCTTTGGTTGTCTGAGCAAACCTGTTGTAGTATTATGCAAGTGGAGGGCACCTGATGTTTTAACCTTTGAGTTAATTTTTTAACTCAAACCAGTTTGCTGATCTGGCTCATCCCAGTGCCCCACAGACACCACCACTGGCCCAGCCAAGGAACAAAAACAGTGGCTGGGATGAAAAAAAGGATGATGGATTTGCTTTGCCACTGGCAAAAAGGTTCATGGGATGATGATGGGAGAGGAAAAGGTAAAACAAAATCTTGCAGAGATATGTAGAATTATCAAGAATATATAAGACAAAAATTCTTCACATTAGTAGTAATGTAAGTTCTCCGAGACAAGTGCTATAGATACCCTAGGGTCATATCCCTGAGGACAGGTGTCCTGGGCTTCCTCAGCCTTTCCTGAAGGTCTCTCAGTGTCTAGCTCTGCATCCTTAATCCACAGATATTGTCCAAATTGTGGCATGTCTCTGACTGAAGCAGATGCCTCAGTCTCTTGTCCCAGCCTTTGCAGCTGCTTGGGGAAGACTTAACCCTCCTCTGCAGCTCATACTGCAGTGAAAGGCTTCATCAGTGCAGGTAGCAAAAGGTAAGCAGAGGTTTTGTACCACAGCAATTGGCCTTGCTTTCCCCATGGGAAAAAGAAAAGATTCCTTGCAAAGTGCCAGGACCAGAAACTTTGTTAGACCATTGCACACTGGCATTCATAAAACTACTGCAGTGCTGATCCAGGTCTTGGATCACAGAAAGGAAATATCCCTCTGATTTAAGAGGACTGAAGCTTAGCATAAAAGCCAAAAGAGGGGAAAAAAATACAAGAGAAATACAGGTTCTGGCAGTTGTGCCAATGCAACTAGGTTACTGTACATCTGCAAAGCCATTAATCATCTCCTGAGGACTGGCAAGTTTTGTAACACCTGCACACCTTTGCAAAGGCAAACCTTTCCCATTGCAGCCTCTACACTGCTGATGTTCCACCAAAACAGGGATAGTCAGTGGGCAGCTGTTGCATGAGTGTCCTGTGGGACCACACACAAGCCACCCATCGTGGTCCCTGGGACCAGGGAACAGCATCTGTGCCCACTGGGAGGGAGGGCCAGGGTGCAAAGCTCACAGAATCACAGAACTGTTGGGGTTGGAAGGGACCTTTGGGCATCATCCAAGTCCAACCCCCCCTGCCAAGGCACGGTCATCTCGAGCAGATGACACGGGAATGGGTCCAGGTGGGTTTTCAATATTCCAGAGAGGGAGACACCACAGTCTCCCTGGGCAGCTGTTCCAATGCTCTGCCAGCCTAAGTGGAAAGAAGTTCTTCCTCATGGTGAGGTGGAACTTCTTGTCATTCCAAGTTGTACCCAAAGTGGGGATCCAGGCATTTTGTAGGGCACTGACTGCCTCCCGCAGCGTATTCAACACTTAAAGCAGCATTTTGTCCAGCAAGGGAGGCCTGAAGGAGAGGCTTCCCCAATGTATTTTAGTGGGGAAAGGGGAAGTGCTCTCCCAGTTTCAGATCGGCTTGAGAAGCACCCAAGCCGAAGGGTGCAGGCCCAGCAGGGTGACCTTGGGAGGGGCTCCATCCGCTGCAGTGGTGCTGTCAGGGCCCTGCTGGGGCAACAGTGAGGGGAGGAAGGACACTGAGGTGCTGCAGAGAAGGGCCATGAAGTGGTGAAGGGTCTGGAGCACAAGTGTGATGTGGAATGGCTGAGGAGGCTGGAGGTGTATAGTCTGGAGAGAAGGAGAGGGAAGGAGGCTCAGAGACCTTATTGCTGTCTACAGCCACCTGAAAGGAGGTTGTGGCCAAGTGGGGGTTGCTCTCTTCTCCCAGACAACTAGCGGTAGGAGAAGAGGACATAGTCTTGGAGAGGTTTAGGTTGAACATCAGGAGGAATTTCTTCACAGAAAGGGGGATTAGGCATTGGAATGGTCTGCTCAGGGAGGTGGTGGAGTCCCCGTGCCTGAAGGTGTTTAAGGAAGGACAGTGTGCGGCAGTGCTATGTTGGGTCACGGATGATCTCGGGGGCCTCTTCCCCCCCAGAATGGCTCCGGTTGGGCGGCAGTGCCCGGTGTAGCTGCCATGCTGTGTCGGGTCACAGATGATCTCGGGGGTCTCTCCCTGCAGGGTTGGGCGGCAGTGCCCGGTGTAGCTGCCATGCCGTGTTGTGTCACGGGTGACCCGGGGGTCTCTGCCCCCGCACGGCTCCCGTTGGGCAGGCCCGTGCGCGCCCCCACGCGGCTCCGCCATGTTGTGCGGCGGGCGGTGCCGGTGCCGAGGGGCGGTGCGGGCCAGGGCGGGGGGTCCCTCCCTCCGCCTTTTAGTCCCCTCTGCGCCGCCGCCTCCTCCTCCTCCTCCTACTGCTCGTACTTCTTCCTTTCCTTCTCGCCCTCCCTCCCGGTTTGGTTCCCCCGCGTCCCTCTGCTTTGGCTACCCCACCCTTCGCTCCTTCCCTCCCGCGGCCCGCCCCCTCCTGGCACTGCGGAGCCGGAGCCGTGCCCCGAGCGGACTCGCTTCCCCGCAGCTCCAGCCTCTCGCCGCAGAGTCGCATGTCCTCGATCCAGAACCTCCAATCCTTCGGTAAGAGCCGCGGGCCCCCGCCGCCCCCGCAACCGCCCTCGCACAGCCGCTGGCGGCCCCGAGGCCCCCCCCGTGCCCGCTGCCCCCGCCGCCACACCGGGCGCTGTCCCCGTCCCCGTCCCCGAGGGCAGCGCCGCCCGCCCGTCCTTGGCCTCGGGACGTGCTCGGTGTGTGCGGCGGAGAGACCTGGGGCGGCAGCTCGGCCCCCTCGCTGCACCCGCAGGAGATGCTGCTGCTGCTGCCATGTCTGTGCTCTGACACCCCCACCAAGGAAGGGAGTGATTTCCCCTCGGTTCCAGCTGCTTGTTGGTTTGCTGCTTCATCTTATCCTTAGCAATGTCCCAAAACGTGACACAAGGTTATTGTCTCTGTAAATCGAGCTATACAGATGGCAGGTCGTTTCTCTTATATCAGCAGGGAAGTTTGATCGTGCCAGGCCGTCGTTCTCCACCCTCCTTATCTGTAGGCAGCAGAAGTGAGCAAGTTGGCACTTTATACAGTAATTTTGTCAGACTTTGGTCACAGCTTTGACTCTAATCTTCTGCACGTATAAGCCATGTGAGAAGGTTATGTTAATCACTGTTTGCGAGCTCACCCTGTGCTTAGGAAGGTGCTGCCCAAGGGATTTGTTTGCTGGGATCCAGTGTTAATGCCTACAGTGCTGGCTTATCTCCAGCCTAGAGCCCTAAACTCTGCCAGGTGATCTTGGTTTATCTCCAACCTGGAGTTCTAAACTCTGCCAAGAGATCTTTATTCCAAAGTCCTCTTTTTCTTTCTCTTCTTCTTTGACTAAAATTTTCTATTAGTGTTTGCCTCACTGTGGGGCAAAGTAAAATTCACCATGGTTTAAGAAATGCCATAGCAGAAGTTAAGCTACTCAAGATTCCCAATGCTGCACTTCTTTCCTTTGGATTGCTTGAATCTTCATCCTGCTTTCAGTTCCCTTCATGCTCTTGTCATTCTTGTTTCTACAAGGGTCTGTCAGTCTGCAGATGAACTACTACTTTCTGTGTTTCTGTTGAAGTTTTACTCATTTAGGCCATTTCTTTCGAGTGGATGGCAAACTTGGTCAGTTTTTAGGTCTGAGTTTTGGATGGAAGTTTGGGAAATTTTAGTTAGCAGGGCTGCTGAACCCACATGGACTCTTCAATATCACTCTAATTGGTATAAAAAAATTGCTTGTGATCCATCTTAAAAAGTAATAAAGTACTTCATGCTTCAAGGTTTATTTGGAGCTACTGATTAGGAGACTGGTAGAGCTGTAAAATTTCTTGATTGAGTGTTAAATGTTTTTTGTGGAGTACAGAGAATAAGAAGTATTAACGTAGAAACTGCCCCCTCTTTCTAAATGCCTTTCTTTTTCATCTGTGCTAGATAAATTTGAACCTTGGAAGAGTTTGAGAACTGAGAGTTCTGTAGTCAAAGCCTAAATTAATTTTGTTACAATTCTTGCCTGAAGCTGCTGACTGGAAGAGTGCTGATTTACAGACAGCCTCTGACATCTGTTCATTTGTCTGCGTTTTGTTTCTATTAGTAACCAAGAATTACATCCCTGCCTTAAAGTGCTGGTAGTGTGGTAGTTGTCACAGTGTAAGACTTCCTGCTGAACCTGTAAGGGCGTGTGTGTACTAGAGCTTTTTTATTTTTGTATTCTTATCAGCTGATCTGATAAGCGATACCATGGCTTTACTTCACTTTAAATGCCTGCAACTGTCTAAAACTTGTATGCACTTGACGTTCTCTCAGAACCACATTTTCAGGTTCAGAGCTGCAGGATTTACAGTTTGCAAGAAACATTGAAGTAAATTGTTTTTTCCTGGGAAGGCATTGAAGAAACTGGATGCGTGGTAGTCAGGAGTGTTGTTCTGAGTAGCTGGTTTAGTGTGACTTAATACAGCCATAGAAAAAGGCATCCAGATTTTAACAGTGTGTTTTTAAACAGGGAGAAAACATCAAGATTATCCCCTAAATAATAATATTTTTTTGTGAAGTGAGAAACTTCCCAGATACTTTTGAGCTTGGGTGTTTTTCCTTTGTGGGAATGACGTGCATCTCTCTGCCTCCTGCAGACCCCTTTGCTGATGCAACAAAGGGTGACGACTTACTCCCGGCAGGGACTGAGGATTACATTCATATAAGGATCCAGCAACGGAACGGAAGAAAGACACTAACCACTGTCCAGGGAATTGCAGATGATTATGACAAGAAGAAACTTGTGAAAGCTTTCAAAAAGGTAAAGTTGCTGATTTGATTTAGCAATAAAGGTATATAAAGGAGTGTGATAGCTTTTAATGTTAAATAACCTAATGTTTGTTTTATTTCATTCTTGTCAATACACGTCACTTTCATGTTCAGGTTGATCCCTTTCCCTGTCTTCCTCAAAACACCTATCAGTGTCTAGTGAGACTGATCTTTGCCAAAAAGTTAAACATTTCTATCCTATAAAGAAGTAAATAAAAACATTTTGAATGTTTCATTACAATTTCACAGATACATGGCTTTGTTGATATGAAGAATAAAACCAATTTAAAGTAGAACTGGTTTTGCATTCCTACCTCTGTTAGAGCTGGGTTGCTGTTCAAAATGGGGACCTTTAGTTTTGCCAGGATAAAAATACGTATTTTAAAATAGTGTGGAGTAGAAAGGCTGTACTTTAGGACTTTTTTTTACGTTCTTGCAGTGACTGTTGACTAGTTCCTTCTGCACAGCAGCTAATCCTGTCATTGCCTGAATTTACCATCAGCAGCTTGGTTTGTGTATGTCTGCATCAGCAGATACATTCCATTTGCTCTCAAAACCAGCAAAACAGATTTAGCCTTTGTCTGGCTCATCATCAAAACTTAGTAAGCGTCTTCTGAGACAAAGTTCTCCTGAACAAAAGTGACTAAGCAAAATCATGATGTACATCAGATGTCTTACAATATAATGTGAATGTTTCTCTCTAGAAATTTGCCTGTAATGGTACTGTGATTGAACATCCTGAATACGGTGAAGTTATCCAGCTGCAGGGTGACCAAAGGAAGAACATTTGCCAATTCCTCTTGGAGGTGAGGGACTGCAGATAAGTACCTAAACCTCTCTGGAAGCAGTGGAGTGGCAGGGGGTACTGCTGCTAATTAACCAGCTAAAGATGTCCACTATGGTTCCCTTGCATTTTAAGCCAGAAAGTAAAATGACACTTGCACAGTGAGAGTAAACCTCTGGTTAGAGTCAAAGCACTGCAGAACAGCTTTACCCTGTCACAACACACCACGTGTTCTCTGGCAGTGCAACTTGATTCCTTGTTTGTAAAATCAAATGTTTGATGCAAACCGTAATTGTGAAACTGAAAACCCTATAAAGAACCTCACTGATGTAAATCATGATGCAGAGTTGTTACACTGTCAAAGAATAAGCACTAGGACTACAGAACAAATTAGATATCTAGTAAGTTTTTCTTTTTGTGTAGTCAGTTCTTCTGCTTGGCCCAGAAACATTCTGGAACCTAGAAAAATGTTTTCTTGAGTATATACTGTATATTAGTTTCTTTAATCAGAGTATAAGATTGTGGTAACTTGATATATCTGTAATATCCTAAGTATGTAAACTTTACTAAAATATGTTGCTTTTCTCCCTTAGATTGGCATTGTCAAGGAAGAACAACTGAAAGTCCATGGTTTCTAACATACCCATACACTTATGAAGAACCCTGCAGTATTGGTCTTGCCTAACCTGACTCCTCCATGAAAAATGAATCTTTGCAGTGAATGGACTTCCCTGTTACCTGAACATTTACAATTTCATTCAGATTTGCATGACTGCATGAAACAGGTGGTGTGTAGACTAGTAACACATAAGAAAACTTCAGTAAGGTGGTAATGAAGACACTTTTGAACTTTAACACATTTCCAATGGAAATGTATTAGTGATGGTTGTTTAGTACTCTCCACCTGACTTAAATGTGTGAGTTGTATTCAAATAGTGTGTGTTGTTGCTTAAAAATAAAAGTTTGTTCGTATGTTTTCTGGGATATCTGAGATGCTTTAGCTTAAGTTTTAAATTAGCACCACAGCCTTGCTGAAGAATGGCTGAGCTGCTTTGTGGCAGGTGTAGCTCACTGCTGATTGAAGAAGTTGGAAAATCTACAGGATGAAGTATTAGCTGAATTATCAGCTTGATGTCATCCTGTAGCTGTAAGACTAGAGCTTTGAAGTCTGTAGTGTAGGTGTATCTTAGTTGCAGCATAGTAAGACATGAACTGTTCACTGAGTAAGTAACTGAATCTTCTCTAAAATTTATTGCAGTGACTATGAGGTTTTAATGTGAAGCATAGTAGGGGTGAAATAAGCTGAACTCAAGGTTGCTGTTACAGAGAACATGCTAAATATCCAGGTTTTGCACGGTACTCCCAAAACATTTGAAGACTGGATGGTTTATTGTATCTCCTCTGTCTCTTGAGTGAGGGGGGAAGATACGAGTTGGCTTATGCTGTGACTGTGCATTTAATGTTGGCAAGCAGAGTCCTTTAGTGAGCTGGTAGTGTTAGCTGCAGGAGTAAGGAAGGTAACAGGCTCTACAATACCCTTTCTTTTGGTATGGAAAGTTTTGTTGGGATTAAAAGTTGATATGGAGGACTTTGTGATGGGGTTTGACTTGCCACAGAAAGCTGATTTAGTCTACTTTCCTAGAAGGCAGTTCATTCAGTGGTGAAAAATGCAGATCTTGTCTTCCTTTTGAGATAAACATGAAAATTTTCTCTGAAGCAATTCAAAATATGATGAGCTTCGAAACCATAACAATAGTGGGAAATGTTTAAGAAACTTAATGTAATACCATGTATTCTCTGGAAAGGAAGAAAGAAACATTTATTTACTGCTAAGACTTACTAATAACTTAGCCAGAAAAAACCCCCTGTTGACTACCTAAGTAAACATCAAGAATAGGCAAAACTATATTACTCATTATCACATGTACCTGTACTTTCACCTTTCTAAACAGAAATGCTCAATTTTAACTCATTTGAACCTTTTTTTTTTTTTCTTTTTTAGATTTCTGAGTTCAAATATGAACCCTTATGGCACTAGCACCAGGGAGCATTATATGACAATTTCTTTCTTCATCTGGTCTGGATAATTCCACCTGTAAAAATCTAGTATCCAGCCTTACAGATCTTAACTATTCCAGAGAAAGGATGTTCAGAAGATTGTACACTGTTAAGGTATAATCTGTTCAGGAGGAAGGAATGCCTGCTGCAAAATGCAAAATACCCACACACCAAATGAAAATCCAAAAATAAGTCTTATGCAAATCTTGCAGATTAGCAGAATAAAGTCATTCTACTGCAAGTTTATCTAGTCCTGATTCTTAGGTGCTAAAGTAATTAATCTTTTAGGGGTACATAGCACTTTGTGATTTTCATTTTATCACATGCCAGAAAAAGTGATGTTCTCATTTAAAGCTTTTCCAAGAGGAAAACCAAGCAATATCTTCTCCTATTTCACTGCTATTACACGAGTACTTCTAGTGGGCTTTGAATTGGAGATTAACAAATGACTAGCAGGTCTCGTGTTACTGAGTCAGTCTTCATTTCACATGGCATTCCATTAACTTCTACTGCCTAAGCTTGAGTCATCTCTCCATAGTCATTCTGCTTGAATTTATAAGAAAAACCTTTTGTTCTTCCTCCTCATTTAAGAATCCTTTCTTGCAGGTGGCTTGGTTTTTGTGCTTTAGGGGAAATGCTTGTATTTTGACCTTTGAAGGGCAAAATTAAAAGGAAAGGGAGTAAGAAGTAACACATTTCAAGTTTGCAAGAGATGAGATTTGTGAAGGCAACAAATCATTTAATCTTTCTAGAAGAAAAGCAAAAATTTTTCTCCTTGAGTATTTTAAATGAGAGCAGTGTCTCTAAGATTGTAATTAGCCGTGTTATGAACCCAAACCTCTTTGTATGTCCTAGATGAAAGATTTCAACAATTTCATGTTTTATTATATTATTCTGAAACTTTTGTCAAAGCTAAACTTATTTGGAATACATATCTGTGTTTCAAGAATGCTGAAAATTAAGGCTTTGGAAAAGAACTGTTTGAAGTACTGCCATGAAAATCTGTTTTCACAATGAAGGCAGGTTTCAATCTTTTCATCTGTGCCAAAACAGGTTAAAAATGGTAAAGGATGTGACCTATAATTGTCAAGGCAGTAAAAGGGAGCTTATAATAGAAAACACTTTTGAAATTCACTAGTAGGACTTGGGACTGGCCAAGCTCAGACTGTGAAGAGTAGTGGTTTCTTTCTGTTGCAATGTTGTGAAGTCTGTGTCCTTCAGACCTGAAATCTAGACTGCCTTCATAGTGATACCCAGGCTTAACCACAAGCTGTTACTGGATGTAGAAACTGCTTTTCAAATTCCCAGTCTTGTGCATAGTTATGTTAGGCTGTTGTAACTGACTCTGAGCTGATACACTGGAGTAAGGTGTTGCATAAATAAATTCATTAAACTGCCTGTTCTGAGTCTACATCTACTTAATGCACCACACCTGTAAGCAATGAAACCCTCACCAAACAGTGGCAGCAGTCCTTATTTGGCTGTAAGCTGCCTCCTTCCTCATGCTGTGTAAATTAACAGGCCCTTGAGTGTCACCTGTGTTCTGCTAATTTGTCCGTGTGTCTCAGAGATGATCATGAGGAGCACAGCGATGGGCAGATAATGATTTACTGAAGTGGAAGAACCTTTGAAAAGAGAAACACCTGGGTTGTGGGTATGTGTGTGTGCTATTCATTGATTCAGTGGCTTTGCTTAAACCATGGTTCTTGGACAGCCTAAGTGAAAATGTTTTGTTTCAGAGAGGGAGAAGGGAACTCCAGAGGAAAAAAACTGGCTTAGTTTGTATTATGTTTATATGTGAGGTCTGTTTTGATTAACTTAGATTCGTGGACTGCAAGACCTGTATAACATTGTTTCTGTGTCTCTATCTTTTAAAAATCCTAGTTAATCTTCCCTGAGAGTTTGGCATTTAAGGTTCTAAATACATCTAAAGTAATTATAAAACTTGTGAAGAGTCGTTGAAGCTTAAGTTTCTAATATTTGAAATAGTAATAATTAGGCAGAATTCTTAATTTTGTCCTATACTGCCATCCTGCTATAGTTGGTGTGTAGTTGCCCTGCAGATGCATGTGTTACTTGCAGAGGTGCCAGTAAGGGGATATCCTTGCTGAAATGCCATACCCTGTCTGTAGTGTTTGTAAGATCTTGTCTAACATGCTACACTCTTACAGGCTGTACTACTCTAATTTTAGGAAATAGGTAGGGATCCAGTCAGTAATTGTTTTCCTTAATCCTTCTTGGAAGGCTCTCATGGCTCAGTAGTTCCTCACACTATATGAAAATATCTACAAGATTGGTATTTATCCAGTTAGAGAATGGGGAGGCCTTATTTATAGATCACTTTGGGATATAGTGGGGGTTACTGTCCCTCTTACGTGTTCAAGTGTCAATGAGTGTTCCTCTAAATTAGTGTGCTGTTGCCACTAGGAAAATGGAAATAGTCTTAGAGGGTACCATTTAAGTACCATGACTCTTTGTACATCCATACTCAGTTTAGTTAGGAATGTGTCCTCCACACATGGCAACATAAAAGGTTGTTTTCCAAGATCAAAAGATGTTGACGTGAATAAAGGGGGAAATGACATAGTTGTTTTGTTTGCTGTGTAGATGTTTCACGTGTACTGTTTTCAGTCTCCCTTAAGAAAGAAAAAGAAAACAAAACCCCCAAAAATAATCTCAAGAGAGAATTTGTACATGGCTTGCCTTTTTGAAGTTTGCTACATGCCTGTCAAGTCTTAACCTGTATTGGAGTATTACTACAGAGCTGAGACAACAAAGGCTTTTGAAATCAAGTGTGCAAATGTTATTTGATATCTGCTTTTCTAAAACAAATGGAATTTTATGCTGTTGTTAAGGAGGAAATTTTTTTTTGGTGGAAGATAAAAGCATAATTTAATAATGATGTGTGATACTCCTGTAATTTCTTCAGGCTTTGATTTCTTCAAGAAATGATGTATGTCCTTGCTTAAATTTCTACCATAGTCTGTACTAACCAACTTAAAAATAGTATGACTTGTCCTGAAATATCATAGCTCTAAAACAAGATGATCTTAATGGCTTGAGGTCTAAAATTTTGTGTAGGAGATCATCTAATTTCTTGAATAAGCAAAATGCACAGTGTTTTAGGATGGAGCCAGTGCTAAAGTCTGGTCTCAGCTATTTTAGAATGTCTTGCATCTGTGAAATGTGACAGCACATTTCTGAAATTAATTTGGAGTCTGATTAAAACTACTTGTGCAGACAGTAAAGGGTTGAGTTTTTTCCATTTTAGGCCATCTGCGCTGTGATTATGTAAAACCCTCAAAAACACAATATAGGATCCAGGCTCAGTTCTCCAATTTCTGAACTCCGTAGATGTGGGTCCAAGTAGAAGGGTCATGCTCGTCAAAGGCAGGGTTTAGCTGTCAGCTGTGTTTGTGGTCCCTTTCACCACTGGATGGGGAACAGATTTGTTCCTACAGCACACACAAGGCTCAGGTATCAAGATGGGACAGGTGACCAGGGCAGAGGTGACACTGTGGTCTTTTCAGTGGTTGTCTCTGTAATGGGTTTGACCCATGGCTTCCTCGGTAACCAGGGTTTCCAAGGAAGTGAACTTAACAAGTATTCCACACG
>JAWWEV010000083.1:43587631-43616682 GCA_035583235.1 Hafferia zeledoni
AATAGTGTGTATGTGTTTATAGATATTAGAAAATATAATTTCTTTTTAATTCAGTTCAGTTTCGAGTTCGTTTCTTTTCAGTTTTTTTTTTCCTTTGCTGAGAAGGCTCTGGGGGGAGGGAGGAGATAGTCCAGGATTGGTAAAAAAACTGGGCCAAACCTGAGACAGTCTCACAATGAACTAGAAGGTCGCCCTTTTAGGTAGACCCAGTAAATGGCAGAGAATATGCCTCAGAGTAGTTCTGGGGTAAGAAAGGCTAAAAATGGTCTAGTTCCAAGAGTTCTGCTGGAAAAATCTGCTGAAGGGCAGTCCCTGTTGCAGAGGAAGCAGCCTTTGGCTACTCTATAACAGAGAAAGTTCCATGATGGGGGTGCCTCATGGTGAGTGGTGAGTAAACCAACTGAACAGAACATTGATGGTATCAGCACACCTGTACTTGGTAACCCAGTGAAAGATGGCCCTGCAAACTGATACTTGTCAGTATCTGACTGTCAAGGTCTGTCACTTACACTTGCAACTCAAAGTGCACATCTGCATTAGAACTTGAAGGCACAGAACAAAACCTTTGTCCAAGTTCCTTCAGTAAATGGTAACCTGTAAATTAATTCACACATTACTTGAAATAAATGTGATGAGTGAGAATCCTGTATGAATTCCTTTACAGGGAATACTGAGCGAAGAGTACTTTCCTTGCTTCCACACCTTTCCTTTAGGTAAGATTTTTGCAGTGACAGAGAAACTTTCTGATGGTCCAGTAGTGCTCTTACTTCATGGAAAACATTGTGACCATTGCTCTGTTTGAAAGTAGCTGGGCCTGAAGTTTTCACCCATCACTGCTATGCATGCTAATCTGACTGAAGGGAGAGACATCTCGGGGTCATCAAATTGTTTCACCTCTCCTGCTGGTAGAAGTCAGTTCCAGTCCTGGCTTAAGTCACACTGAAACTAAATCATCCTTTGGTAATGCCATGGAACATAAAATGTGTTTCTGCAGAGGGTGATGAGGAAAGAGGTGTCTACATCCTGCTTCCAAGTAGAGCCCTTTGGGTTGCCACTACCTGAAGGAAACATGAACATGGCAGCATCTGCTGCCTTGCAGTTTGCACTGTGCAGAAGCACCTGTGGAATTTCCAGCTCTTGGCTGCTTCTTGTAGTAGTTCAAACTAATACACAGCTGGCAGTAAATCCAAAGTAGCAGAGCACTCTGGTCGTGGGATGGGATCTGACCACATGTACTGTGGATTTGTCCCTACAGCCATTTAATTACGTTTTGTCTGTGATAAAAGGAGCATCCTAACAACTTCAGGGCAGTACCTTCTGAAGAGGGAAAATTGTCAGTTGATTCCTGTGGAGATTTACAGGGATAAAAAATCCAAACAAACCTGTAAAGTTTTAGAAATTATCAAGGCAGACATTCACCTACATCATAGGAAATTAATCTATTAATTTCTAATTTCTTCTTAGCTTTCTCAATTTGATTTCAGGCTACTAATATTTATGTTTTGTGGTGTGTTTCCAGGAGGAAAGCCTTAGGGATGTTTTAAAAGGACAGCTTAGCTGAAACAGCTGGGTATAAAGAGACAATGTGAGAATCTTCCAATTGTATGATTTGGTGGTTGTATTTCTGCAAAGAAGCTATTAAAATTGATGTCTGTCTTACGTTACCCCAAGAGGCATTTCATGCCCAGAAGAGTTCTTGCTGTATTTATTTCAGTGCCCTAAATCAGCCCAGAAACAGTGCTTTCTCTCAAGTCCCTGTGTGGAAGCTTTCAGAGAGCCTGCTCCCCTTGGTGCTGTTCTCGTGGGCACCAGGAATGGGCAAGTTGCCTGTCACTGCGCCAGGTCACGCTGCTGGCTCGGGCTGCCTGATGGGAACCACAAACAAAAGGGTTGGTGCTTTCTGTAGGGATTTAGTGATCTGACAAAGTGGCTGCTGGGAGCAAAGGGATGGGGGTTTTTCCAGTTACTTCACAGACTCCTATGAAGAGAAATTGCTCTGAAGTCAAGAGTTGGACAGACCATATTCTCAGGATTGCATCTTGTAGTTTTGATACTAGCAAAGCATCCAATGAATTTTATTTTATTTTTATTTTACTTGACCTTTACTTTTGAACTGAGGTTTTTTTCTGTTAGCTAAATTTGGGCCTCAGGTAACATAGTTCCATGTACTCACACCAAAAGATCTTGAATAATCACCAGCTTGTCTCTGTCCCCACCCTCTCCACGCCTTTTTGTTTGTTTTTGGACTTGCTCGCCTCTGATACATGTACAAGCACTTCTCTTGATTTCTTCTGCTAATATGTTCCACATTTCCTGCCATCAAAGGGATGCACTTTTTTGGGTTCTGTAAAGGTCCAGGCATGAATTAGTACAGGGTTCTTTTGTTCTCAAGGGCTGTGAGTACTTAGGAAGACTGTATTTACAGGGGAAAATCCAGAGCAGATGTGGATTGTGCCGTCACACAAAGTCTGTTTTAAAAGAGCCAGCCTGTGTGTTTCTGCATCTTTGATGTGATGCATTACACAGGCACATGGTGGGTTTCTGTCTAACCCTGCTTGTCTGTCCCTGGCCATGCTCTGGAGGAAGCCTGCCTACTGCTCCAGTAAAGAAATGAAGGCACAGCAGGAAGACTTGCTTGTGCTTCTGCTTTGATCCTGCAGGGATAAGCTGTTGAACACTGTGAACTCAAGTCTGACATGAAGCCAGGCCGCAAAGCAACGTAGAATGAGCCACCATTCCCTCTGCTCTACTACCTCCATCCATCAGTGCTGTCTTGCCCTGCAGGTAAGATCTCTAGATCAGGGCTCATATCTTTGTCCTGTGTAGGTGAAACACCAAGCATGGTGACTCTCTGTGACCAGATGATTGATATATACGTGTAATAAGTAATTTAGTAGTAGTAGCAATGAGTAAATAGTAGATCTAGCTACACAAGCAATTTGTTTGCTCTTTTAGACCTCAAATTGTTTCTATCCTGTTAACATTTTCATGTGCTTTGTTTCCACTACTGAAATAGCTTTGTCTTGCTTTTATTCTTCTTACTAGAATGAAATGTTATGTCAATCAGTGCCGTGTCTCTGTGAGCACTTAATGAAATTAGTGCTGAGGCACGTGAGTTGAGGAATGGGCCATGGGGCATCACTTCAGTCCTGCAAACTCTGAGATTCTTTTCCCCTGATCTTAATTGCAGTTGTTGCTTAAGCCATTGGCTTATCGGTTAAACTAGTTTTATAGGCTTGAAATATGTTTCAGACAGTGCTTATGTAAATGGCCAGCTTGCGATTTCCAGTCTCTGTCCCTAGATGTCACTGGAAGACAGCATATGCTGAAAATAGTGACACTGAAGCTGGAAGAAGTGAATGTAGAGCTTAGATGGGGGAATGTGGAAGGTAAGATTTGCTAAAATCTTGGTTGCAGGTATGACCTGTGTGAAACTGTACCCCGAATTTCCTCTGCCTTAGAGGAGAGGATCTGAAATCTGTCCTTAGATCTATCCCTTCTCAATGGCAGCTGCACGTTGTCAGTAACTCTTAGTTCGGTGCAGGTGCAACCGCAGAGCCCTGTGCAAGAGCTGTGAGGAAAAGGGTCCCCGTGCACCACTTCAGAGAGAGGAAAGAAATCTGCTGGGAGAGGCAGGAAACAACATCTGTGACAAAGTGCCACAGAAAGAGACCTGCCTTTGTGCATTTCCACTATCTAGTGCTGCTCCTTCTCTGACATCAAGCCAGTGCTGGGGAATGTATCAGGAGTAAATTACTGTCTCTGGGGGCTTAAGCACTCACTTCTTGTCCACTGAGTTCTCTGCAGGCTTGGAGAAGGGATGAAGTCAGGTCTGCTGGAAAGAGGTGGAGGAGAGGGCCTCAGTGTGTGGATGCATGGAGGCAGTGAGAGTGACTGCATGCCAGATCTAGCTGCCTACAGGAAAGAGTTGCAAGGATCCAGTGTTGAAAAAGCCATTCAAAAACATGGCAGAATTCAGAGGAAGAACCCTTAGGGATCAGAAGTTTGTGCAGAGGACAGTCCTCTCCAATGCCACCCCAGGCTGGCTGGCCCAAAAGGATGTTTGAGTAGGTCTGTGTATGGACAATACTCAGGGACCTGTTCCTCTCCCACAGCTGTAAGAGTTGGAAGAAGTCCATTAGAAATAGGGTCCTCAAATGCTCCCAGCTGTTTGAATCTCAGTGGATATTTTATTCATGAAAGAAGGCTGGAACAAGTTTCTAACATCTATAGGATCAAAACTATAACTGGCTTTTATTAAAACTCCTCTAGAAGAGAAAAGTGATTTAGTGAGTGTTGGACTTCTGCTAAGAAAGGATAAAAGTCACCACGTGGTCTTTAAGGAAGCCAATTCTTTCCTGAGCTGAAATTGTACAAAGTGTGAAGCACATTCAGCATTTGATTCAAATGCTGTTATGTGTCAGTAGCAGATTTTCTCTTGACCTTTGCAGGATTCAGGTGGATAAAGGGAGCTTTGTAAAACTGAAACCTTCCTTTTGTACATTAACCTTTCTTCTTAAGAGTGAAGAAGCAGCTGCTGTACCAGGACTTACAGGATTACATGATTAGAAAGTATGCTGTGTCCATGAGACCAGAGTTTCTGGAACTCTGGAGCCGGTTATACCTGATAAGTAGAGGACTTGCTTCAAGTGAGACCCTGGTTCATGTATATATGATTGCAGTCAGTGCCAACATATAGCTCCACAGAAACATGTTGGTAATTAAAACCTGTTTCCCTAAAATAATGTGTGTCTTTCTGGTCAAATCACGGGTGTGTTTCCTGTCTTTGCACAGGCATACAGGAGCATAAGCCAGACTCAGTGATGGAAGAAAACAAAGTGGCCTTTCACCAGCACCTGCCAGAGAAACTTGGTCGATACAGCCCCCACAGAACTGAGAGTATACTCCATGAGAGTAATGTCCTACCCTACAGATATAAGGGCTCTTTCCTGCTGAAGACCATGACTGATCTCATCACTGGTAAGATCTCAAACCACAACAAGGAGGCATAAATAGGTTGGGCCTGGCAGCCTCCCTGCTGCCATATAAACAAATAAATAAACATATGTATAGCATTTCCTGTAATGTAAGAAGGTATTGAATGATTTTTTTTATTTTGTGGTATTGTGAGTATATTAATTCTATTAAGAATAGGAATGTGGAAAGTTTCAGCTGCTGATGGAAATATTGGTCCTGAAGAAAGAGGACTTGTTGAGATGCCTTATTGCCTTTCCTGTCTGAGGCTCATAGAGTGGTTCAGGTCATTGTGAGAAACATGACTCTTGAATGTGGAAATTGTAGCCTGTTGCATATGGTGATCCTATGGACACTCAGTTCTGTGGAATAATGATAGCTGCCTCATCATAGCCAGCAGGCAGCAGCTCACTGTTCCTGAGACAGGAGTGCTGATCTCTGTAGCACAAAGTGCTAAAAGTCAGGACTTCAAAAGAGAAAAGGAAAAAGGAGAGGAAAGCAGGCGACAACGGAAAACTGGCACTGAGCTCACACCAGTAAGTCAGACACTGGTCCTGACTGCATTTCACCTGGTCTTGAGAAAGAGTGGTCTTTTCAGGTGAGCGGCTTCATAGTAGCATTTAACGTTCATATGCATTATTTGAAGTATGTCATGCTTAATAGAGATAAAGGAATCAGATGGTCTTACGTGATCCATGATGGTCCAGTCCACGTACCTTCCTGTACAAGCTCGGCAGGCTAACTCAGGCATGTAAATGTATCTGAGTGCAACAAAGTGATCTGCAGCTAATGCTGTTCATGTTTGTGCAGAACTTGGATGAAGCCCAAAGGGGTTTTCTAATTTCATGTAAGAAAACACATGAAGAGAAACCTTTAGATTTAGCTGTTCCCCACAAAGATGTATGTGTTAGGAAGAGTCTGGTTCAGAGCTATTTCAGAGAGAAAACAAGTGGTCTATTGATAATGCCAGGAAACCAAGGCTATGATTTTGTGACAGGAAGGTCTACTAATGATATGGTGCAACTGAAATTAAAATATGAGTTACTTCTACTGGGAATAAATGTGCTAGTTACAATACTAGGAGTTGTCCCACAGATCAGGAGCCCTTGGAGGTAGACACTGTACATCTCAAGACAGTGCCTGCTTCTCTCCAAATAGCTTGAACAGTAGGCATCATTTGTGGGTTTAAAAACAGAGTTTCAGAACCACCAGGTTTTATGGTATTGGCCTTAGATGGTCCCCAGCTGTCTCTAAGCATGAATTGAGATATGGAAAAAGTGAGCACAGGCAAAATCCTGATTCAGAATTCAGTCCCTTCCCACTGACTTTACTGGTGGCTCTACAGTGAACTGCCAGTATTACTTAAGAACAGGGTCCAGTGAGTCTCTTAGGTGTCTGAGTGCCTACTGATTGCTGTGGGACTGTAGGCCTAAGTATATTTCTCTGTTTGACCCAAAGCTCTCCTAATCCTCTCCTTCCCTTCCCTTTCAGGAAATCAGATGAGTGGAACTGGCTTGTTTATTTGGGAAGCATAAATGTTCCCGAGGAAGAAAGGGCATGCAGATATGTCATTTAATTCTGGAACTTATTGATTACAAGATATAGGATCCCAGGACAAATAGTTTGCAGGTCAGATAGATTAGAGTGTAATCCTTACTGATTTCATTCCTGGTCTAGATTAAAGCTGTCAATATAACTTGAGCATTGCAAGTGCTGCAAGCAGTGACTCTTCCTAAGACTTAGGGACCAAGCCCATCAGTCTAGATATCAGAAAACCATTAAGAATTACATTTATACAGGTTATCTTGGGTTAGTTTAATGGAAGTACTGCTGTTTAAAATGTTGTGTGGGCTCAATTTCAGCTAATTTATCAATATAAACATTTTGTGTAAGATCCCTCTCTCATTGCTGAAGACAGAAAAGTACTTTAATGCTTCCTGTAACAAGTGAGCTTGGGCACACACTGAAGTGCAGATCTCTTACCTGCTAATGAGCTGGGTAAGATTTGTCTGGTTTCAACTTAGGTAACAGATATCCCTGCAAAAGAGAGACAGCTGTAATTTGGGCTCTGCAGCTCTCCTGAGGCTTTAAGGCCTGGTGAACAGGTATTCTGAAAAGGTGTCTGTCACCAAAATGACAATTATACAACAATTGTGATGGCTGGGGAAAAGGTAGCACTAAACCAGTTTGCTCCCAACTGAAGAACTGCATTGATTTATATTGCATAGTAGAAGGGTTGTTCTGAGGACTGTAGGTTTGCTTGTAATTCAGTATTGATGATTGAGACATAGCTGGAAATTGATTCCTTGATCGGCTCTTTTGTAAGGAAAGAAATTAGTTCTGGCAGTTGTTTTGATGAAAAACTGAGGTTTCATGTCACTGATATCTGTGACATGGAATGGAGTTCTGCTGGAGGTTGTATCCATGGGTTATATCTGAAAGTTATAAATCGTTCAGATTTTTGAGCAAATACCTTTTACAAGTAAAACTGGATGCATTTAATAACCCAGATTGGCAGGGCCTAAAGTTATTTCAAAGGCACCTTTTTATTTTATCACATTCCTGAGAGTTCTGTCTCTTCTTTACCAGCATCAGACATCCCTCCCCAGAATGTTCCCAATGTCCTCTCTTCTAACCAGAAAGAGCAGTGTTACTGGGAATTTCTCCTCCTTCCTTTAGAGATGGGATTGGAAAGAATCTGCTGAAATACAGTGCTCATCAGGTCACCATTTTCAGGTCCTCTCCTTCCTTGCTGCCTTTTTCAAACTTTGATCCTGTTTCTCAAGCCCCTTTCCAGCAGCAAAAGCAGAGTGCAGAAATTACTTCCCACGAGTGCCATGGTGACAGGGCTGAAATTCAGATTTATAGCTTCATGCAAAGGGATGGCCCCACATGTCAGCAGGAGACCTCACCTAAGGAACCAGCTGGCTGAAAGGGTTGAAAAGGTGTATGTTGATGTTTTCATCAAGCAGGGCAATGGAAGAGGTGGGAGGGGAGAGGCTGGTCAGCTCTGCCCATCATGCAAGTTCTGGAAACATAAAATGAATGGTTGCTGAACCAATAAATACACATCTCTTCAACATTAACAAACTATTTCATTGCAGACAAACCCAGTCACTGTCCACCCCCACAAAAGAAACTGAATAACTGAAATCATCTTGCACAGCATGAGATTTCAATGGAAGAAACAGTTTAAAATCTACTCAATATTTCTGCTCTTACTTAGCTGTAAGCCACTTTTCTCAGAGGTAACTGAGAAGAGCTACTGGTAGTTTAGCAATAATGTTCAATGAACTGAGAAATGATCTTTTTGTAGGAGGAGTAATAGCTCTCTGCACGTTAACGTTGTGAGCTGGTTAGTGAGAAGAGAAAATATGTTATGGCCTAACCCTGCAGCTTTCAGTCTTCAACTTCCAGGCTGAAGTTACTCCTATCATAGCCAAGCCAGGCTCAGAGGAATATTGCCTAGGTCTGTCAGGTTAATGACCAAACCAAGTTTCTTCTCGGTGGTTTCTCTGTCTGAGCATTAAGGCATCACTCTATGTTTTAGCTCTCCTGAGAAGGCCTAGCTGTGGAAGTCACTGAATAACTGGGATTTTAGCTTTGTTGAAAATGGTATGGTTAATTAGAGGGAAAAAAGTGTTTGTGAATTACCCTGCCCTTAAAAACAAAATCCTGGAGACTAGAGGTGTACATTTTACCACAGGGTAAAATCAGCAGCGACTGAAGCTGATGAGGTAACCATTATGGAGTTATTTTCAGGTAAAATCACAGTGCCCTGTCACCACTGCAATGGTACAAGGAGAATAATATCAGGCATTGGTGGCTGTAAAATTTTACATCCTCACATATGATTGGATTTACTGGCTAATGGGGGAGATGCAGAAAGGATGGACACAGAGGGAGTATTCCTGATGTTAATGCTGGTGGTGCAGTCTGTGGTCTCTCTTATGTAGAGAGAGAGGCTGATATAATTTTCAGCTCCCCTCCCAAAAAGCAGCTTTTGGAAATGTGCATGAACAATTGCTTTAGAAAAGCAAATGCTCTACAAAGAACCTGGCATGGCAATGGGGACCTCCAAGTGTTTTCTGTCCAGCATTAAATAAAATATTTTTACATCCTTTTGCAAGGGCTGGAGTGCTGACAGCTTTCATTTCAATGCCCAAAGAATGTGAAAAGCCACCTCCATTGCAGGTTCATTAATACAAAAGAAAGAGAAGATTAAATCTGGAAGGGGAACTGAATGACCTAGTTCTAGACCTTCACAATGAACACCTTTGGTCTTTTATCTGTATGGGAAGTGAACTTTTCTATAACACACTAAATAAAATAGTTGGTCTGGCAAGAAGGAAGAGAGATGACAGTAGAAAAATAGACATTAGAGACGTGGGCTTAAGCCCCACTAGTAAACCCTATCCAGGCAACATAGCTGAAAGATCTGAGCCCACAATGAGTCTCATCCAGTGATCTCAGCTTTTGTGAATTTAACTGAAATCAAAATTCTGTTTTAGAGTGATGACTGTGGCAAAAACACACATTAAAAAAATCTTTTAGATTCACTTGCACCCTAAGTATTAATTTCTGCAAATAGTGTTGGCTGTGGTGGTGGTCTGTTGTCACATTTCTTCAGTTTAATATTCATGCCAGTGTTTAGTGCTGTTTCCTTTTGATGTGGTTTAATTTCTGTAGCTTTGTGTTCTATCAGTTATAGCTAAGTAAAATTAGACTGCAATTTAGTTATAACACAATCAGCAGTTCTGGTCAATTAGAATGCAATTAAGTGCTGTGTAAATCTGTTGTGGTAGAAAGAGTGCTGAAATAAGACTTGGACTCTTTAGTTAAAGGACACTGCTATGCCTGTGCAGTCCCATCCAGGCAGTTGGGATCCAGCATATGTGAGATAGAGGCATAAGCCTTCCCTATACCATTTGCCAGGTTATGGAATACCTGAAGCCATTTCTCCCTTTTGCCAAAGACTAGGGTTTTGTGGTCTGCTGTCCTTGATGGCTGTACCAGATGAAACTTTCACTTGCTTCTCCAAATCTGGCTCATGAGAAGAGGCCAAAGTCACTCCTCAGTGTTCCTTCATAGATTATGTAACCCACAACCCACTGCCAGAAAGGTGTGGGTACCATGGCCATGGGACAGGGCAGCAGAGTTAGCACTGTTACCAGCTGGACTCCCCCAAACATCCACCCACACACTAGCCCAGAGCTGAGCCTCTCCCAGACCCTCTTCTGGATGCTTCTCAGTGCCATGACAAATGTCAACTGCTGGATCCAGAAAGTATTAAAACTGAGTGCTGGACCCCAGTGACCGAGCAAGAGCAGCTGGTACATGTGCCAGCGCTGGCCAGCAGTCCCCAGGGACACTTGTGGGACCCACGGGCTGCAGGGTGATGCTGCAAAGAGCTGAGCTGGGAGGACTTAGCTGGGAAGTTCGTGTAGTGGGTCAGGCAACTGAGTCCTGCTGTGGGTAAGGAGGTTCACTGCAATCCGTGCTCCAATGGCAGTAGTTTGACACTGTGTCAGCAGGAGGTTATGCAGTCTGGGCAGACATTAGATGGCACTAAAAACTGCGCTTTTCAGGGACACATTCAGGTAGAAACAGGATTAAGACCTGCCACTGCTTGCAAGTTACCAAGAAGCTCCCTGCACAACTGGAAATTGTGAGCACACCAGAACAATTACCTAAGAGACCTTCACAGACTAATTGCTCAAAAAAGTTAGTTTTAATTAGGCCTCTTGTAAAACCATCTGGAAGGACTGTGAGTGTATTTCAAAGTTGTCATTGACTACTGGTGGTAATTTGCTGCAGATGCAAGGTGTAGCTTGTGAATGTCCTCAGACTTTACATGGCGGGGATCCTGATGCAGGCATCTCCAAAGCTGTAGGGGCTTTGAAACATCCCTGTAGCACTGAATAAAAGAGATCCTTACTGAAGTGTTGTCATAGTTGTGAATCATGGTGGTAACTGGTGCAGAGACATTACTGTAGGGCACATTGACTAAAGCTTAACTAAGACTTTGAAAAAAGAAACAAACAAGAGGGCAAATGCATTACATGCTGTGCCTTGTAAATGGGGAAGGCTTCTGAGCAGACAAAAAAAAATTTTAATATCCTATAAGCCATTTGTTCACTTAGCCACAGCAGAGCTAACCAAATGTTGTCAACTCACAGTTTAATTGCAATGCTGGCAAGCCTCGTGGTGCCTCTGGGATTTGGTTTGTTTGGTCTTTTTCAAAAAGTCGAACAACTTGTAAAAGCAATGGCATAAGGAGCTTTTGATTCTTTTATTTACCTGGTTTTGCTTTGAAATAAGTGGTTTAGTCCTTCTGCTTGAATGAATGAATTCTTCAGTGAATGTCAATTCCTTGCCCAAGAGCCTGGCAGAACGTATTTGAGAGGTCCAATTGGACACGGGCTTCCAAGTGGTGGTTGTGAGTGGGGAGGTTTTGCTCAACCCAGCCAATGTAATCTAGTCTCCCGAGTGCCTGATGAGGATCTTAAAGCAGGCTAATTTAAGGCTTGTTGTAGGGGTTGGAATGTTTAGAGGCTCCTCTTCTGAGTGAACCCTTTCCACTGCCAAAAAGCATCCCCTGGCAGAAGGGTTACATTGCTCTTAGTTTCCAGAGGGGTTACATACTGGGTTTGTGTGTTCATTCAGCTCTGACAGTTTGCTTTCTGTAATACTTCAGCATGAATTTAACCTGCCTGTCCAAATTTAGGACAGCATTTGCTGGTAAACAGCACAAGCAGAAAAGGCAGTGGAATACCAAGATGCTGCTCTTTACTAGAAAAGCAAACCCTCTGAGTTTGTTACCAATGCATTCATAATCTGTTCAGGGCCAAGTAAAGGCTTTAGCTGTCTGCCCCTTAGTGCATTAGATAGCAATGAGAGCTCTCAATCTTTGCAAATCAAACTTTGAAGTTTTTACCAATACTCCAAACCTGGCTTTTCACAGAAGGCTGCTCAGACAATGCAGCCATGGAAACCCACTTTCATTCCCACCCAGAAGTCCTGTAGCAGGTAGCCAAACAACCAGATGTGAACCAGATGTGACATGGTTGGTGCAATGCTCCATGTGAACCACAGGTGGGTGACACAAACCAGGGACCGGGAGGCTCCACTGACCTGTGACAAGTCTCTGCTTGAACTCTGTTTTAGTAAGGGACAAGAAGAGGTTTGTGGGAGCCTAAATATAAATGAGGCTCACAACTATTGTCAGTAATCACTAAACATCATATATATATGTATATATACTGTTGGCTCTCATGTTGGAGAGCTCTAAAATGAACATGTGTCTTCCACTTTTCTTCAGCCGAGCAGATTCTTGACTCACATTAAATCTCAGGAGAAATCCCTGAGTTTAACATACTGTTTTGTATCACTGAGGCGCTGGCCCATTCAGGGTGTTTGTGATGGTATTACATTTCCCTCAAGTGTCCATTTAAAACATATTTAAGTAGAAATTAGGTTTTTTGGTATTACTAGTTTCAAGTAGAATTTTCAAGTACAAATATTTTCTCAGCTAGACTCATCCTGTACAGCAGAAAGCTATATCAATGTCCTTACATACTGCTGCAGGCCAGCTAGGATAAGTGAGTGCAACTATGGGAATGAAATAACCATTAAATTTTAATGTTACCAAAAGATGTAAGAACAGCAGGAAGCAAAAATAATGACAATTTGTTATCATAGCTGTCCTGGAACTGTTTTGCTTAATCAGTATTACTGTTACCTATACTTCGGGTGTCTCTTTTCTGCTAATAGGATCCTTCTGATAACAATTGCACATTATGGGCAATGTAAGCAGAGGATAAGAGCTGGTTCCTGCTCAGAAGGCCTTTCTGGACAGGAAGAGAAGGCGTTGAGAGGAAGGCACACAATTTACAGGCAGAAGGTTGTGAAATGAGCCACTAAAAACAAAACTGCGTAAGATGATGGACTCACACTGAGGTCTCTCTGGCTTGATCCAGTGTTTACCTTTTAAACCCATATTCTTCTGGCAGGCAACGTACGTGCACTCAATAGAAAGGTGGTACAGGCCGTCCATCCATGAGTCAGATTGAGAGAAATATATCTTTCCTTGTTTAGATGTGCACAGTAGCCACTCAGTGCATTTTGATGTAGAGAGTTGTAAGTGGCTCTTTCCAAAGGGTTATAACAGAACATGTATTTAGGTGGCCACATTGATTCATTATCAGCTTCCAGTGAGATAATGTATGAAATGAACATGAAAATCAATAAGACAAGCAAAGTGAAAGAGCTTGAGATAAGCAGAGGGAGATGGAAGAAATCAATGCCATCCCACTACTCTGATGGTGGACTCTCAAATTCATAAGTTACAGATTTCAAATAGCAGTCTGTTACATCACCTGTAACAATAACTGTAAGAGGGATGGGCATCAATAAATTCAAATGATTGCTGTGAAATTCTCAAGACACCCAGTGAACATTTACTCCTACAAACTATCACGGTAAGTTTATGGCTGTGCCAGGATGTGTTTTCCATAATAACCTTTATATGTTTAGTATAGGGAGATTTACTGATAGAAGATCAAATATTAACCTGCCTTTCATGACCTGGAAAAAATATGCCACAGTAGGAATAAAGACATTGACTATTACCTGATTGCTGGCTGTGAGTGTGCACAGATACATAAATAAATAAAAAGGTAATACAGCAAGGTCCTCCAATCAAAACTGATTATTAATTTTGTTCAGGCTACTTGCTCATACTTTTTAGATAGACTGTGTAGTGTCGACAGGAAAGTTGCCTGAATGTTTTCTTTTTCCGCTCTTGCATCTGTTTCTTACTTTTATTCTACTATGGCCGTAAACAGTTTGGCACTGTGTGAGAGTGAAGGTTCTTACTTCTTTTCTTACTCAGAACTGTGTCCTACAGTAAATTATCAATATCTGACATGAAATGCATAATGCAGATTGTATTTTTCATGGTATTTCCTCACTGAGCATGGGGTCTCTCTCTCGTTTAACCTCTTTTTGTGTCACACCATTGAATAATGGTTATTAGGATTTATTAGATTCTGTTTGCATATTGAACCCTCTCTTTATACACTCTTTGGACAAATGAGACATAGTCAGATCATGGTTGAGCTGAGCTCAAGAGCATATGATGTAAATGCAAAGGTGTTGTGTTACCATTAAAAAAAATTTAAAAGAAAGGTATTTTTGCAGGAGGAAACAAAAGTCTGTTCTACAGATCAGTGAAACAGCCTGGCTGCTAAAGTCACAGTGACCCTTGCACCAGCTGCCCAGGACACCCGCAGCTGTAGGGCTGAGATGATTTATTACAACTGTAAAGAAGTTGGAGATTTTGGCTGTTTGGAGGCATTTGCTAGTGAAAGGCAAATCCTGAGGATACAACAATTTTCTGCATAGGTCTGCTACTGATTTGGGGTAGGGGGTTGTTAACTTTTTACAATTTCTTAATTCTTCTGACTTTTTACACATCAGCAGCAGCATCAGTTCTTTGAAATCTGTGTCAACCGCTACAAGCTGGTGTTTAACGGGTGAAACAAGTGAATTGTCCTAAAACCCTAGGGGTTGTCTTACTAGAGCCTGAGAGCAGCAGAAAAAGTGAACTCATAATGTGTGTGTTACTTTCTTCTCCTGAAGTCCACAATCAGATAGTTTACACCTAATTTATTTCTAATATCACCTGCTGTTAGTGTTTTTCCCTCCCATTGGGATATAGATGGCATTTCCCCCTCCAACTGCACCCCACCCCAAATGTATTAGCATATATTTTTCTAGACTGAGCAACATTTAAGTACTTACACACAACATTGCTATAGCAGCCTCCCTCTGCCTTGCCTTTTCTCTAAGCATCAGAGAAACAAGCACTTGTTTATGCTGAGGTTTCAATCTGGAGGTGCACCCAAATCCTTTTAGAAGCTTGCCTTTTGAAACTTAGGAGAAGTCTAGCTCAGCTGGTGACTGTAGTAAAGGCCTTTTGTTGAGTTTATAATGTGAAGTTCTGGAAGATACAATCACTTGTCTTTGTGTATCTTCTCTTTTTTTGGTCGTCTTCTTCATTTACTCTGTGTTTGTGCACTTAGGATTCATTTAATTTCTAATGAAAAGAAAGACATCTTGGAAACAATGCATTGCTTATTTTCTGGGTCAGGTTTGCTAAGTTTCCCTGCATTCCCAGCTTGTCTCTTTGGGGAGTCTAACTGTAAGGTGATCCAACTCAGAACACAAAATCAGAATTTCTGGACTTAAATATACAGCTATCGGGGATGATGTTTCCAAATGCAATGTCTTAGTTTTCAGAAAAATACACAGAAATATGTCCCAGCTGGGTTTTTTTTTCCCAATGAGGGGCCAAAATTTTTTATGGAACACACTTTATGAAAACTTTGAACTGCATAATAATTTTTGTGAATAGTTGGATTGCACTTTAAACTGAACTATTTCAATGCAAATTTTCAAGGCAACCAGTTTTCATTTACAAGGCATCAGTGAGGGTATTAATGAAGAATTCATTAGGATTACAAGTTTGGCACTTTTTCCATTTGTGTTAGAATGCTCTTTCTCTTCCTCCAGTATTGTCTGAAATACTCACAAATATCACCATCCAGTCGTCTTCCTGTAGTCATAGAGAAAGTAAAATTGCTTTTTGGTATGCAGATGTAAAAGTAAGCAAGACTAAAGCATCAGCCCTTCCAAATAGCTCCTTTAAATCGATTTTCCTTTTTTCATTCCTAAATAATGCAATTCCTCTCATTTTCCATGCTGTAAACACAGCTATATCCCAATGAAACTGCATTAATTTCAGCTGTGTAACTCCAACATGATGCAATCCAATGACAGGACAGCACTTGCACTGTAAGACATGAGCTAAAGACTGTGAGCATTTCCACCAGTAAGTGCACTCATTTAGCAGCAGAAACTGTGGCATTTACAGGAAAGCTCTTTGGAGAAGGTGTATCTATCTTTGTATGTGTCTTATCTAAACTTATGATGATGTTTGTAATTCTCCTTTTGCTAGATTTAATATAAGAAGACCATGTGAAAGTTATTTAATTTTGTCTTTCTTTCTCTTCCTTTGTATGACCTCAAAGTATTTTAGGAAATTGCCTGAAAGTAAGAGGAAAGAGAACTGTGCCTATCTGTTCTAGGTACCAGAAACCACCTATCTGTGATTTGCCATTTGCATTCTCTCATTTCATGCTGGCAGTTTTCAGGAAATTTTTTCTATCAGCCCTTTTTCTCTCTCACAGCAAAAACAAGGCATCACTCCCAACCTTCTCCTACCTCACTTCTGCATCACACACTGGAAATTGAGGGGATGGCAGGAATGAGTCAGTGTCCCCAACTCTGCAAAAGCCAGCCTTTCCAGAATATCTTGAGAGTGTGACTCTCCTTTTAGTTACTGTTAGAAAATAATGCATTGGCCTTAAAATAAATCATCTCTCAGCCTATACCCATGCGCACATACAGTCTGCAGTCTCCTACGTCTTGCTGGGGCTTACAATACTGCAAGGAAAGCCATGACACAGCAGAGCCAAAATCTTCAGGGCCAACCAGCAGGACAAACAGAGGCAGAAATGGAAGCAGCATAAGCAGCAGCATTCGAAGTCTGATGTGCCCAGGAAGGTCAGAAAAGCCTTTGTTAGTGACTTTGTTACTTGCCACTTGTGAGAATGCAACTCTGTAGTACATTTCTGGAGTATTTAGACAAAATGATTTCCTGTCTGGATTTAAGGAGTAACCTTAATCCAGAGCCACACAGATGTGCCTTTATAGGGAGCTCCTCTAAGTCCAACAGAGGTCAAATGATTGAAAGGTTACTTACTTTCATTCTCTTTCCAGAGATGCAGTGTTTTCACTTTTCAGAAACATACATTTGTTCATTAATTTAATGTCAAACAGTACACAGAAGGGCTTTCTCTGAAGCTTCTCACAGAGCAGAAGAGGCCTCACTAGTCAAGATTAGGACTGTGAATAAAGATTATTTTAGCTCCTTTGACTCAGGTACAACATGTTTTAGACCTTCAGGTCCTGTGGCCTGTACTGCTGTTTCTGTCAGGCTTTCCCATGGTGATGGTGGGAACACCTTGTGTTTAGGGTGTGCAGCACTTCATGGCTGTGGAAGGAACCAAGTGTACTCTTAAAGTACTGGTTTGGGGCTAAAGGAAATTGCCTGCTGCAGTACAAATGGGCATTACTTTGTTACCTGTGATGGAGCCAGGTTGTTGTACACCAGTAAAAAACTTAGGAACCGAGGATGAAGCAGGTTCAGGAGAAGAGATATAGGAGCTAATCACTCCTTTTGTGCCAGTAACACAGACAAGTTTAAAGCTCTGTTTGCATGGGGGAACTCTGCTCTTACCACCTTACCTGGAAAAGAAAAGACTCCAGATTCTATTATATCAGCTCTACACAAAGTTTGATAATCCTTGAGGGGCTCTTCATCACACAAAATTCCTGCTGTCTTTTCAGGCAGCTCTGTGTGCTTTCTGGATGTTGTAAGCAATCACAAGGCTCCAGCACTGAAGCATCCATAAGCTTCTCTATCTTTTCATTAAAGACATTTTTATAAACAGCAATGTGCATGTTCTACAATTCTTTGTCCTATTGTATGCTTCATTTATAGTAATGTGGTTTTTTAAATGCTCTCTTTTGGAAGATTTTTGCTGTCTTTTTGTTGCAGTTTTTTTTCCTTCCAGAAGAGGGAAGGAAGGCAAGAAAATGAAGAGATACATACAGGAATTGTTTAGCAAGGATGTTTAGCAGAACTTTATTAGTAAAAATGGTGAGAATTAAGCACAAAGACAGGAAGAGCATTGTTGAGACATCTTGGATGTGGGGTTAACTCTGGTGTAAAAACTGTTGTCCTTTACTGAAAGCAAGAGGATATTTATCCCTCAGCTGAGCCCCCCAGTTTGTTCACACCACTTACCATCCTGCAGTGGGAAGGCAGAGGCTTGGCAACAAGCACACCAGCCCTGTGGTTTGCCCTGATGCTCTCCCAGTTGTGGATGATCGTTTTGCTTCAGAGGGAAATGGAAGCAGCTCCCTCATGTGGGATGTGACGCCGTGTCCCTCAGGTTCACTTTCACATGGTGCTCAGCACCTTTGCCAACTGTGCAGCTTCTGTGGGGCCACACCAGCACGGGTGGCCCCTTATGGCAGCTGTGCAGCTCTTCCCCATCAGCACTGAGAAGTGGAGCACACAGAGTGCACTGCTGAGTGCGGGTTAGAAAACTCTTGGCACCTGATTCTCATTCCTAAAATGATTTCCCTTTGGAAAATAAAGTTCTGTACATACAGTGCATTAGGACACCTCTGATCAGGTATAATTTAGTTGCTACTACAACAGAGCTACATGCAGGCTATCTCTCTCTTTCCATGAAACATGAGCCAGCGAGGAGGTGTGCAGGGTAAAATTCCACCTGCCCAGCCTAAGCATAGTGATACCCCTTCTTCATCAAGTCCACTCAGGCATGTTTGAACAATGCTGTGGTGCCAGTGCCTCTTCTGGCCTTTTATGATGGTTAGTCCAAAAACTGCATGCCAGCAAATCTTCTGTAAAGACAACAATTCCTCCTAAGAAGGCCTACAAAAGAAATGCTGTTCTGAAAAGAAATAATATATGTTATTTAAAAAATGTCATTGTTCTTGATTTTCCCTTCCCTTTGTGAAATTGTCTCTTATTTTCCAAAGAGGAAGTACAGTCCTTAAATTAGATCTCATAGGTATGCTGGCTCCAAAATTAATACACAAGCAATTAAATTTGAAAACTAAAAAAAAAAAATCCCAACAGTGGATCAGGAAAGAAGTTACTGACATTAAAATCAGAGTTATGCAAATTAGGTCATAAACTCTAAGCCAAATTTAGGAAATTTTTTGATCTTTAATTCACTTCACTCTGCCATCAGAATCCTTCTTGCCCATTTTCCCCCAGGATAAAAGTCCATCATTAAATGATAGATGCGTAAAATCCTCTTTTATTTCTTCTTCTAAATAAAACTCTTTATAGCAAATACTGAAGAGGAGCAAAAATTGAAGATGAAAAGAAACTACAGTGATAGTAAGTGACAAACAAAGGCAGGGCTTGACAAATTAATTTCATTCTCTGAATTACACTGATCTTATTTGCAGGGTCATTCTATGCATCTTTGTTTTAGACTGGAGTCCAACACATAGAGAAAGGAGTAAAAACTGGAGTTTTCATTTGATGTGAAGTACACTGGGTTTTGATTTATTTGCTTTTTTGTAACAGCTGGACTCTTGCAGTACTGGGCTGCAGAATCAGTAAAGCTATCACTGTGCTATTAACAGACAAGCCCTCTGAAGCTACACTATCCATAGGAAAATGGAGCCACCAAGGAGCAGCACAGCCTTCAGGTAGCACAGCAAAATTTGTTATATGAAATCAAGGAAGAACTGCAACTTCTCAGGGTGGTTGGTGAGCTATGAAATTTCTCCTTTGGGGGCATTAATATTGTGTACTTTTATTATCTACCCAAAACATTTCAAGTGATCAATATGCACATGACAACCTGGACCATGTTGCTGAACAAGGTAATAATGCTCAGCACCAGGACTGCCCTGCTCTGAGTGAACCTGCACAGCTCCCAGACAAGCTGTTCCCTTCCCCCCGAGGAAGAGACTCAAAGTATACTGGTATTTAAAGAAGTCCTGGCCCATGCAATACAGGGCTCACAATCACCTAGAAAGTGTACCTGCAGTTGTTAGTGTAGCTAGATAGTTAGAAATGTTGAAGGGCAAAGGCAAATAGGTGTAGATCAGCAAAAGCCACAAAAGACTGTCCTAATCTCCCTTCACTTTGTCATGAATATGTGTTATGACATAACCAGATCTTTGTTGTTATGTATCATGGGCTCAGCACCCTTCATTTTTTCAGCCAGTTCATTCCTAGGGAGATGGTGGTGGAGAAAGGGAACTGCTGTCTCTGTTAATAGTGCATTACTCAGAGCAGAACTATAGCTGTGGTTTTTTTCCCAGAAAGATCTCTATATCTCTCAGCAGTCCAGCTGCAAATAAAAGTAGTAATTGATGGAAGATTAAAGGCTGTATCATAAAAAATTACTTGACCTTACTACTATAGATTATTAATTACCAAAGATAAGTAGGCACTTTCCAATAAAAGTCTTTTACTCTTCCAGATTATTCTTGACAGCTTCTATATTAAAAATGTCAAGATATCTGTGTCAAATGCCTTTGAATAACAAGGCACAGTATCATGTTTTCCAATTGTTGCCAAATTACACTCATCAAATGGGTATTTTACTCCACTAATTGTTTCATTCACAGTAATACATAACTGAAAGTCTGGAGATGGATGTCCCTGTGCAATGGCATTTTTGTCATGTTGTCAAATCCCTTTAATCTTCCTTTGGTTCATCTGTGCTTCTAAAATACCTGCAGTATAACTTGCATATCTGTACTCTTCTGTGTTATAGTTGTGTAACACACATTATCTGTGCAAGCTGTAGACCTTGAAAGTGGCATTAGAATTACAAGCCCTTTGCAGGGGGGATGAAGGCTCTATTAACATTCATTATACAGAGAGATTAATTAAATAATTGCTGAAATAAATGGTTTAAGAGCCTCTTCAAAATGATTGAACATTGGAAGTTCTGTATTAGCAATGGACTGATTATGGGAGACCAGAACAACACCTGCTGAATTTTGGGGTGTCTTTTTACATTTCTAAGCAAAGCATAAATAACAAGCATTGGCAATTCATAATATTTTCACAATCTGTCTTATGAGATGGATGGATGGATGGATGGATGGATGGATGGATGGATGGATGACAAACATATATCTATATTGTATGAGATATCTATGTAGACTACATAAGAATTTCACAAAAATATGTGTAGTTATAGATGTTACTTAAAGCTTTACTTTGGCATCTGAGAATTGTAGGAACATCTCATTTTTCATATTAAAAATATTCATGGCCCCTGAGGTCAGGAAAAGAACACACTCTTCATCTTTTCTTTTTGTTTCCCCTTTCTTATTTTTTCCCATGAAAAATAAAAAAGGGAAATACAATACAAAAAAGAATAAAATTTCTTTCTTTTCATATTCTTCTCCTTTTTGTATTTCATAATCCGTAGATCTACCTCAGATTTTTTTGAAACTTTGCAGAAAATTCAGTGTGCAAAACTGGCTCTTGGCAGCAGAGATCTTGTTGTTTACAATGTGTCATCTCCTCAGCTTTTATCAAGGAACCCAGAAAAACTAACTCAAAGTAAGCATTATAATGCTGATAAGGGTAACAGGAAAAAGCACAGCATGCTTTTTTGTCTGTAGCAAAGTGGAAGGGGTGCTGGGGTTCAGAGTCACAGAGCAGAGCAGAAAAATACACTATTTGATGTGCCCTGCTCTGAAACTTCCTTTAAGAAACTAAAACTTCACTTTTCCTAGTTAATCTGACCTTTGGAAGGAAGGTGAAACTTTCTTCAGACATGATGTTGACATCAGTAGGGGATAGGAGAGTTGAGCTCCCTTCTGTCATCTTTCTTTCCTGTGTGCCTTTAGAGGCGTCTCTTAAGAAACTCAAGTTTTAAATTGCCTTCCTGTGCCAAATTTTGGATTCAAGAAAGCAGATGCATCATTTCACAAGTATGAACCTTTTAATTGTGAGGGTCTGTATGTGATGCCCTAACGCTACAACAAATGTGTAGAGACCCTTGCACGGACCTGGAAAAAAAAGTACAAAGACTTAAATGCATCATAAGTACATAAAAATAGGTTTTTCATTCATTCCAACTTACCTTCTCATTCTGTAAATGCTAGTCCTGGAGAAACAGCAAAGCTGTTGCAGCACTCCAGATGTGCCTATATGCCCACTTAAATTTATGTTCCAAGGTGTAAGTCCAGATTTGCCATGCAATGCCTGAGAAAAAAAAATGTAAATGTTGATTATCAGAGCCAACATGTTAATCAGGGAGCAATTTTTTTTTTCAGGCAAAAATTAAGGACAGGGATTGTACTGTCTTCTCCCATCTGGTGTAGGTTTGCAGTAATCTGTAAGGAGACACTCGACTACCTGGGTTTCACAGCTCTTTACACATCCATAGTGGCAGTTCCAATTCATGAAATACAACCAAAATATTAAGGAGAAGCTGCAGTGATAATTTTTTTTTTCTAGGAGCTCTGCATTTCGAGTGAGACAGTTCAGCTGAGTTAGTGGGGAACCTGGGATCACCTCCTGCCACAGTGCATGGTGTGCTCCAATATATTCAGATAGCTACAGGTGCCTTCTCTTCCCTTAGGTTACAGATCTACAGAGGTTCAGGACAGAGAGTAATGAAAGATGCAAGTGGCACTCTCTGCTGGCAGTGTCAGCATTCGAGCTTTTTAATAATTTCATATTATATTCAAACAACTGCAAAGTTTTAAATAAATAGAAATACAAAAATCACCATTTCAACTTGGTGTATGGGGTTTCTGATAAGCAGTTTTATGTGAAACCCTGCCATTCACTCCCAGAATAACTGCTATTTTACAGCATTTTCAAAAGCCAGGTTTATAAGCCATTTCTTATCATTATCCACTTATATTTTTCCTGTACTTTAGAGCACCAAGGAAGCCACTCATTCTGTAGTCCCTGTATTCACTCTGCCAGTACCCCAGCAGCACACAGCATGCATATGTATAGAAACCAAGTGGAAAATTCCACTGAATAGGAGCTCTCACAGTACCCCTTTGGGCTTATATCAGCTTCTACAAAATGGGGGAGTGAAGGTATTCACTTCTAGTACAGCAGGTGTGTGTTTGTGGAGTGCATTCATTGTTCACTGATTCCTACCCCCCTCCACATTCTGTGGGAAAGCCAAATGTAAAGATGGGCAGGACTGTTATTTGTCTGTGTTTATGAATGAAGAACCCTGGTTTTTTCCTTGACACCTACTGTCCAAGATCTGATTTAACTTCCCCTTTCAGTTACAACTGCAAGAGATGACTCTCCACCCTCTTTATCCTACTTATTCCATCCTTCCTGCTACTAACAATTTCTGTGATCACAGACTGATTTGGTCGCTGCAAGCCACAGGTAAAAGTGAGCTGTTTGGCTGGAAAGGAAGCAGCTCAGACTCAACAAATGCCCAAGGAGTGGATGTGCTGTGGCAGTGATGGAGATGTGGAGCAGCCAGTGGCCAGGATGGACAGGTACCATGTCCTACTGGCCCAGCACCTGGAAAGCTGAGAGTCCTCACAGAGGCAGGTGTGTGCTTCCTGTCCCCACACGGCTGACATTGCTGTGGTTTGTGTGGTAAAGACTTGAGGAAGTTCTGCATCTGAGGAGAAAAAGTGCAGCAAACGAATCCTGTTAGAGGAACATCAAGATTGCTGAGACATAAATACAAACTACTAGAAATGCTGACAGTATTTTAGTCTGCAGAGGTGTGACATGATCCTTCCGTGCACTTGCACAGCAACGTGAGCTCAGTTTGCTGGTGTCACTCGGCAGGATTCATGTCCTACATCAGCCACTGCTTTAATAATGAATCCAGGCTGAAGAGTAAGAGAAAGGGACTGCAAGTCCATAAAATATACTACATGGTAAGCATAGCAGTGCCTATTAGAAGCTTCTTCTTTCCCCTTCTTGCACTACAGATTCAAGCAAAGTATGTACCTGTAAAACCAATTAATGGTAAAAGGAGCTACCAACAACATGAAAATGAGCTGCTTAAAATCATGCTGTAAAAGAAGGACAAGCTGGGTGCAGCTCTGTGCTGTGATTACACATGAGTACAAAAGCTGATGCCTGACTCAGTTGATGAGCAGCTGCAACAGAACATAATCTCTAAAGGAAATAACTGTACTCAGCCAATGCCATTCCATGCTCCAGTCAATAAAGATGGTAGTGTAATAACACATG
This sequence comes from Hafferia zeledoni, assembly GCA_035583235.1. Lineage (NCBI taxonomy): Eukaryota > Metazoa > Chordata > Aves > Passeriformes > Thamnophilidae > Hafferia > Hafferia zeledoni. The sequence continues at coordinate 43,611,501 of JAWWEV010000083.1, forward strand.
GGCATAAGGAAAGTCTGTTATTGGAAGCTGGGCAGCATAGGGAAGAGCAGCCAACTAGTAGTGTGTGGTGCCTTTGCCAAGCATACTGCAAGGAAACAGCAGGAGAGCCAGACCAACTGAGAAAAAACATCCCTGATAAAACAGCTGCTTCCACTCTCCACTGAGGTGATGAAGCCCAAAGCTTCCCAAACCTCTTTGCATTGACTTGCACAATTTACTTGTTTTATCTACTTGTTCATCACAAGAAAAATGCCACAGGAAGAATCACAGCAGTGGCCAAAAGGGTTAAGATGGCACCATCAAAGTCTCTCCTAGCATGCAAAACAAGATGTGGTCGGTATTCTGGTCCTGAGGCACAGAAGAGCTCACACCCATGACACCAGCCCCATCCTCACATTGAAAGAGCGTGGCCTGCTCCAGGCAAATCTCCAGAAACAGCCCCTCAAACAGTCCTCCTGCCCCTTGCACTCCCATTTTCCATCAGACTCTGCTTGGGGTAGGCTAAAACTCACATTCAGGTCACACAGCCTTGGCAACCAAGGTTACATTTCCCTGGCTTGTGCTGGACTTCAGCAGCACTTTTATGTACTGTATTAAATGTCAATCCCTTTAGAGAGCTGCTCTGACAGTGTAGGATGTTTCGCAAACTTTCATTTACTTGCTTTGGTAAAAGGCTGCAAGAATAATCACACCTTGGTCGGTTTATGCTTGGGGAATTACCCTGCAGTCATGGAATTATCCATGGCCACAGCAGTACAAAGCAGTACAGCAAGCAGCAAAAGCAGCAAGGCAATGCTGACCACAAGAGTCTAATTTACAGTAGGGCAAACAAGCCTCATGGCAAGCACAGAGACTGCAGATTAATAGCTGCACAGTAAAAACAGCTATAAATTTGATCTAGCACATGCCAATCCAATTTGTTATTTTGAACTTTTTGAGCCATACGTTGGGTGCCAAAAAGGACTGATGTGGTTTAATCCCAGGCATCAGCTGAACTCCACATCCATGTGGGGCTGGGGGAGAGAATCAGAAGAGTAAATGTGAGAAAACTTGTGAGTTGAAATAAAGACAGTTTAACAGGTAAAGCAAAAGTTGTGTACACAAGCAAAGTAAAGCAAGGAATTCATTCAGCACTTCCCAAGGCAGGCAGGTGTTCAGCCACCTCCAAGAAAGCAGGGTTCCATCACAAGTGATGGTTACTTGTGAAGACAAAAGCCATCGATCCAAACGAGACTCGACCCTTCTGCTTCACCCTGCTTTATATGCTTAACATGACACCTTAGAGTGTCAAAAAGCCTCATCAAAGAAGTGAGAGGCTATGATGTTGACCACAGGGAAGGATCTAGAAGAACACAAAATCCAGGATTAAACAGATGTGACAAAAAAACACAAATGAAAACCCCAAACTCCTGTGAATCAGTAGCAAATAGGAATAAGGAAAGGGAAGATGCTGCCACTGGTCCTGATGAAACCATCATTATTTCTGGGACTCATTCTTATTTTCAATACAAAGCTGTACTTCATGGCCAGCAGTTGAGTATTTTCCTGTTTGCATGAAGAGTGCACGATCTTCCCATACCAATCTGTGCACCAAATTCACGTCATTCCTCTGTATTATGTTAACAGCCTGTAGCTCAGCCTAGCTTTGGTGAAAATCACATTTTTAATGTAACAATGGACAAAAAGCCACTTGTGTTGTAGTCTGGCCTTGTCACTGAGCTCTTACATAACCACGAGTTAAAGCAATGCTCTCTAACAATTTTATGATACCGTCTCACTTTATGTTCCTGGCTCAAAATAGTTATTGAGTGACCCACATCATCATGCCCATAGCTGCAATATTTCTGACTCTATTTGACACTCAGCTTAAGAGAATTCCTTTTGCCCCATCCTTTTTCAATAATGTAAAAGTGGAATTTGGATTAATCAAACCCTGCTGCCCACCACCTGCAGCACTTGCAGTTTCCAGCTTTCAAGGCTGCAATAGCAACAGGAAATGGTAACAAGGCAACTGCTTCAAACCAAGGGTATGAATACTGGCCAGAGAAATGTGGAAACATCATCACAGGAATAGGGAGGCTGCTCCATCTAAAATGAACTCAAGGCTAAATATCATCCCCTTGTAATTACTTACGAAATTATTAACTGGGAACAGATGTGGGACTGATCAAGGCTAAATGCTCAGAAATGCAGCTATCGCTCTGCTGGCTCCAGATTACAGGAAAATATGTGGAGAACATGTATTACCAGTGCCACCTGCCACTCAGAGGACCTGCCAATTGACAGAGCTGAGGGGATGAGCCAGGAGTGAAACCAGCCCAACAACTCTGAATTTTGCTGTTTTTCTTTAATGTTTAGGATACAGCTTGGTTATAGTTATAATGGAGCCTTTTCCCTCTTCTCTAATCCACTGGGAGGGAGGATAGATGTATAAGAGCTTTGTCAAGTCATGAATTTCCAATTGATGAAGTAAGTCCAGAGTTTCACTTGAATCATTGCAGCAATAGGGAAAGAAGTAAACCCATTCTACATAAACTTCTAGGTGAAGAAAAATGTTCATGACACAAATCAGGTGAAAGTTAAACTCTTAAAAGTTTCCAATGAACTTAAAACCCAAACAAAATGATAGTACAGGGAAACAGAAAAAAAAAAAAAAAATCAATTTTACAAGTTTCAAGTTCTAAACACTTTTTAAAGTACCGTACTTTTCAAGATGAAACATTTTTGCTTTGGGAAAACAGCAGTTTATATGTTTTAACAATGAGGCATTGAAACATACAAGGGTGTTGAATCTCATTAATTTTTAAAGCTTTAGTAGGAAATTTATTTCAATTGATGCTTCCTTGTGGTAGGTTTTGGTTACTACAGATTGGTTCCTCCAAATAAAACACCATTAAAACCTTTCTCATCTCTATATCGAATTTCAAACAGAATGTATCACAACTGCCTAGTTTTAGGAGGAAGCAATATTCAATGGAGTTTTCTGTAACTCTTCTAAAACACCTAAATTTGTTTAGATGCACCTGAAAATTGGATTTCAGATAAGCAAGGGCAATACTGAACTTAAGTGAAGCAGACACGTGGTGCCTGCCGACCTCTGCACCCTGGAACAAAACTTGCCTGTTTTAGGTTTCTGAGTACCAGGTTATTCAGTATTAAGAGGGATCCTAACAAGCTTCACAACTGATGGCACGGCTGGAGAAGGAGCTTTGTTTCCGCTCTGACTAATCTGAAGGGAAGCTTCTCAGCCCTCTCACTTGTTAGCTTCAGATGCTCTGCCTCTGCTCTTCTCAGCTAGTTGTAGAATGAGGATGGGCTCCCTCAACTATTTTTTTTTTTAAATCAGGTAGTCAGTATTAGGCAAATATTCTCTTAATCCCCAAGATTCTGAACACTGGGGAAATTAATTTTTGGCTCTTAGGAAAAACACTTCCTCTTTCTCACTCCTCTTTCTTCCCTTCTTCTGCCCTTTCTCTTTTTGTACCATGTAGTGTAAGTTTTCTCTCATTGTATCCACACAAAAAAGAGATTAGGATCTGTTGCACAGCATCTCCATGCATCTGAGAACCTCCAAGCTAATTTATACTATTTAAAATTCTCGCCCTGGTCAATAAGAAAACTCCTACTTAAATTTAACAACAAACAAATCCTTAAGACATAAAAATGAAATTATATTTGGCATTGAATAAATACCTTTCTTCTGACAATTTACTAACAGGAAACAGCAGGAGATCACAAGAGTTTATCTCAGTCATGCAAAAAATAAGACAAAGTCTGAGCTGACGTTTCCCTCGAGCACATGCACACAGACACTTGCTCCTGCTTACGCACAGACACTGGTACTCACTTTTCATCACAGGACTGCACATCAGACATGCGTATGAAAGCTCTACAGACTTGCAGCCTCAGGGCAAACCTTTTTCTGCATGGATATGCCCCACAGCATTTTCAAAGATTTCATTGCTTTCAGCCAAGTACAAAAATAATATTACGCATTTGATATTTGTGATACATGGTGTCACCTGTTACAGCAAATGCATTTCAAGTTACAATTACAAATCCAGCAGTCTCCTGTGGGGTTTAGTGTTCTCATCTCTACAACATTAAAATATGTATCAAAGTCCTATGCGTGTAATCTTTTATAAATACTTCTTGCCTGCAGGTTATTTAACTCAGAACTGCCCTCTGCAATTAGTGGTCAGAGATGACAAAGGAGGAAGTGATTTATTTAAGAGCGCAGCATTTGAAGTAATTATACTCTCATGAGAAATGGATTCCCATATTTTTCACTCAGTACCCATTACAGCATTTGTAAACCAGGTGGACTAACAAAAGAGAACCTTGGATACATCCCCAGGTATATCTGACCATGAAGTGACACAGATAAAAATATGTACATACTTACTTACACTTGTGTAAGTCACTTGTTCTTTACCAACCAACAGAACTAAAGCAATTTACAGGAAGTGAAGTGTGGCTAAATATTTGCAAGATTATGGAAACAGTAATGCTAAGGTCATATTTTAAAATTTAATAAGTAAACAGTTTTCACAGCAACAGCATGACTAACTTTCACACACAGCTCTTAAACTGCCATTTCCTTCACGATGCGCTTTAACTACAGGAAACAGCTCAATGGGTATAGAAGGACCATTCCTCCATGGATGCCAGGACATAAGAAAGGCATCATCAATTAAGATTCAAAATGCTTCCTTTTTAACATTTTGTGACAGCTCCAAGACCAACAAAGTAGTTTTACCTGAGAATTGAGAGAGATCTTGCATTCCCTGATTTCCCTTGGGAGAGCTTTTATTTGTTTTCAAATATCCTAACTATTCCAAAGACTATTTTTTCAGGAATTGTTTGAAGCATATTTTTCAGCAAGATCTGATAGGGTTTAGACACTTTTATTTGACAAGTTCAATTAGCTGGACCTATTTTCATGGTGATACATCTGTCCTTTAAATTACCAATTGAAAAGCCATGACAGATGGTTTGTGGTCTGGTTAGTAAGAGGAAACTCTTAGCACTGTACTCCAAGTACTGTAGGTCTCAGTCCCCACTAGGATCAGAAGGAATAAATCTTCCAAACTGTGCAGCAAGTCGCAGGAAGGGCAGCAGCTCTGGAACACACAGACATTGGGGTGCAGCCACTGACCACTTCAGCTGCATGAGCCAACTG
>JAWWEV010000083.1:43616782-43645737 GCA_035583235.1 Hafferia zeledoni
GCAGGAAGGGCAGCAGCTCTGGAACACACAGACATTGGGGTGCAGCCACTGACCACTTCAGCTGCATGAGCCAACTGGTACATTCCAGATAATACAAGATACAAAATTCAAATTACATGGTCAAAATTCCCCACTATTTCTGTATGTTTAGGAGCCACAGTGAAGGGAGAATTTATATGTGGCACAGAGAGACTTCAGCAACATTGTGAGGCAGAATCAAACAGCCCAGCTAGAGACAGCATGAACAAAGAAGGGAATGGCTGCACCTACTTCAACTGGCCTAAGCAATTGCCTCTTGATATGACCCCACCTCTAATATGTCTTCAGAGCAATAACTGTGGCTCCTACAGGCCAGGTGCTTTTAAGGAGGCCTTTCAAAATGTCCTGCTTTGATCACAGCAATCACATGGGTTCTTCAAAGCAAACCTACAGCAGGAGAAGCTAGGGGATAGCAGGGAAGCCCTGTTCAGACAATCTTGGCTCACACAGAAGGATGAAGTGCTGTCACATTTGTGTTGGGAATCAGCCAGAGACACTCACTAGGCACCAGCAAATAACACCATGACTGCTGCCAGCATAAACACAGTTCTGGTCATGCCGCCAGCAGCCTCCACTCCCTGGGCCCCCTCCAGCCAGGCATTAGCTATCATCTGCCTCCCAGCAAGACCCAGATGTTGCCACCTACTTTACTGTGCTTGGAAAGAAGGAGGCCCTCCAGTGTTTTGCCCACAAGTAGGAGTGAGTTCAGAAAGGTAGTGAGGGGATAGAAGGTGATTTTTTTCATAAGGCAGCAGTTGTTTTGCTTTTCAGAGCTTAGAAAACAAGTCCGCCATTCTTATGTAATAGAGTGCCTGTACAACTCCACCCCTTAAGAACGCAGCACAGCTGCAGTACTGCAGGTGCCATCAGGTTGCAGCAGAAATGGAATTTTCTCATAGAGACTCATAATTTTCTTTAGGTTTTACAGCCCTGACTGATGCAGACACTTGAAAGTGTGACAGCAACATTCGGACTCCAGTGCAACATGAAAATCCAACAGTGATGCCTGACCCTATGTCTGTGTCCCACACTGTGCAGGAACAGGCAATGCATAAGTGTCTTTTTCACAGTCAGTTTTCCTGTACACTGGTGAACACATTTTTACTACATACCCCTTCCAAAATCATGAAAATCACAAAGCATGTGAGGAGGCAGGAATTTACCTCAGTGTCAGTGAAAGGAAGGTGGGTTTCTTGATTAACAGCCATCCTGCTTGGCAAAACAAGAACAGACACAGCCTTCTCTCTCCACAGTATATTCCTGTGGAAAACCCAGGTCTCCAGGAAGACCTTCACAATTCTGCTCCCCATACAACCCTGCGTGGCTCTCCTCTTCCTTATCACAGACAAGGGATTTCAGGATCCATAAAACAAATTTCCTTCGTTGTCTTTTGTGGTCAGTCTAGCAGATAATGACTGTCTCCTTCTGTAAGCCTTCCTTAGTCACCTCTTGGTCAATCTGAGATACTGAATACAGGCCCAGTACCTTACAGTGCTTTTTATGGTATGCAGTCACATCCATCTCACAGACCTTTGGGCTGATGAAGGCTCCAAAAGGTGCTTTCAGGAAAAAAGAATGTAGGGAGAAAGGAAGATACTTAAGTTCGATAGAGGGAGAAAGAATAAGCACAGAGGAAAGGTAAGGAGAAAGGTACACTGTGAGCATGGGTTGTGTGCTTTTGGAGTTATAATAGGGGAGAAGAACCAGACTGTCCTAACCTCTTCAGGGTGCAAAACTGAGGGACTGTAGGAAAGCCCATCGCTGGTGACTAAAATCCATTCATCTTTGAATTCATTTCAGCTGCAAAGTACTTCTTTATCAACACACTACATCAATATAAAAATAAATGAAGAAGGACTGAAGGAGAGGGAGAGAAAAATTACCTAATAGGCAGGATGGTCAAAGTCAGTTAAACAGGCTTTTTATTACTGCTGTGGTTTTGCTCTCTGCAGGTGATGCTCTGCTACAATGCATGGATCAGCAGTGGCAAAGCCCAGACTGTGCTGGCTGCAGAAAAACATCCATGTGATTTTTAAGTATTTGTAGCAGTCAGACTCCTGAGTGAGAGGAAGGTTGGGAAGAAATCAAATGACAAAATGAAAACAATTTATTGATTTGATTTATTGATCCTCAGATCTCCTCACATCCATTTAAGGGACACTGCCTGATGTTGCCAACCCTTCTCCTTTAGCCCTCTTTGCCCAGTTCCAGCTCAGTACCAATGGCCAAGCAGGTTGGGCGCTTCTTTGGATAGCAGCCTGTGCAGCCCAAACCTCCCTGGCCAAAGCAGGATGAAAACCCATCTTCCTTGCTTCCTGGGAACGTGCTCTGACCTTGGGTGGGGAGTGATGTAAGAAGCAGGTGTCCCACTATATGACACACCTTCTCCTCCCTCCTTATTTTATGTTTGTGTGGCACGTATTTATGCACCTTGCCTATATAAAGAATATCCCAACACCTGCATCATCCATGGGCAGAGAACTGCAATACTCAGCTCAGCTTTCTAAATCCTACCCAGCACTGAGTACTGGTTACTGCCATGCTGATAACTGTAAATCCTTCATGGCCAGGTCCCATATAGTTATTCCAAGTGAAAAAAGAAAAAAAAAAGCATAGGAAACAATTTCCAAAACAAGTTTTTGCTTTGTTGCTAGCACTACATTACATTATGCTTCCATGGGGCAGTGCTGGAATTCAACAGTGGCAAAGGGGGAGCCTTAAACATTGTAATTTAAATCTGACTTCTCAGCCAAGTTCCTGTTGATGACATTAATGACAAGTCTGCACGTGAATATGCCTCTAAGTAAAGGTGGTGTGATTTTTTTCTGTCAGATTGCTTTTCGCTGCTTGGAATACTTACATTGTTATGTTATACTATAGTTACATTACTAAGAAAATATGGCTGCCCTGACAAGTAATATATACTGTAAATAGTTTTTCTGGATTTAATATATAAGCTAGTGTTCCTCAGAGAACACATCCACTGAGTGCTAGAAATATGTATTGAATAAGTTATTCAATTAGGGCTACTAATACTGTGTAATCACAAATTAAATTTATCAAATACAGGTCATTTTCCCATGTTGCTTGACCTGCATTAGTCATAATGCGATTGTCAGGACCCTACTCTGCTGAGATTATCAGTACAATATCTCATTTCAAATATTTTCATATAACATCATTTTTAATTTCTGATGCATTCTGAAGTGAGATCTGATCTGAACTAACACCTCCACACAGGCCTCTGAGGACATCCCTTCTCCTTTCATGAGCTGCAAGTGAACCCCAGTGTAAGGTAGATGATGCAGTCTCTTGTCTAAGGCAGCAGCCTGCTAATCTCTCTGTGCTGACTGCACTGGGCATTAATTTACTAATTCTAAAGTGAACAGAGGATTCTTGTTTAATTGAGTGGTTCATCTTCCTCACAGATTAATAGAAAAACATACTTCAAAATGCTTCAAAAAATGTGTGTCATTTAGTTCTTGAAACCACTTCTGCAGAATGATACATCAGTCCTTTCTTTGGGAGATAATTCAGCCCTTGGGTTTTTTGAGGGCTGGAGCTTTCTTTTGATTTGCTCCAGCACAAACAAGAAGAACGAATAAAAGACAGCATGAAGGTGAGGAAAGGGACTGAAACTATTGTGTTCACAAGCAAATGTCTTGGTGCCTTGAGGACATTATCATATACAAATACAAAAAATGGCCTGAAAATGCAGGAAAGTAAAAGACCTGAGAATATCAATTTATACAGAATCTCAATTATGTACATGAGCAAATGCACTGCCTTGTCTCATTGTCAGGTCCTGATCCTCAGGTGTCACTTTCCAATGCCAAGAATTAATAATGGGGACAATATCTTTTGTAAAAAGATATTGACACTGATATAATGAGGGGGAAAAAGCAGCGAAGCTTTAAGAGGTAGAAGCCTTTCTTCAGATCTGAAGTGGAATTTGCTGGGTTTAGTGCTAAATAAGAGTGGAGAATGATGGTTCTGAATTTGAGTATCTTAGACCAGTCGAGTGAAGTGGCAGTGTTAAGATGAAAGTGGTAACAAGTTTATTGTACTCTGCAGAAGACAGAGAAGAAACAGAAACATAAAATATAAAACAATGAATGAATGAATGCTTGAGAAACATGAAATTATGCACAGACATTCATGGCATACAGAAATGCAGTGTGATATAGAACATGTAACACTACTATGTCTAAGTGACTGACTTTATAAAAGGGATTATAAAATGAAACTTCAAGCCCCCTATCATAGTCTAGGTCTATATCTTTGTATAAGACTTCATTTTTAGGCTACGTCTTGGATTGAACCCAAGCACAGTCATGATATAATGACAAACCTTCACAAAGGGCAGTCATTCTCACAGATTAGAGTACAAGCATTGTCTCTGTTTTGAACAAATCTATTCCCTGTGTAATTCCACTGGATCCAAAATTCATATTTTCACTTCAAAACAATAGTTAACTTTATAAAGCCTTGACAAGTTACCAGCATCAGTGTAAAATGATCAATATTGCAACAGAATCCACAGCCTTCACAGTTTAGAAACGGAATTCATGCAGGAAGTAAAACATTCCCAGAGGCATTGAAAATCAAATGCAAATTTCAGTCTAAAGGTCAAGACCAGATAACATTAAATAAAACCTTTCATATGCCATAAATGCACTGAATATATTTCCATCTATTTTCCTATAGATAGAGGAAGTTGCATTTACTCAAATTTTAAAAGAAGTTTTTTAGACAGTAACTCTGTATGTGACACTCTGGCTCCACTCTAGCTCTTTTTCTGTACAGTTTGGGGCAACACAGCTGAGATGTCCAGAGCATGGAATAACTCAGCACTTCATATTAGCCTCAGGAGCACAGAAGATTTATCTTTGCTGTTTTTTTACATATTTTTACAATAAAGCTGTAATTTTTACATAACAATTCCAATAGATTCATACCCTAAATGAAGGATATGAATGCTGCTTAGCTATTTCTTGCCATGCTCTGTTTCTGAACCATTATCACTAAACCTTCACTGGCATCACATCTGTGCAAGCAGGATATTTGAAGGTGGAAACCTGGAGGAAGGAACCTCTACAAGTGAAATTAAAATGATCCCTTAGCCCAACATTACCATAAAAAATATATATTGCTGGATTGGATGATTTTTTTTTTTCCTCACAAGCTCCATTTATGACATTACATGGCATATGGTTTCAAAAAAACCAAGGGAAGAATTGAAATGTGGTGCTGGGAAAGTTGGTAACAAACAGATCTGAAACACTGCATGTTTATCAGTCAGAGACTGTCAGAAGGCATGAGGTAAGCCAAGCAAGAATAAAATACAGAAGACAAAGCCTAAAGCAGTGCACCAATTGTTTGCCTTAATTCCTCTTTAAAAAAATAGAAGGAAGAAAGAAATCTGCTAACATTATTCCTTTCAGAACTTGGAGGAACTAGTTGTCTCTTTGCATGGTAGCATGTGTTGTGTAGAGCTCAGCCAGTCAGGCAGAAATTGGAATAATTCCAATTGATTGACCCTGATGTAAAAAGGGAAAAAGTCTTTCAGTCTTTCTTTTACAGTACACTTGAGCTCATTTTTCATATATTCCCTACATAACTATTTTGAAATTTTATTTAACTGTATTTGCATTTTCTGAATAAATGCAATCTAAATAATAAATGAATGTAAGGCAACTTTTCATACAGATAAGTAGCAAAGAACAGAAGGATTTTTTTGTCCCCTTCCACTAGATGACAGTTAACACTGCAATCTAACATAATCAATACAATAAACTTGCAATTTTTATATAAGACTATTTTCTTCAAGGGACCTGGGGCAAAAAAATTAACATCAGGATTTAATTTTTTTCTCTAGTTGTGACTCCAAAAAACTATTAACAACTGTTCAAAGTGGCACTTGGTATGAAAATAACACTATTCACAAAAAATATTCAAGATCCATAAATTCTAAACCAATTTTTTTCTTCATTTCAGTTTTCTCAGATCTAGAGAGAAACTTAGCTCACATCATTCAAAGAAAATTGGGCATCAGGCTTAGACAACTGTATATATTATTGCATTTATTGGCCTCTTTGCAGTTGCCTTACAAACAGCACTCTCTGCACTCTGGTGCTGATGGTGCTAAGGCAGGATTAGACAGAGGAATGTGCCAAAATATTAACCTGCTTCCCCTTTTCTTTCTCCAATTTAATGTTTACACACACAGAAAACATACAGGTAAGCAGAACTTCCAAACAGTCTACTGTCCTGCCACTTGTAAAATACAGCCCTAAATCCTACCTGAACACTTGACTTAGTTCCTGCAGAATAACTGAGAGCCCCTCTCCCACCTTGCTCTGTGAGCTCCTCTGGGATGTCCTGTCATGGGCAGCAGTGGGATCTGCTCCTGCCCAGGTGTGGACATTCCTTGGCTGTGTCAGGCCTGAACATTCCTATATCTATGGCACGCAAAGAAAGAAACTGGTATTTCCCTTCCTAAATATCCTGATGAGGCAGAAGGGTCAGAGACCTTCAGAGTATGTAGAATGCACAGGTCCCCCTTAAAGGCAGAACATGTTTGGAGGAGTGAAATAGAATGTTTCTGCTTGCTTTTGCTCCTCATTTGCTCCTTAGAATCCCATCCTGAAGCCTGATGTTGCCTCAAGTCCTTAGGCACCTCTCTCAGGTTTCTTGAATCCACCAGGTCCTTGGAATTTTGCTTGAATTAATAATTACTTTACTCTAAAAGGTAAGCTTTAAGCCCTCCTCCTCCTGCCAGTGGATAGGGCAGATGGCACATTTAGCATCTCAGGTGGAGAGCTTTTTTGTAGCTAATCTTCCCTACAGGACATAGAAGCACTCAAGGAACTGAACTGCATCTGTAGGTTCCTGTAGGCAGAAGTCACCTAATACTTAAACAATAAGCATGACAAAAATTCTGCTATTTCATAGGGCAAGCCTGTTTTTGTGGAAAATCAATCAACATAAACAAAGGAAGGATGCAAAAACTAAATGCTGCATGGATGTGCACGGTCAAGATCAGAGCAACCTCCACATGGCAACTAGAAAGTGCATCAAAGCTCTCCCAAAGTCAGAAGGGATGGGCAGGCACTGGAAAACATGACCAGAAGACATCATCAGTGTTATTAGTTTCTTCAGTTTGTGTCTAGATCTGTTCATTGGAGATCAAGTTTCAATATCTTAGATTAAATAGAATCTATAGATGTTAACTGAAATTTTCTGGGAGAAAAAGTTGGATTTCAACTGAAAAGATGTGATGGAATTTTGTCAAGGGGACTTTCCTTCCTGATAAGGTCAGGATAAAAGACTAGGCTATGTTGGGAGCAATATTTCATGGGCAGTGGCTGAAGTCCCATGAAGAGTTGTCTCTAAAGCTGATGTTTGGAGGCACAAGACTTGGTGGTCTGGTGGAGTTTCTTAGCTCTTCAATGTTTAGATGAAGAGGAGCTCTAGAGAATTTACCCCTTCACAGTATAGACAAAACAGCCAAAGCTGGGGAAGTTCATACAAGCACTAAGACAGGCGCAAAAAATAGAGGCACCTCTCTCACTTGAGGAATCCATGTGAGCAAAATAAAATATTTACCAGGAAAATATAAAAGGGAATCACCTCGTCTCCTGAAATATTCATTCAAGTTTCAAAGGGACTTTTAAAACATGAATTTGAAAGGTTTTTCCAGGTGAGAAAGAAAGATGTGATTGTCTGGCACTGTCTCCCAGGAAACATAAATAACTTGTGCTTCATCTCCTTTTTCTGCCTTTAGGCTTTCAGCAACTTTTGGACTTGTCTGTCCACACCATCCCTACTAGTTTTCTTGATTCCACTACAGATAAAACCAACCATCTCAGTTCACAAAAGAACTGACTTTGCCTTTACCTTTACCTACACCATTCCCGAGATAAATGAGTGTATCTGGTTCACAGCATATCAGTTGCCTTTAGGTTACCTGGCTGCTACAGATGTGTGTATCCATATATTTCTTTGTAGGTGTTATGGCTGCTTTCTGACACAGAAGGAGCCTGTTTAACCATCTTTAGTGGTTACATCCATTCCCACAGGTGCAGGACACAGACAAAGCAGTACATGCTGTGACTCCTCTTAAGAAAGAGAAGAGGTACAGCCCTGTGCAGCCAACCTTGAGTGCTTGCCCCCTCTATCCATCATCATCATATTCCAGAGCCACCAAACCTTGGGCTACGTAAAACAGTTGCAGTGTTACCATAGCAACAGTGGATCTATAGGTCTCAACAAGACTCATGGCAGTGAAATTAGTCCTGCTTAGACCATGTGCACAAGAGACACATGTCAGAGCATAATCAACAACCCCAAAGAAGGTCTTTCTGCTCCATATATTCAATCAGGTTTGAAACATAGAACACTTCTTCTCATAACCTTTCAGTCAGCACTCAGCCTGCTCACCTCCATCATCACTCACATTATTAGACATTTTCACTCCAGCACTGTGCTGTTTATTACATCCCTTATCTTGTCAGAAATACATAAGCACCTTGAATTATGTTTCACCACTTGAACAGAGCTATCCCTGAACTAAATCACCACAATCAAAAGGGAACATAAAAGAGATGGAGCCACAGAAATATACACAAGGGAAACTGAGGAGAGCATTTGTTTAGGCAAGTAACACATTGACAGACCAAACTGTGTTCTAAACAGACCTCTTAACCATCCTAATACAGGACTTCACTGAATTCTTGTCTCTTGCTCAGAGAACAACTAAAACCTGTATCTGAACTGCTGATCCCAGCTACAGAATTGTCAGCCCAGATCACTGTTGCCTTGTATTACATCTAGCTGCTTTTAACAATTCTGCAGAAGTCTCTGGGGGGAAAAATTAGCAAACCTGAAGAAATCTGGCTCAAGAGACTGCCCACTCCTGAGAAAGCTTGTCCCATTCAGACCTACAAACAGCTCCAGAAAATAGCAAGCAAAATAAGCAACTATTGAGTGAAATAATACATCCCTTAAACAATCCTTCAATAAAATATTGCTAGGTAGATGTTCAATAGACTGTTGTACAGACAAGCAATTACCCTAATAGCAGTGCAATGTATGGACAGTTCCTCAATACATTCAAAGGGCAAATGACTGCTCAGTGCTGTATAGCAAGATACTGCACAGGGCATACAGTAACTCTATAAATTACAGAAGGGTGCAGCTTTATGACAATTTAATTTGTTTTTCCCCCTTCATTCTGTCTGACATGGCTCTCACCAGCCAAGTCTCCTGTGTGGATGTTCTGCTTTTGCCCAGTGCAATCAGTCTTGTGGCTTTCCACCTGCTACGACTGACAGCAGTCAGAGCTTGCAAATGAGTTGCCCTGATTCCCTGTTTGGCCTTTTAGGCCCAAAGTCTGCTGCACTCTCCTTTAAACAGTGACTGATGATGGGTACAGTCTCACAGGTATCTGTGAGTTGAATTCAGGAGCTGATGTAGCACAGACACAATAAAGAAAATAGAATGTCTTACCAAACTGTTACATTTAAGAGTAGAGCTACCACTTTTCCAGAAGAGACTAAGAATAGCAGCTTAGATTATTTGAAGAAAAGGGGTAGACCATTCCTAAAATCTGTTTCTAGCTGAAGCTGCTGATCTTTTAATTGGACACAATGCCTTGTTACTATTACCAAGGAGAAATGAGTAGATTTTCTTTTAGCTCAGAGTTATTTAGCATAATTACCCAGCCAAAGACCTCAAGGCAGATGTGTAAAAAGTAATTAGCATATTTTGCTTGAAGCAACTGAGTTGTTGAAAGTTATTAGGGATTGAAAATAGCAGTAAGGTCTTGTGTGTACACACTAAGTAGGCACATGCAGTCTTCCTTCAAGCAATGTGCACCAGTTCTGTATGACACTTTAAAAAAGGCATTATTAAGTGTACCTTAAGAAATTCCTAAGAAAGAAGAGTTTTGCCTTTGCTGCCTTGCAGCCATAGGCCAGAACAATGAGGGAATGCTGTTTGCCTTCTCTGGCTACCCAGAAGACCAGAGGCAGCACAGCTATTCCTGTTTCCTTTCAACAGTGCAACTCCATCATGTTTTCATAGCAAGGCAAATTCTAAATTCTGAACTGTAAGAACTAGAAAAATAGTTCAGGTAAATTAATGTGCACCCTGAATTGCTTGGTGGGAGAAAATGAAACCAAAAAAGAAATATCCTTCTTCCTTCAATGATGTGCCTATGGATACTAATTGTGATGTGTCAGCTTCCAGCTCCAGTTGATATTAATTGGGAGTTGTCTATGAAATGATTTACAGGCATGGATTCTTTCCCTCACCCACTTTCTGGATTTCGAAGGAAAGAATTGGATTCAATGCCCCCCTCAGGCACACAGGAAGTCTAAAAAGGGAACAGGATGCAACTCCAAAACCAGACTGATATGTCAAAATGCTGGAAACATTGCAGCAAACAGTGCTATTGACAATGCAGTATTAAAATATCTGTATCAGGCCTCTCATGTACTCTTGTGAGGTTTGTGCTAAGGTGTCAAGAAATGTCAGCACTGAAACCTGGTCCCTACTCACACCTCAGGTCCCACTTCTAAGACTACAGGAAGTGTGGACAAGATTTATAGTAACTTCTATTCTATGTAGATTCAGAGATTTATCACTCCATGGAAAACCACACATGGTCTTTTTTCTGATAGAAATTGTGGCATATTCCAACTGTTAAGAGAAAGCTACTCAGATGTGGTTCATTCAGTGTCATTGGTTTAACAAACATATTTGATCAGCTGGATCATATTAAGCTAGGGGGGGTTTTGTCCAATCTGGAAAGAAATAAATTCAGAAAACGTATAAGTATTGCTTTTCCATTAACTCAGCTCCAGGGCACAAAACCCACAGAACTGTAGTTTAAGAAATTAGACTTAAAAAGACAGATAAGAAAATGGAAGAAATCCCCAAACCTAAATCATAAGCAGTAAAGCTGGAAGCTCAAAAGAAAAATTATGAATAAGGAAAGAAAAAATCAGTTCCTAATGATATTTTAAATCTTTCTTTACATCTGCTACCAGAAATGATCTCTAGACTTTCATCTCCTTATGTATAAAGAAGCACTACTTTGGAAGATGTCAGGGAAACTGGTCACTGAGAAATCCAAGGCTGATAAATTCATAGTAAGGTTATAATAAGTAATTCAAAAAGACTGTGTCCACAGGCTCAAAGAACTGACTTAATTCTACCTTAGTTATTTACAAACCACTGGAAATTCATCTGACTGTAAATCTATCAATTCATATGCCATTTAGAGATCCATGTCCTTCTTAGAGCAGAACAGTTATTGTACAGTGACTAATTTACTTTGCTTATGCCATGATTTCAGCAACAGCACAGCAAAATTAGATCTTCCACAGGATGAAAATCACTAAATATGGAAAAAATATTAAATTCACAAGTGTCACATAGCATTCAATGGAATGGATATGGACAGCTCATTTATTATAAAATATTTATCTTTATAAGCCTGTCATGAGAGCTCACACCCTTGAGGAAAAGTGGCTTTTCCCGCCGCTACACTGTCTCAGACAGAATGTGTCATTTGATAGGCAAGTGTTATTACCGTGGCCTTTTACACTGGCCAGGGACCTGTTCAACAACAAATCAGCCCAGTGAGGCTCCCATCTCATTGAAATGAGCAGAGAAATCAGCTTAAACATAAGGAGAAACACCACTATTTTACTGTGAGAGTCATCAAATCCTGTCACAGGTTGCCCATGGAAGCTGTAGAGTCTCCATTCTATGAGATATTCAAAGCCTGGCTGGCTATGGCTCTGAGCAACCTGCTCTAGTTGACACTGGTTTGAACAGGGATGTGGGAGAGGTCTCTGCCAATCTCAGACATTTTGTGAGTCTGTGACCAGCTCATGTTTGAGAGGAGACCCTTTACTTCCTGCCCCCACACATGTACTGAACACAGTGCAGCAGAGACCCTGACAAGAACAGAGCAGTTTGCCATGCCTGTGGTGCCTCCGAGGCCAGACAGTACAGCAAGGCACCCACCAGCTGTGACTATACAGTGAAGGAAACCTCCCTCTCTAGGGTACACCTCAGAACTTACAGACGGAGCCTTGGGACACTCTTTAATCAACAACTTACAACATTTCAGCTTTTTTTTCCTCCAGGAAGAAACCCGAAACAACAAAACACAAACAAACAAATGAACAAAAACCACAACAAAAAAGCCACAGAAGAATCCAGGGCAATTTCTCCCTTGGCTACCAGCTTTGAGACCTCATATTAACCACCTGTTCCTTATTGCCTTTGCAGTCTCTCTGAGATGCTTTTTTACCACATCAATTCTCCATGTTTCTCCTCTCACAGCTTTTCTTATCCTGCATTTCTGGCTGTGCTTGTTTAAAGGTAAACCAGCAGGAGAAGTGAACCCAATGCAAAAGGGATTATAAGTCAGAGTTACAATTTAGTAAACATATTACAATAAATGCAATGATACAAAGAGAAATCGGTTTTAACCCACAAACCCCAGATGTATAACCCAGCCCCCTGGGGCACAAACACAATGACGTTCGTTAGCCCCTGTGCTGACACTCATGTGGTTCCCCTGAGTCCTAAGTAAAAGGAAGGGAAAAAACCTGTTGGTGCAGATGATGGTTACAGTCTGGTTGAGTCCTGTCGAGGTTCTGGTCTTCCTATGAATGCAACAAGTGGTCCCAGAAGTCAAGATTATATACCCTCAGGTTTAGGTGGGAACACCCAGTACCTCCCCCAGAGCGGGAGTTCCACAGTGGGTGATCTGACTCTGTAAGTATTTTTGGAATCGTTGATGGCCCATTAGCAGACACGCCCCCTCAGGCTGGGTGTGAAGGTGCTAACGACTCCCTAGAGGGGAGTTATCACAGCTCCTATCTCACAGGCTTCCTTAACACCCAGCTTACATCTTGAGGGGTCAGGTGTGCCCTGGGCAGCAGCTGCAAATGGTCCATTGATAACAGTTCTTGAGAAATGAATAGAGGGTGTAGAATACACTCACCACCAGCTGCCACAAGAGAGGAGCCCCAGAGAGGAGGTACAAGGACTCCCTGATAAAACACCTCAGCCTTGGCCATATTGACTGCCATCAATGGTCCACTCTAGTCGGGATTCATGGAGACACACCATTCATGATGCTGCTGCTTCTTTTGGGAACACACAATCAGTCTTGAGGAGAAAAGACAACGCAGAAAGAACTGTTCCTTGCCAATATCGCCTAAGGAGACTTTCCGCTGTGCCTTTTGCAACTGGACTTTTCCAGAGAATGAGCACTCTGCTACCTTTGAAGTCAGTGGAGATTTATCCCCAGTTGATCTCTCTGGAAATTATGACCTTAATGGAGATTAACAACGGTAATCAATTAGTGATTAAATCATCTTACTGAGGGATTGGCTCAGTAAAAAGAAAAGCAACACAGGCTGGTGGGTAAAAGTGCAGGGATGAAATCTTCTTGTGCTGTTTGCAGTTTTCTTGCTGATCCCCTGCCAGCATCCTCTCATTCTCTACTCCTGCAAACAGGAACATTTTGTAAGCTGGAGGAAGACAATACATTTTCCTTAGTGTCTTACCATGAGTCAATCTCCAGTTCATGTTCCTGGCTCAATCCAGCTCTCACTGACTGTTGAGAACTACACAGGGACTCTTGTGGGAGAAAACACAACATCCTTATGGGTGTAATGCACACATTGCACATAGAAAGCCTCCAGACCACAGGAAGCCTTGGCCTTGAAAGTGATCTTTTTGTATGCTACACAGACATTAAAAAAAAAATAAAAAAGAGCTATCTAATGACTGTGGAGTTGTTGTACAAAGTCTCTATATTGTACTGTCTGTACTGTATTTTACCTCTTTATTATCTACACTACTTGCCCAGGATAAATTGGATTATAGCACAGATTGGAAGGATTTTCTGTAAATATCCCCTGGCGGTCCATTCAGAAACTTCTTGTTATTTTGACTTGACCTCCAGATTTCACTGTTGTATTTCTACTGAAAGGGAATGAAATGGAAAATTCTTAGCCACATTCACACTTTGTCCTTCTACATCACTTCATTTCCAGAGACACCCCTGCTGACACAAAAATAACCCTTAATTCCAGGAAACCTGGATGGCAGAAATAGAAGGGATCTTATTCAACAAAACATAAGAACTCACAGGGAACTGTTGGCTAGAGATAAATCATGAAAACAAAAGCAAACTTAAGAGTTTTTCAGAAAACACATTTTCTGAAGTAAGTTACACACAAGAAATGTGAAGAAACCCACACCACTTCTCTAAAGTACAAGTTATGAAGATTAAAAAGAACTACTACTACTGTGTATACTTTAGATTTCTCCAATATTTTTCTCTACTGAAGGGACTACTGTCCTGCTTTTTAATATTTTTTCATTTTATTTATAATAATACTAACCTGACTTCTATCTTCATTGATATCTACATGTGCTCATTACTTAAGTACAAATGTATGACATACCAGACAGGAGAACCTGGATTTTTTGACTTCAATTTTACAGTAAGTTCTGTGTAACAATGTCATCTTTTGCACACCGACACACACAGACACACTCTAGCAAGATCAGTGCCTAGATTTAAAGCAAGTCCCTTTGTCCTTATAATAATACACATGAAGATCTGTTCTGCAGAAAAGTTGTTTGGGGTTTGGTTTTGGGTTTTTTTCTGTTTTATCTCTAAATATTTGATAGAAGATATCCAGGACAAATAGAAGACTGAAAATGCATTGAAAATCCAGTCTCATTTTACACAGGTGGATTTGAAGATATGAAAGCTAAAGAATAATGCAAAATAAAATCATTTAATATGTAGATCTTTGCATCTGGAAAGGAAAGACAATATATGCCAGCATTTACTGCTTAATGGCTTTGGTCAGTTTGGCTCAATCCTCTTCAGCAACTCTCAATGACACAGTTTGCTTCTAATGAGGAGTTTAACACTGAGTTTTTATCTTGTGAAGGGATCACTGACGTTACGAGCCATAATGCTGTGTATATCTGTATTGGTGTGTTCTTTGGAAATGTGGGGTTTGGCAATGTTTTTTTTAAAGATGTCTTGATGAGATGTTTGTAAACACTAAGCAGTGAGTGTTCTTGCCCTAATCTTCACTGACATTCGACCATTTGCTTTGCTCTCTTGCACAAGATGCATGTTGACTTTAGGCTGCCATAAACAGTTGATGATAGTTTGTGGAATTAATGGACCGGGAAGAGAAGGCCATGTCATAGATTTATTCCTCATTCTGGATTACAGGTTGATCAATGGGACTGCATTGTAGCTGTCCCTACTGATATGGGAAGCTCAGGATTCAATTTAATATTTTTTTCAATATCATCACCGGTACATTTTTTAAAACAGGCTGGCACAGCTTTGTTTTCTCTATATTTTCTGATTGATTATATTTACTGCAGGATTAAGTTATGCTGTTTGAAACAATTTAATGATTTTACTGAAAGGCTTTTATAGAAAATCATCGGGGATTTTTTCTTCAAAAAGGAAATTAAGAGATGGTGTATCTTACAATAAACTTTACCATATGTAGCAAAGCCTCATGAACTTCCTCTATAACATGAACTCACTTTACACCTCATGAACTTCCCTTTATAACCTTAGAAAGAACTAAGGACCCTTGGTTGATTCCATGTAGTTTTGCACTGGCAACAGAGCTTAGGGTGTTAGAAGCAAGTGACAATAGCATCTGTTCCCTGAACCTGGAGGACAGTGTCCCTTTGCTGCTGCAGAGTAAGGCCTCATTCTCCATGGACAGAAGGAACAGACTGTGATGTTACTGCCCAGATTGAAGCAGGTTTTTGCCTCTTGAACAATGTGCAATGATATCTGTACTATATTTATCAGGAGCTGTATTACGTACATTCCTTTTCTTCTTCAGTTTGAAGACACCACTGAAAAGCAGTGCCCCTAAGGCTTCCTCTCTGCAGTACACCTCTAGTTGTTTCCCAAGAAAATAAATGTCAGGAAAGACATGTTTCAATGTCCCACATTCTGTGATCATGGATGCACATGCAGGAGAAGCTCAGGGGCAGCTCACTGGAGCACAGCAGGCAGAAACATCACTTCTTAGAGTTCTAAAAGCTTTTAGGTGCTTCTGGCAAAAGACTGTCCAGTGACTATTGATGTCCTGTGTGTGTTAGTCTTTGGACAATCTTTCTGGGAAACAACTCAGCAGCTTCATCTGTTCTTGAGGGTTTTTCCCTAAGTTTAAAAACAAGGCCATATGTTTTCAAAAGTGATACATAGTTTTCAAAAGTGATACATAGTTTTCAAAAGTGATGCATGGTTTTCAAAGGTGCTGGCCTGTTTTAAATATTTTACCATGTCTTGGCGTATGGAAGCAGATTGTTACTTGAAATGCATCTCCAGGAAAGTAGTATCTAAAGCCTAAAGTGGCAAAACCTGTAGCCTATTTTCACCTAAAGATTATCCTTCACTGCAGACCAGAAGAAAATGTTCTGCTTTTCACAAAGCTTTATCTTCACTTGAGGAAAGGTTCTTAGGTGTGCTTTATGATCTGCTTCCTCACTACCGTTTGTGGGAGGAATGAATTATCAGTACTGACTTGCAAATATTGATTGCATCCCGTGGAAAGGTAATTAGTTCTGATTGCATCACATTAGGAGGACAGTTTATTGCACAAAATAGATGAGCTGCTGTCATGAAAGGTGTATTGCTACATACATAAAATAGCACTGATGCGTAGGGGAAAACAGGGTTTTACACTTGTGAGTTTTAAAAGTGACATTAAAAAGCTTCCAGCTTTACCATAACAATTATTTTTTGTGTTAACGTTTTATACAGACTTTTTTCTGCTTCCTAAGTTTGCTGTTGTTGCACTGAAAGGGAGCAGAGAGGACTGGCAGCTGCTGAGCATCCTCACTGTGGGGTGCCAGCCACCTGGAAGAGCACAGTAACACACTGCACCTTGCTTTGGACCTGCAGAGACAAATCCTAGACATGAAAATATCTACCCACCTCCCTCCTACCTGTATCAGATTCAGATTGCAGCTGTATTTTGGCCCAATGACAAAACAGCTTTGAAGTACTAGACCGAATTTTTGCTTTGGGTCCATTTTAGAAGTCAGGTTTGAGTATTAGAGACTGGAAGTGACTCTCAAATGTATTAATTTTCCAGCTGTTCCTTGGTCTAAACAAACCAGAGCAGAGAAGACAGCAAAGGGGACACTTATATTCTCAGGTATTACCTGCATTTTTCCGTCACTGGGAACACAGACACAAAAAAAAAAATGATCCAGTGAAGCAGTGGAATAACTGAGGGATCACTAAGGAAGCAGGGAAAGAGAAAAATTAACCAGAAATTTCTTAGAGTTTGCATGAAGGATTCCTAAATAGCCAGGTGAAAACAGCATGTTATCTCTGCCTAAATAACAAAAAACAGATTGCAAAATAAATTAATAACAAAGGGCAGCATCTGGACAAAAGTGGCTACATAAACTTCTGATTTATTCCAAGGGAAAATATAACAAGACCACAGAACTGAACCAGAATATATTATAATTTTAAGTTCCTTCTCTAATGCTTATCAGCCTGCTGAGCTCTTGTTTCCCTGCACCCTGCTCAATAGTAGACAAAATAAATTGAAGTGTGGATAAGATTAATCACAGTTTGTTAACCATGAGCCAGTTTAATTAACTAAAAGGGAAAGAGCCATTCACAGATGGACACGCACCTTGAGAAAGAGCTTGTTGTGTGATCTGAAAAACCAGTCCAATTGGGAATCCAACTTCTACATTAGGCAAATTGATGGAGAGTATAATAAAGAATCAATTCAGTAGACACAAAAGTGATGCTTGGGAAAAAGTAAAATCCTTTATGGAATATAGCTTTAAATGAGAAACAACTTGAGTTCTATAACTAAAGGTGGTTTGGTTGGTATGGTTTACAATGCCTTGAGATGGTCCCTCAAGGAGGGCTTTTAAACACACTGTATTTTCATGGGACAAATAAGATATATTAAGAGTTTAAATTACGGGTTTAAATTCCTATATTGAGAGTTTACCAAACGGCAATCATAATATTTGAGAAAGGATAGAAATATATGATCAATTTTAGAAATGCAGGAGGTCATCAATAACACCAGTGCTTTGATCAATGATGTTCAACATATTAAGCAGTCCTTGAATAAACAGTGAGATAAGATTATTCAGTACTGAGACAAAATTATCCAGGATAGAGAAACTGACTGCAGAAGCTCACAATACTGAGAGGCTGACTGTTTGGTGCTGGGTGCCAAATCCACAAGGCCAGTATGATGGCTAGGAAAACTTTTCACTATTTATACATTTTAGCAAACAAAAGCATTAATGTTCATTGACTTCAAGTTACATAGTCCTTTTATTAATTGGTGTTCTATCTTCTATTGATTATGCTTCTTATGCTAATTAAGCCACAGGCTCAGTCTTTCTCTTCTTTTGCATTGGCCTGTAAATTCTCCATTCTTTGTGCCCACTATCAGTGGTCCATCCTTCTCCCCAGGCTTTGGTAACCTCCCCCTGGGCTGAGGTCATGAAGCATATCAAGCCCTAACCCTTAACAAGGCAATCCTACCAACAGGCAATTTATCTTTCTAACACCTGGACATCGGTAGGTCTCAGACCTGGAGCTGAGGACAATCACCTTACACTGCCCACATGGTTAATAACATCCTTCACCTGCAAAATACAGTAATTTCCCCAACGTGCTGAGTTAGAAATCAGCTGCTGCCTGTAAATAAACTATGCCCATGCCTATGTGCAGAAACTATTACACAACTCACAAAACCAGCAATGCAATATCTGTAAGTAAATATTAAATATTAACTGAATACAGTAAAGAACATAGCACTGATTCCAGAGCAGATGGAGATTACATGGAATGTCTGATACTCACTGCATGCCATCCTAAAAAAAATTAGAGCTTTGTTTTGGAAGGAATATTTCATGGAGCAAGACAATGAATACATTCTCAGCTGGACAGAATCCTTTCATTTACTTTCAAAATTAAAAAAAATAAAAATCAAAGTTGTTCTCGGAGGAGGGGGCAAGAAATAAAGAACCAAAAACCTACTCAACAACTTCTGCTGTACCAACTTCCTTCTATATTTCCTTTTTCCCTGCAAAGGATTAAGCTTCTCCAGTTTGTTCTGAAGAAAGGATCTTAGAAAGCTTTTTTTACAAACATCACAGCAAGACCATGCCTGACAGGACAGCTTCAGTTCTAATAGGGGTTTGTATTAAATGAGATTGCATTGATTAACACTGAAGAGGATAGTGCTACAATTCAAGAGCAGATCCCCAGCAAGAAACAAGGGCACTGAACTCCAAGAGGCTGTGCTAATTTAAAGCAATTCAACCCATCCTCTGTCATCAGAGGAAGTGAATACTAACTTGTAATTAACATAACTAAATATAAGTGCACATTTCAAAAATTGAAAATTAAATAAAAAACACTTGCATATGTTGCACAGCTAATCCAGTTCTCACTTCCCAGAAGTGCTGCCAAAGATTAATTATACAAAAAAATAAACTGAATTTTTAGGAGGTGGAGATTTCAGGATTGTGTTAAGGTAAAGCAGTCACCAGTGCTTTTAAAAAGTTTCTCCCTTCCTCATCATTTTAAAAAGAGTTCTAAGGGATCTAGATCTAGTTGGAGAAAATCCCAGGCCTGATAGTTACATACAACAAACCAATCTTCATTCACAGATCCTGTTCACATGTTCTCCTTTGCTTCAGACTGAAACACAAGGTGCACTGTGCCTCCATGAAGCCATCTGCAGATCCATGAGAATTTTTTTCTCAGACTGTTGCATCCAGGTCTACTTTAGTGGAAAGGTCTAGGTTATGGTTTGCTTAAACTGATATGATGGCAATGCTCATGCCTTAAAGAATTTTTCCAGGCCATGCTGCAGAGCAGCTTTCTACTAATGCCCTCACATTTAAGTCAAGAGCATGGCCTACCTTTGGACTCAAAAGAATGTCATATAACACACCTCATACTCATCACTGTTCCCAGCTGTTACACTAACCCATTATGGCACACTCCACAATGCCCCATGGTCAAAAGAAGTTACCATGACTCAAATGATGAGCAAAAATATCTCCTAACCCTGCTGTCATCACACAAAAATCAATCCTGAGTGCCAGACTTCTGCAAAACTCTTCCACTCAATTCCTGATACACACACAGATGTACACCTGTCTGGATACTCTCATAAACTGTCCAAGATTTCCCAGACTCCTAAAGTCTCTTTTTTTACCTGCAAATCTCTAGCATTACCTCTATTCAAAACTAGTTTTGCCTTGCTTACCTCTTGAAACTGGAAGAAAGTATGAAAACTTCTCTGCTTTCAGAAGTTTCTCCATCAAAGGCACAAAACATCTCAGCCAATGAACAGTAGTGTGCTGTTCCTTCTCATTATACTGGTATCTAAATTCCCTGAGGTTAACTCAAGAAGCAGAAGCTGTTACCATCATAAATGTTCCAGTCAATCCTCTGAAAAGAACATTCTAGAAAAATAAGTGACTGGGGGTAACTTGCAAATAGGAAGAGAGTGTGTATTACACGGTAAATTAATCAAAAAGTGCACTAGAACTAAAAGAGTGGCTACAATATTGATGAAGTCACATAGCTGGTGTTTGCTTCCTCTTTGAAGACACATGGTGGTTCTTCAGGGCTTAACCTGATGCTCCTCAGTTGCCTACGTTGTTAATAGCACTAGAAAATCACTTTCACTCCTGGCAGATAAGCTGTGTGATGTGGACACAAAGGCAGTGTGCTTAAACACAAAAATACTTGGGAAATTCCTGTGGTGGCTGATTGTGATTGGTTTATCTTGTCCAGTCTGGAAACACAAGACATTTTCTACTTCAGTTAGATTTAGACTAAAATAATTTTCTTCTTAACCTTTCTCTCAATGTCTGCTTTTCACAACCTGCAGCTCTTGGACATATTGAGCAAGACTTTCAGGGTACTCAAAAAAGGTTTTCCAAGACACAAACTCCTGCTTTAGTAAGATCTAGAGATCAAGCAATGCCTTCAGAAAGTTACAACGTAGAATTTGGAACTCAGTTTATGAATGTGGCCTTCTCTGTCATGAGCTTGAAAAAGAGAAGAGGCAATAACAGGATCAGGGCCAGGACTGGGAAGCAATAACCAACTTCCAGACAGTCCCACTGTCAGCTACATTCAGTCAAGTCTGGGTGCAGCAAAGAATTTTGCTCCTTTCAAATTATTCTTGGAGCCTGCAAATTACAAAGTGCTGAAGAGTGAAACAATCTAAGCATCAGCAGCTCACAAGTCATTTGATTTTTCGGACAAGAACTTGGAATTAAGAGATGATGAGCACACAGACAATACTATTGATGAGACTTGGTTGAGGCTGTTATGCTTTTCCTTGCCCCAGCATTGATCTACAGCAAACCTAATGAACTCAGTGCCACACAGATATAAAATGAAGTCTTTCTGTTTTCATGGCATGAACCGGTAAAGTCTGTTCAGAAAAGCAGCCCACTAGAATGTACAATGGCTTAAAGGGGGAAAAAACCCCATGTTGTTGTGCTAATTTACCCAACCAAACTTTACAGTGCCAAGGTCCAAAATTTATGAGGTTGGCTCTGAACACTAGGGAAAAGACAACCAGCAGCTTCCCTGACAAATCTCTTGAGAAAATCGCTCTTTCACAATACAAATTCAGAATTAGGAACAGAGCACCACACACTCCTCGAATGCTTTTCACCTTGGACAGCCCTACCTTTGTTCTCAGCTGATGATTTAAAATAACTTGTAATAATCTATACAAAAAAGGGATAATTAACTACCAGTCACACTGTTTTTGAAAAGCAGATCTCCCCTGGGCCTATCTCTTCTACAAGGATAACAACAGCACTCCAGCAAACAGAATGGTTTGAGCAAGAGAGCATGATGTTACACAAATTCTGCTACACAGGATTACTCTCTGCAAGAGATGGATGAGAAATCATTTTACTGAACGTAATTTATTTCACAAACTCAAGAGGTATAAGCAATCCTCTTGTGCCTCTTCAGCTGTGAGGCTCATCTCTCTCTGGAAAATTATATATATAGATAGATTATCTTTGTGGGCAAGAGGCTTGATTAGAAATCAGAAAATGCATTCTTACCTGTGAATGGAACAGATACAGGATTCTTACCCTTAAGATAGTGGACAAAAATCCAAAACACAGCTTCTAAAGACTAGCAGTACAGACACATTGTAATGCAGAGTATTTGTAAGGTTTTGTTGTCATTTAAATCTGGGTAGAAAGACAGAGCTGACAGATGTAGATCCCATTTCACAATCTCTTCTGCAGGCATTTAAGGTAGAAAAGATTTTTATCCTAGGATAAAGGTTTAAGTATTTCTGTTGTAAACTGAGGCTGAGCCAGATAGATTTCAAGCCATTTATCTTCTGGGATATACAAAAATATGCCTTTCATATTTTCAGTGTTAATGCTGTCACCTGTAACCTGACTACTTAGCAAATAGGATGGTCATGAGAGAAAAAGAAAGATGACAAACACCTTAGCAACTACTTTCCCTGTTTACAAAAGGCTTACCAAGAGGTCTTGAGAAGAGTTGAGCTCTGTGGTAAATGAAGATAAGCCATTTTTGCAAGGAAGAGGTCTCCTAGAACAGGGAATGTCCTTGGACCTGTGGGAACTGGATCCTACCATCTGCCTGGAAAGAGTGGGCAAATCCTAGTTAAACAGTTGTTTCTTTTTAACTAAAATAGTGGTTTGCAGAAAAAAAGGAAATGGAAAGTAGCTACTCACTAAAAAATAAAAATTGCATCCAGATAAAAAGATTCTTAACTTGTGCTACTCTTTTTAATGCAGAAAAAGTGTCTGGGGACTCAAGCCACTAAGGTTTATATTCATATTTTTCAAGATGAAGATTCTGCAGTTAGCTCTACATGAGCTCAGGTGATAAAAAACAATGTTTTCTGACTTGTTTTCTTGTTAAGAAATTCCATACTGCCTCTCACATTTCTAATAAGCCCCACAGAACTGTGGATTTCTGTCCTGGGTCACTCTCCAAGGAAAGCTGAACTAAATCTTCTTTTCCTCTTCCTCATGTGGCCTTGGAAACAGTCTTTCTCTGCTCCCTTTTCCCAGACTGAACACAGGAATACTAGTACTAAGCTAACTTACAGAGAGATATAGGAGCAAAAATGTGACTAGTGTGGTTGGGCTGTGCAGAATTCATGCTGGCACCACTCCAGGCTGTACCAAGCCAGCTCCTTGCCATACTGGGTGTATGCTCACTACCTATGGCCTGGGACAGAAGTTGAAGATTAGCAAAAGTCAAATTCCATATCGATTTACATCCTATTCAGTGCCACCAGTAAGAAAAAACTGTCTTGTATCTTGTATTGTTTAATTTGGGTCACTGAACGTAAGTAGAATGGACATGTTTGGGTACAAACAAAAATGTGTTCTGTTCCCCTGCCAATCTTTTAATTGGCAATTTGTGATATAAATCACAAGAATAATTTTGAATGTGATTCTTTCACCCCATTTAACTTTCTTAGCCAATAACTGGGAAATAATAAACCAAGTTCTACTTCAAGTTACACTTGGTGCTATCTCATTAGGTTGAATTGTAATAAAGAACAAGTTCCTGTAAATCAGCCAATCTGCAAGCTAAAGGCACTACAGTTTTAATTTTTTTTCCCTTCCAGGTGTTGTATTTTGGAAGTAATTACTGCAGCTTGGAAATTTCTAGAAGAAATGAACTACTCAGTTTTGTTTCTATAAATTTCCCCCTCTTTCTGTTTTCTTAAATCACCTTCCATTTCCATTTGTTTTCTTTTTCTCCATGCCCCCACTGTGAGTTTTCAGTTCTTTTTCCCATTCTGTCTCATTCATCAATCCTGCCTTCAATGTTTCTCTCTTCAGATTCTGCTACCCAACCTGCTGTGTCATTGTAGCTTGTGCCCTTTTTTCTCAAAGGTGAGAAGAGAGAAATTCCCAGTTCTGGGATTCATTTCACCCAACTTCAGTTATTGAAGGGCTGAGCCTGTAGCTGATGACACTTTTAGAGACCCATTTTTTGTCCATAGTAGAGAAATGAGCATTTCCAATGAGTGATTTCTCCTATTAAAGGGACATCCAGGACTAGCACAATGCTACTGCAACCAGCTAATGTGTGGGTAAATACAGCTGAGATGATCTCTCAAGCTGCCCAAGCTTGACACTGAGAAGCTCTTGTTGCTGTGCAAGGCCCTAAGAAAAAAAAAAGACTGAAGCAGGTCTCTTGCTGACAGCTGATTGATTGCTGAGCACCAAACAGTAACAGCAGTAAGATGGAAGATGACAGATGGGTCAGTTTAAAATTTCCCAAATTAAATGAAACTGCAAAGGTGTTAACTGCATTTAATTTCTACCTGTAATCAAGGGGGAAACATCTAAAAGAAAGAAAATTGGAATTTAACCACATTTTTAACAACTGGAATACTGGAATACTCAGTTGAGTCCCTCAGTAATTATTTCTTCATACATAACTGAAATGGAAGAAGAAATGGAAGAAGAAGAGTCAAACTCAGAGACTGAACCCCTTAGAAGAGACTGGACTGTTGATAAGCACAACTGAAAGTTCTCTTGTACACAACTGGATCCCAAAGTAAGACCATTCGGCAAAGCAGCTCAAATTGGTGAAACAAAGGCATCAACCCCATCCCAGAATGGCACTTGAGGAGGGTATACATGGTAACTGAAACAGAGCATTCTAACTCCTGCAAGAGCTGATAGGGCCCAAAGTGCTTGGTACTGTTGGTAGCTAGTATTAGCTAGACACTTATTATATGGTTGGGTAAAGATTTTTTCAAGGGAACTTCAGAATATTCACAAGGGCAAAACTTTCAGGAAGTTATTTTTCTCTACCTTCCTTTCAAAGCTAAACAGATGGTGAGTGTTTTTAAGCACAATATTCTGCCAAACACTCTGGTGAGGTAGCCTGATACATCCTAACTTATCCTTCCCTTCTTCCCGTGCACTGTTCCACCAGATCCTGAACAACTAAATGCCAAAATCAGCCTCTGTAGGTACCAGCCAGCTTGAGGACACTAATCATAATTGGATGTACATTTTTTATACCTCAAATACATTCTGTCTTGGGTCAATGGAACAGATGGACTGAGTTTTTACTGAATTTTTTCCTTCAAAGGGAGAATATAAGGATTAAGAGTATGTTCGACATTTAAGATTTTTTGGTTTTAGTACTCTGCTGCCTTGACTAAGAGGCTATACAAGTTAGGATAACTCAGGGTCCAAAGCAGAATTAGGTGCTATTAACCATTGCGAGAAGTTCAAGAGATGTCAGGGTGACTTTTGCAGGTTTTGTAAACCTACTATCACAGTGAGGCCTGAGCCCCCACCTGCAGTGCTGCATCCAGTTCTTGGGTCCCCAGCAAGGGAAGGACATCAACCTGTTGGAGCGAATCCAGAGGGGGTCAGAGGGTTGGAGCACCTCTCCTATGAGGAACAGCTGAGCCTTGGGTTTGTCCAGCCTGGAAAAGGGAAGGCTTATGGATGACTTAACTGCAACCTTCCAGTGCCTGAAGGGAGCCTACAAGAAAGATGGAGAGGACTTTCTACAAGTGCCAGTAGTGACAGGATAAGTGGGATAGCTTCAAGCTAAGAGAGAGTAGGTTTAGATTTGAAAAAAGCAAAAAAAAATCTTTACTGTGAGGATGGTGAGGCACTGGAACAGGTTTCCCAGAGAAGCTGTGAATGCTGGGAGGCATCTGCTCTGTGGTGTGGAAGAGGACTTTGGAATTGTCTATTTTGGAAGAAAGGAGGCTGAGGGGTGGCCTCATACAGCATCCTGAGGAGGGGAAGTGGAAAGGAAGGTGCTGAGCTCTTTTCCCTGGTTTTCAGTGATAGGACACATGGGAATGGCTCAAAGCTGCTTCAGGGAAGGTTCAGACTTTGATATTAGGACACATTTCTTTGCAGAAGATGTGGTCAAACACTACAACAGGCTTCCTAGAGAGGTTGTTGATGCCCGAAGCCTGTCAGTCTCTAAGAGGCATTTGGACAGTGACCCCATAATGTGCTTTAACTTTTGATCAGCCTTGACATTGTCACTTGGACTAGATGATGGTTGTAGGTACCATCAAGCTGAACTTATTCCATTCTAGTACATTGTGTTCCATTTTCTCCCTCTTGTCCTGCTGGTGTTGGGGAAGAGTCACTGAGTAAGTGCCTGGGTGGGAGTTTGGCTTCCAGCAAGGACCAACGCACCACAACCTTCAAATATTCTGAGATTACAAAGGGTTTCATGGTTTTTCGGTTGGTGGGTTGATTAGGTTTTTTCCACAGTGGCTTATTCAGAGGTTTTCTGGAGCTGTTCTCTGGCTTTTCACCTTTACTGTGTGATAATCATCCCATTCAGCTATGACAGCGGATGGTCTTTTGAGAACAAAGTAATGCAACTAAAAAGTCCCTTTAAGGGCTGCCTGATGATCCTTTCCTGTTGGAAATGTCAAAAGAAGGAACTTATGCCAGGGAAGAATTTTCCCATCACAAACTATCACCAAAATGGTCACTAGATCTGTGTGATTAAAATGCTGGTACCACATACTGTCTCTCAGGGCCAGGACGGTAGTGACAGCAGGGTTATGCCAAGAAAATTCAAGATAGTAACTTTCCCTGAAAATGGGGGCAAAGATCTCCAGGCAGTTGAGTACCACATTTTTTGAATCAGCCTTTTACCCTGAGCCTGTGTAATGTGTGTGGTGCCCACCCACACACTGAGAATCACTCTGCCTCTTTTTTTTTTAACCTGCTTTTTCTAACAAACAACAGAAAGTATTCAAATCACCATGGGGTTTTTGCCTGAGGAGAAAATAAAAACAGCGTTCCCTACGTTTCTTCTATCAAGTTCACTAGATGCCACTTGCATTCATTCAAACAGATTATAAGCAGGCTCAATTGAGCACCATTTTTCATGAAGCAGTTGAGCAAATGCACACTTGCTTCAGGCCCATCTGCTCTGTGTTATTTATACAATGAGACTGCAGGCTGGTGCTTGCAAGTGGTTTAAAATCTGCTTGCACTCCCCCTGTCTACATCTTAGCATCAGTTTCACCAGTATGACACTTGTAGCATTATATTTTTCCTGTGCACCATAAGCCATACTATTAAACTCACACCAAGGAGATTTGGTCTCCCAAATTTGGTGTCATACACAAACTTGACTTGCCTTCTTTAGGTCATTAATGTTAAAGGGGAGATGTCCAAAACCAGATATCTGTGGTACTTACTCCCAACCAACAAATAGGGTATGACCCATTAACTGCCACTGTTTAGATCAGTTATTAACACTGTTCTTATGCTTCTAATTGTCTAGTTCTTGTGTGATACTTAAAAGTGAGAAAGGCAGAGGTAGCTCCATGGTTACATCCAGGTTACTCAATTAAGGTCTTTGGAAACATTTCTGAACACCATATACTCTTTTACTTATAGAGATCTTTGGTCAGAAAAGATTGCTGGATCCTCTTTAACATGGTCCAGAAGGTGACATTTAAATCTCTAAAACCATCGATCAGCAACAACATCAGCTGCAGGACAACAGAACTGTGAACAGTGTTGGTGCAAGAGGCTGTGCATTAAATGTGTCTCTGTTTTGCCCTTCCTTTAACATGCACTGAATAGGAACACAACATTGTCATTTCCAGAAAGTCTTATTTGACACACTGCTATAGCCAGAGCTCTTCTGATAAGCTGTGATAAAAAAAACACCCTCCAGACATTTTGCTTGAAGCTTGCTGTATAAGAGTCACACCCAACAGGACATCACCTGTGTCCTCCCTAGATACTAACCTATTGGTAAGACTCAAACTCATGTGGGTTCCCACACACTGTTAGATGCTTTTAGTGTTTTCCTCTCAGTTACTGTGCCTCTTAATTTCTGAGACATGCTGATGGGCATTTGTGTAAGGTTCTGTCAAGAGGAGAAGTTTTCTCTTTTCGCTAAGAGGAAATAGGCTGCAAAATTTTCTATAGACCTTACAAAGTGACAAATGAGACATGTTAGCAAGTTGGATGCTTATACTGACTATTTAAGTGTCTGGAACCAAGTCTTCATGGTGGTATAAATGCACAGTACCTGAGTAAAACTATTCCGGTGGGTCAGCCAATCTCCCTCACTATCCCAGTGTAAACCATTTCTAAATTGCTTACACCTATTAGCAGTTAATGCTGATTTTTAACTGATATTTTCTAGTCATGATCAATTCCCTATTCATCTGACATATAATCAGCCTTGACTGCATGGAAAAATCAATCATCTTTAATAAGCTAAAATCTAGCTGACACATACAGAGAAATTATATCCTTCATCTTTGCAAACAGCTAGAGCTAAGATAAGCGGAAAAAGCCATGGGACTCATCGCCACACAGCCAGTCTTCTTCCAAACACCATTTCCTGCCCTGTCAAAGCACCATCTTTGCCACACTTTGCCTTCACTGTCACTGCAGTGTAAACAAGGAGCAGGATCTTTTGCATCTGCACAGTGAAACGCTTTGAAACACACCTAAAACTAAGAGGGAAAAACCCCAAGAATAATCAGATTACAATTTCATTCCTCAGTCAAATTTATCCTGTCATTTCCCTACCTTGTGCAGAATTCACTGTGATCTGTGAAAGTCTGAGGCAAATAAACCAAATTTCTATTTCACAGAGGCACCATACAAGTATGGAGTCAGGCAAAGCAAAAGCAAGATGCAAGCCACAGAAACAGAAGTAAACAGCACAGCATGAAGGAATTATGTCTTGGTTTGAGGGGAAAAACCAAGATGTTTACTCACAAGAGGAGGAGGGGGCTTCCTCCTCAATAATCACG
>JAWWEV010000083.1:43655788-43680703 GCA_035583235.1 Hafferia zeledoni
ACATGGAGGTGAGGGAAGCAGGCTTTTCAGAGAGCTGGCCTGAGACTCAGGATTGCAGAGAATGTAGAAAGTACCTTCACACTGCCATTAATGGTTTCACCACAATGTTGACCCACAGCATGAGCTGGATGGACACCACACACCACGGGGTCCAGCTGCCAAAGTTGTACGTTTCGATGGATGGATGGATGGATGGATGGATGGATGGATGGATGGATGGATGGATGGATGGATGGATGGATGACCGAGGGAAAATGGTAGCTTAGACAATTCTGCTGGTTTGAAAGTGGAAGGAGGGAAGCCTGTAAATTGTCAGACAATAGTATCTGATCCAGAAGTCTAAAAGAATCACCACCTTTTTTATCTCCAAATTCTGTGCTCCATTTCTCTTATTACTATTTTTCCAGCCATAAAGCTAACTTCTTCACTGTACCGCCTCTTGGATAATTTCTATATCTCTTCTTAAAAAACTCTCACACATAGGTGTCTTCAGAGTCAAAGAACAACATTTTATAGCTTAAAGGTGACATCAAATAGAACTGCAAAATACATTCTTTCATCTTTTCCGTCTTTTGCAATTCACAGAACAATTTCTATTTAAAGCAGTTCAGTCTTGACACGTTCATCCCTTTTCATCGCCATCACTACCCTGTTCCTGATACTCTGTAGTGGGCTGCCATATTTACAAACTCTGCCCAAGTTGTGGGCACCTGCCTTCAGCCTCCTTCAAGAACACTTCCTTAGGCAAACCCCTGCCTTTATATTTGGATTATTAATTTACATCTCTATCTGTCTCACATTGCAAAGTGTAATTTCTTGCTGACTGACTCTCTGACACCTTACTCAGCTGGTTGCAGATTTTATTCACTTGTACATGCAAACGCTTATTTATAAAGAGCCAAACAGTATCATGGCAGTTGATAGAATTGCTCTCTTCGCCAGGATGATATGTGTGTCAGCACTACAGAACTCAGAGTCTTAAAGCCAAAGGCAACTTTGTAAATAACCCGAATGATTGACAAGACAACAAAGTATTTGTCCAGGAGAAAAGAATGCAAGAACAGCCATTTCAAAGCCTGAGTCTCACACACAGCCTCCAACACTGGTTAACTTTGAACATCCTGGGAGAAATACAAGAACTAGGCAAGTGTAAGAAGTTTCTGCATTAGTTTACCACAGGGATTTTGATTGGCTTGAAAACATTGCCATGCTAAGAGAAGAGCTCTTCTCCCACGGTGAATGGTGTCATGACATCATTTATAACTCTGTTTTTGGGACCCTGAATATGAACATAATTTTTCTCAGTGCTTTCACAGAGCAAGTACTTAATAACATTGTCATTAGCTGCTTTTTCTCTTTATCCTAGCTCTAGCCATAAGAATGATGGAGTTAATGGAGATTTCAATCTCCAGTGAGCATACCAGACCTGGAAGTTTAGGAATAACAGTGTTTAAATCAGAAAATAAAATATAATAAAATATAATTAAATAAATACTCTCCTTATAAAAGACTCTTCATTTTGACTCACCATCAAAGGCTATTAGTTCATATACAATTAAAATTTGCAATCTGGTAACGATGAAAGGCCTTGGTTTTAGTAGAGGCTGCAAATCTTCAAAGATCAGGTATTTCCTCCTTTTTATGAGCAGAAAGTATCATAACCTAAAAATTACGCTTACAAGCTCATGATAGGCAACACTAATTCTGTCACACCAATATCCCCAAGAGAAGGAATGGTAAAGATTACATTTCTTCTTAGACATTAGGCACATGAATATAAACACGGGGCAAATGTTGCAGAAATTATGGCTGTCTCGATCTGAAAACAACAAAAAGTTCTAACAAACAAAATAAACACATGGAAATGCAGATTTCTCAACACTGTGACATATTAATCAGCTGTTCTTCCAATATTCAAGCATTTTGAAGTGTACAAATGCACTAGTGGGATCCCTGCTACCTAAAGGGACATAGAAGTAACTTCCTAGCTATGTTACCATATATTGCTTTTGCCTTTTAACTCATCACTTGGTCTCTGATCAATAATTTAAATACTGTTCCCTGGGGAAAATATTAAAATTATAGTTACATCTGCTCGTGCTGTTTATTGGCAAACACTGTGCAAGTCTTACAGAGTAAAATCAGCATGAGGTGTTTCTGTAAAACACTTTCTGGAAAATGGCTGCAACTGTAGCTTTCCATTAACAGTCACAGATGCAAAAAAAGACTGTGTTGTACAAACAGCAGAGTCTTTATTTTTCATCTTTAATAGTATCATATAAGCAGTTCATGTAGAGGTGATCTCAATTAACAGTAAGCTGGGTCCTCACTCTAAATCCAACAAGTGAATTCCACACAGATGGTTCGTAGGGACCTGGTTTGGGGACATGCTACATCTAAAGGGTATTGCATAGAGACTGTCTTAAGCAAGGGTTTTCTGTTATTTCTCCATTCAGATTCACAGTAAAGGAATTATAACATTATCAAAATTCTGTCCAGCTGTGCTCCTTACCAGAAGAAGGGTTGGAAAAGAAGTGTGGCACTTCCTCCTTCACTTTGCATTAAACATACTATTGGCCTGTTTCAGCATTTCAATGTGTTTTGAACAAAGCCTTTTTCAGACTTTCAGATGAAAATTTGCCAGTTCTCCTGCATCATCCACAGACAAATAGATAAAAAATGTTCTCACTCTATGTCATATCAAAGGCATCTTAAGTTACTCATGGTTTTTAAATTGCAAAGACAAATTTGTCTATGATGATGTGCCCATTATCCATGACATGCCTGCTTCATGCAGCTCATTTAGTATCTTCCAGTCAATACTATTGATCAGCTGCCAAAAGTACTTATTCTCCTTGTTAAGTTCTTCACTACATCTTTACTAAACTAGCTGTAATGCTCCTGTGAAAAAGCCCACTGATACTGTACCAAAAGCTGGTAGCAGTCAGTATTTCTTCACTGTTGTTTTGCTTTGACAGCTCACTTTTACTATCAGTGAGACTGACCTTTACCAATACAACTGTGACAGAACTTTGACTCTCTTAGTGTTCAGACTGATGGAGACAAAGATGCCTTTGGCCAATGAGCAACTGAAAAATGAAATAAGGCAGCCAATTATAGTTTGTCCTGTACCCAGATAAATCAGTGTTACAGTGAGAGAGGGTCTAGATTAATGAATCACAGTTATCTCCACCCCATACAGGTTTAAGAAATCCTCAATGTTTCCTCATTATATGTGATGGGCTTCTACTAGAAAAGCATTACATTAGGCCAGGGAAATCCCTGCAGGCTGGGACTTTCCAGAAACAAATATGCTACATAGGAGATGAACCATTTGCTTGTACAGTATATATCCACACCAAGAAGAGTATTCAAAGGAGTTTTAAATTTTATAGGTAAAGAGAAATGGGAAGGAGATGTAATACCACAGGAGATACTGAAATGTCTCTTGATCAGAGTTTGAAACTCAGGAAAACCAGAAGTGAAAAGACTCAATGTGCTGCCTGTTTCCTGCCTCTGTCCAAGTTAATTGCAAACTCCTGCTGATTTCAATGGGATCAGGTTTTCCGAGGGCAGCAGTGGAGCAGATCATTGAAGATAATAGCCTGGCTTGTAGATGGAAGTGACTAAAACTTTAGATTAATACCTGTTCTGAAATAGTTTAAGCTGAATTTGAAGTCCCATAGACACTGTTAGTGCTAAGAACCTTTCACACCCATTGCAGGTCACATCATAACATTGCAGTTGCCTCCTTTGGCATTACATCAGATTAGCTTTTGTGCTGCATGTTCACAGAAAATGCCATTAATTTGTAGGAAGTTTCAGCACAACACACAAATACATGATACAACTATAGCACAAAAATCTCTCTGAGGTAGCACATAATTTCTAGGGTGAATAGTTCTCAACAAATAGCATGACCATCAGCAGTACAACAGTAATCTCATTAAAATACATGAAAATTATATTTTCATTTGTATGTGCAGCACATTATAGTTTTCATAGGAAAAAGATTAGGAAATTGATTTCTGTAGTGTTTATGCTTAACAAGATAAATAAGTATCAGACAATTTGAAATCTCTA
The DNA here is from genome assembly GCA_035583235.1 of Hafferia zeledoni. NCBI lineage: Eukaryota > Metazoa > Chordata > Aves > Passeriformes > Thamnophilidae > Hafferia > Hafferia zeledoni. The sequence goes on from JAWWEV010000083.1 coordinate 43,659,872, forward strand.
ATGAAAATCTGTGAGAAGCTCTTACCCAGAGTAAATTTCAATACCTCTCTAATCGTTCTTTGGCTGGCACAAGCATCAATGATCCATCAAATAACATTCAGCTATGTGCAAGAATCAGATGTTACATAAGGTGGAGGTTCAGTGCAGGACATTTCCAAATTCTCACTCCTAGGGCTACAAGCTGAGCTGATTTTTAGTTTACTGCACACAATATGTTTTCTCTTGTGATGTGTGTTATTCTTATTGCTGCAGACAGGTAACTACACTGTGATACATTTGACTACTGCTGCAGACAGCACCTCCATCCATGAGGACTTCAGCAAGGCTTCTCTAGGGAGCATGAGGTTTGCAGACACTCTTCCACCACCCAACACCCCTCTCAAAATGTTTTAACTTTCTCTAAAGCTGTTCTAGTCTGACTCTCATACAGTTTCATATAAAGTCAATAACATCTTTCTGGTAACACACTGGGACAGCCTAACACTGTTTCACACTCCTTCAAAGACTACACATGTGTGCCATAGGACTTCTTTCCTGTTTCTAAAAGAAACTGATTTCAATCCATTCTAAAACTGATTTACCAAAGCTTAGCCCACACATATATTTATCTGGACAGACAAGCATTTAACTTCTGTCAGCTCAAAGAGTGTCCTTTTACAAGGCCAAACCTCCTGGGGCCATGGCCTCATTCAGTCTATCAGTCAGCTTCATACTACTCATCATTATAATTTTACTCTACTTGGATGCTTAAAGGGACTGTAAAGCACATATAAACTTAACTTATTTCTCCCCTAAGGCTTTTTTCTTTGCAATAAATGAGAATTATACTCATTCTATCCACTATTATCTTTTCTCTCCACACACTCACAGAGCCTGAAGTGGATATCACAAACGTCCTACAAGGTTTGAATTTTTCAAACACTAGATGAAATTACACAGAATTGAAAAGGTAAATACTTGACAGGAAACAGGATCCCAGAAAATCTGCTGAAAAAGTAACTCCAGAAATAATTTTATTTTCTCCCAGGCCACACATTTTGGGGTTTTGTTTTTGGAGCTTTTTTTCTTTTCACTACCATGACTTCAAAGTTCACTAGGCTAATACTGTTTAAAAATAAAACCAAACACTGAATAGCAGATCTCAACTGGATACTCGAATAAAATAACAGGGATTACAAGAAGATGTGGATGTCTGCTCTTCCAAACTCGACATTCACAGGCTATTTATGGATTATCCTCTGCTCTGACACCACCTGAGAAACAAGTAATGCCATCTCTGTCTAAGGCCCACATGGATCTTCTCTCTGTCTACCATTTGAAGGACATGTTGTCTTGCACTGAACAACAGAGAGGCACGTAAATTGAGAGATTTCTGCTGCCAAATGACATGATAAATAAATACATTTGACATGATAAAATAACTAATGCAAATCTTTGCACCATTATGTTTTCTTTACAAATTTATGCTGTGGCTACTTCCCCACAAGACAAACTCTTTGAGTTTAATGTCACTGTTTCTGGGTCATAACACAGTGGAACCTTCAGAACCACAATGCTGCATCTTAAAGCCAAAATCTTTTCATTTTGTTTCAGTCTAAAACTGCAAGGAATAAACATAAAGAATACTTCAGCTCTACAGCATACAAACTTTCCAATAGCTATGAAACTATTTAAAATCTCCTACTGAATGGAAAATTTTGACAAAAAAAGAGGCAGCATTGGTCTAACTATTCTTCTGTTCAGTTTTAAACAATTGGCTATGATGAGTGGAAATTTTCCCTGGCTGATAAGATGTTGTGGTTGTCTTCTGAGCTATAAGAATTCCTTCTCAGTATTTTAACAATCAGTAGTTTGACATCTAGTAATACAGCTCATAGGGACATTAAAAAACATGATTTCTAAGATATATCATTCCCACACAAAAGGGTTACACAACTTTGAGGTCACTTGGACTTTAAAGAAAGTAGTGTCCCATAGATACAACAGGGAAGTTGCACAACTCACGTGGTCCAGGACAGGAGCAGGATGTAGGTCAGGTAACACAGGGTAGCTGCAGAAATTTAGCTCACACCTCACAGCCACTGTAGTGCATCTACTTTGTCAGCTTCTCTACAAATGATCCAGAAAAGAATTTTAGAACCCTGCCTGCCACATTTGTTTTGTTGCAAAGGATAACAAAGTAGGAGTATTTAGTTTGAACTATATTTTATTGTAGACTGCAATGATAAAAAAATAAAATGGATGGATTCTGATTGCATGCTCGTACTAGAATAATTTCACAGTTGTTCTGATTTAATATCAGAGTGAAGAGAATATTGGCTACAAACCACAGTTCATCTACTGTGCTTACACCAGGAGTGACTGTAATATTTTTAGTATGTCCCCGGGACAATCATTTTATTTCTCCTCTCCCCTTTTTTTTCTTTCTTTCTCTTTCTGCAAATTTTAGGAAAGGGCATCTATGAAACAATGTGACTCACCCTGTCTTTTATATCCTTTATCCTCCTCATTCCTTTAGGAATTAATAGCTTTCACAGAAATGTCGCAGTGGAATAACCTTTAAGTCGGATCCAGAAAAAGCACCAGCACTGAGGCAGAATTTAAGCAATATACTCACTGATTCTAATGGGTCAAGACCCAACCTTGAGAACAGCAAAGGTCACTGCAACTTGCATTGACCTTAATTGACAATAAACCTTGAGCCTGTAAAGAGTAGTGTCTTCATACTTCCCTAAGTATGTTTTAACTTAGCATCAAAATATAATCCAAGCAGATGGTTCTATAAATGCTTCACTGGCATAAATAAAGCAATTACCTTTGACACAAATAACCTCAGAAAACTGGATTAAAATAGATCCTTTCACATGCAACACCACACAGACTATGTCAAGTTATGAATAGCATTTCATCAGTTTATTTTCACTCAGAATGGAGCATCTTCTCTGTGTGTAATTGATGTCTCTGCTCCTCACTAAGGATATATCGTCTTTCTGCATGTCAAGATCTTCTGAACTTCTATAGCTATTACAGCTGAACACACAGAGAAATCCCTATAGGTTAAAATTAGTGCTTTAGCTATGAACTTGTCCAGTGTGGTTTTTTCCATTTCTTCTGCACTGCCTCTCTCCCAAATCCATCCCACAATGATTTCCCTGTCACCAGCTCATCAGATGTCCCTGACAGCCACATTTTATATTGTTCAACCAAAACCAGTCTCTGCTAATTTCCCCACTTTACCCAGCCACGATGCAGTCCTGTAGCACCTGCTCTAAAAACAAACTAAATCGAGCTATTTCCTCAGTGCTCCATAAACATTACTTTTTTTTTTTTTTTTTTTTTGCCAAAGTTAAAAGATAGAAATTTCTCATTCCCTACATCTTAAGTCTTTCCTTCTTGTCTGAGATTGGACCTTGGCACAGAGGTGATACCCCGAGCTATGGTTGTTTTGTCCCCAGAGCCACCAGAGCAACAACAGGAGAAAACATCTTTTTTTATAGCAAAAGCATTACTTTGACAAAGCAGGTGAGGCCTGATGATATCACACAAAATGGTAGTTATAATTCTGCCCTACATTTTGGTTCTGTTCTTCTTAAAGACTTCCTTGGGCTAGAAATTGGCATGAGTATTTCTCAACATTTATTCACATAATGGTTTTGTCCTTTTTGAAGCATTTTAAAATATAAGGCATAAAAATATATTCTGTAGAAGGGAATTTTCACTTTGTTATGCTATTTGATTTATAGTGCTTTATAGGTATTTTATAATCCTGACTAAAGAGGAATACAAATGTTAATGAACCACGCACTGTGACGCAGGAAAATCAAAATACACACTTTTTGCCGTAGAGCTTTCACCTTTCATTTTAAGATGGGTTTTGGCTTTTATTTATAAGGCAACATGAACCACTTCTGAAACCAATTATTATACAGAATTTTTTTAAATTTCACCATCTTTAGTAAGTTACCATGATATAAAGTGCTGCTGTTAACCTCATGCTGTGCCAATTACTGAAGAAAAACATTTAATCCAGCAGGACTGTGGGCATGCAGACCATTTGTTACAAAGAGGCCTGTTTGCCTTTAAGTCACCATTGAAACAGAGGCCAAGATTAAGGCCAGGTCTTAATCTTGCAAAAAAACATGCTCTACTCACAGGATAACCAATAAACAGAGAGAAGCTGAAGCATCTAAATTTATCCACTACCTAAATCTTACGCTATTGCCTTCCACAGAATGGATATAGTGCTGGCCTTTCTCTATTGGGGTATCCAAAAGACTAAAGCTAAAAAAGAAAACAATTTTCTTACTTTCCAGAAGGCCCCAGGAATTATACCTGACAGCCTCACACCGAAGCAACAGCAAAACACAATTCAAACATAGATGGTCTTTTCTTCTTTCAGATGCAGCATCGCAGAAAAGGGCTTAGAGGTCCTTCAGGACACCAGGTTAAACACAAGGGCAAACAATGTGCCCTTGCTGCAAAGGTGGCAAACAGTATCCTGAGCTATGTTAGACAAAGCATTGCTAGCAGGTCAAGGGAGTTGATTCTCCCTACTCAGCACTGGAACATCTGCCTAGGGAGGTGGTTGAGTCACTATCCCTGAAGGTATTTAAAAGATGTGTAGACATGACACAGATATGGTTTAGGAATGGACTTGGCACTGTTAGGTTAATGGTTGGACTTTGTGATCTTAAAGGTCAATCTAAATGAGTCCATGAAAATTTTGTGTTTGAAATAGACAAAACTATTTCAATTAACGTCTGATAAGGCTGATGTCCAGACAACATCAATTAATATTTTTGTTTTGTTAAAACACAGAGTCTCTTGACTTGCTTGAGTGATCAATCAAGATAAAAATGTCTACAGTCAAAGTTTCAATCTCCTTATTTATCTTTGCAAACACTGTCAGCACTAGTGAGAATGATTCCTCCATCTCTTGGAGTTTGGACTATATTGTATACTAAGGCACATGTTTGTCCTTTTTAATTTACTGGGAAGTCCTAAACCTCTTATCATGACATTTACTTCCTTTAGAGGTGATAAATGCCTCTGCCTTAGACCCTCTAGGATTGGTTACTTGTCTTTCCACAATGTGACCAGATTGTCTGTGACAGACTCTAAATGGCAGCTCTTCTCACTAGATCTTTGTGTGGGAAGAGTGTTAGAACCAACAGCCAGAAATATGTTCTTGTGTTGGTTTCCTTCTGTCGTGTACACTCACATTTTGAATACAGAGAGGTTTTGTTATGCTCCAGTTGGATTTTATGCACTCGTTTATGTGGATTACTCTTGAGTATGTAAAACCAATATTATGTCCTTGAGGAGATATTTGTTGGGAAAAGCTGGATAGTTTGTGAAGACATCCACAAGATAAGGGTCAAGAACAGGACTTCAACCTTAAGATGAAAACTCTAAGAAACATGACATTTTTAGGCAATGCTTGCTCCCAACACAGACATATACATAAGTGATTTTCAAAGCTATGAGCAATTTTCTGCTTCCATTTCCTTCAATGGAACATACTGAATGCTCAACACAAAGAATTTATCCAACTACAAGCTCCTTTTTTTTTTTTTTACAATTTTGGCTTAACTATTGTAACAGAAATTCAGCTGGGCCAAACACTCTTCTATAATATTTTAATTTAGAGATATTTCAATTTAAATATCTCAATAATAATAACGTTCAGAAATTTGTTTAGAGACAGAAAAAATTATTTTCAATGACATATCATTCTTTCCCTCTGCTTATAGTACTTGAAGCACCAAATGTCTCCAAACTTGTTCAACAGCTTCCTTTAAAAAATTGTTTTTGTCTTCAAGAGACTATGTGGAATAAAAAGACTCCCTTTCTCATCTCACTCTGCTTCCTACAGACACTTTGTACATTCAAGAGAGCAATTTTTCAACATTCTGAAAGGGAATGTTATATTTAAGATGAACAGAGAGCTCAAGATTAAGTTTCTTGCAGGATAAATATATTCCCAGGATGGTCTGAGGGCTAACTTTGTTATTTAAACACAAAGTGCCTTAGAAGAGCTTGTGATTGGCACAAGTCTTAAACATCATTCTGTTTAGGCACAGTTGTTTGATCAACAAATGTTTGCAGCAACTTAAGCCACACAAATACCGCAGCTGAACTCAAATAATCTCTTCCAACAGTCTAAAATAAACTGGTTGAGTTTGCACTGAATCACACAAGGAAGACTCGGAAATTCCCTTCTGCTGATAGACCAAAAGAGTTGTAAAACTCCAGTAAAATGACAGCTGCAAAAAAATAAATAAAATTATGATGATCACGTCTTTAGCCACCAGAAGCACATATGGAGTGAATACAAGCCTCTGCCTTGGTAAGTTGTTGTTTCTCTCTTCAGAAAAGGGCATTGTAGTACTGGGATCATACATTCAATGGCAGCTCTTTCATTGCTTCTAGCACAGACTTTAACATTAGAGCTGTTCCCAGGGAAAAATTGGTCCTTGGCATTCTGAGCAAGATGCTGGCCTCGATGAACGAAAAGCAAAGCCAATTGCACTCACTGCATTGCAGTGACACAGTCTGCCAGACACACAAACTGTGCTTTCCTCAAACACCTACACACAATTACAGCTTTGCTCAGTTCTCTGGTGCTCAAAACAAAGTGTCTTTCATGAGAAAATTCTTTCTAGAGAAACTTTTGTTATATTGATCAGACAAAGGTAAAAAAGATTTATCTAATGTCTCATGGTGGTCAGGGAATGAGGTTATCCTGTTCTATCCTCTTTTTGAACAAGTATTCTCACAACAAGCCATGCATTAAAAAGTATGGGGAGAGTTAATCCTAGTTGAAAGATGGACTGATGGGCTACATGGTCTTTCAAGGAGAACACAGTTCTTAAATTGGTTCAGCTGTACCAAAACTTTGCCTTTGAAGCCAACAGATGCAGATATGAACTCCCAGCTCTTTGATGCATTTGAAATGAAATAGGCAGATAGAGAGTGAATACATTCTTAATTTTAGAACATTTCTTCAGAAAGTTAGAAAAATGTCTGTGTCCTTTTTAGTTACCAAACTCTCCAACAGTACCTGCTAATAAGATACTTTAGTTAAACTGGGACAGGAACAGGCCCTTCCAGACAGCCTATCCTTCTGTTCAGACTTCAGTTAAAGGGAAAAGACATTTCTATAGCCTTTTGTAGTTTAAGTTGTTGGAGCCAGTTACAGTGGCTTCTGCCAGTTATGAGGCAGGTACTTGCTCTTTTGGACAAAAAATTCTGGGCTTTCTGGATTTCAATCCTATTTCAATATTACTTGGAATCACTAGTACTTCTGCATTTGACACTCACAGCATCTCTCCTGTCTGAAAAAGCTGTCCATACTGCAATGGCCACTGGCTAGTAGCTGCTCTGAGTTCAAATACTCAGCTAACTTTCAAATTGGCTGTCTCAGAAGTTTATGAAAGTACAGACACAATAGAAGAACGCTCTGCCAGACCAGCTCTTTAAATGGTTTGTACCATGTTGACACGCATTTTAGACCAGTCACAAATGGAGCCAGGAGGAAGGACATCATAGAACCTGCCTCCAGCACCCTCCTGACAGTTTTGCATATGTATGAAATTTCAGGCTATGCTCATTAACATAATTAAGTTCAAATACAGCTTTGAGAGAGCCATGTGAGATTCATTTATTTCAGTGTTGCTTGGTGGCATGATCAGATACCCAGGCAGCAGAGCAGCTCATCCAGCTGCCATCCATCCACTTATGCCTGCAAAACACATGTAGGCTTATCTGCCAGGGATGGGCTACACAGAACTGCCCACAGTTGGCAGAGACGTGCAGGACAGCACAGAAAAGCTCACATATCTCTGTATTGTTCTGCTGCTGGTCATCTGACCATGTATTTTCTGACATTGCATTCTGATTCACTTCCACCAACACCCACAAGGGCTGTTAGCCCTCATGTAGAGGTAAATGCCTTGCTGAAAGGCTGTTCAAGGTGAATGCCACAACATGGTGAATGCACTGCTGGAAGATTAGGACCTGTACAGAAGTCAGCAGCCTTATACCAAGCCAAAACAGACACAAAGTTATCATTATAGAAAAAAGCCCACACCAAAGTAAAATAATGCATTTTTAACCTATCCAGAACACAATTTATGTGGCAGAACAAATACATTTCTGCTGGGTGTCTATGGAGTATCCCAGCCTTTTTTTTTTTTTTGAGTTGCCAGTAGAACCTACTAAAACAAACTCCAGACCACCCAGGTTATGCAGCTCCTGATTTACAATGATGAGGTAGACACAAAAAAATGGAACTCAAACACATCATTATAATGTAACTGTCATCTTTTATCTTCTAGAAAGAGCGTTAAAAGGCAAATCGAGCAGAACTTTCCAAACCAACACCTTTTCAGAACCTGCTGACAGTGAAGCCTAAGAGAAAATTTAACTTCAGAACTGAGATCAAAGCTGTATTTTATAAAGAACTGAGGTCCCTAAGAAATCAGTGGGAGAGTTCTTACTATCTTTGATGGGACCACAATGCCTGTCTATAAACAACACCCATAAACAGTCATGAGATTTGAGCTGTAGCTCATTCTCACCTCCTCTCCAGGGTTCCTAAAGGCACTCAGCAAGCCTGGACAGTTCACTGCATAGGCCTCGGCCTCAGCACCTTTTCTATACAGACATGCTGATCCTCCAGGCAAGTTTCCTGATGTCCTTATGTATGATGCATCTTCATCTTTCTGTCTTAATAATTCAATCTTAATAATTCATTATATATGCTATAGATGACACTATATACTTTTTTGCCCCACTCATTACAGGGTCTTGACAAATCCTACTTAATTTTCCACTAAACGGATATACATTATTTTACTAACTTTGAACAATATTAACAATGTATTATAAGTATTTTTACAGTCAAATAATTCAAATTATTGTCACTGTGTGCCACCATACTGAGGTGTTTTTTTAAAATATACTCTAAATCTCTTCCACATAATTAACCTTGAAAAATAACACACAATTTTCAAGACAAGTTGTCATCATCTTTGTCAAGGACTGGTTGATGAAAGAAAAGTGAATTTATTGACTATTTTTGCTCTGGTAATTTGCTAGAATTGTTTTGAAAAACAAAAAATTCTGTCAACACTGTTACTGTTCTGTCACACTAATGTTCTGCCTGAGTCTGTTGGCAAAAATCGTCCTGAGAAAAAGGTTCTGTTGTGTTGATGCAAACACTGAGGAGGAAACTGTCTTTCAGGTCAGTGAAACAGCAACAGGGATTCCTCAATATATAAGAAGGTGTGAGGTAGATTCAAGGCATCCCAACCAAAAATGCATGTTTTGTCATGCTTACATATTGCATAGAGCCACTACGTGTCACTCAGAGAAATGAAAGTGAGATCATGTGTGTCTGTTATTTTTGAGACATGTGGTTGATAGAGCTCATTGCAATGTCTTACAGTGACTGTGAAGCCAGACCCAAGCCAGCACTGGCTGAATAAGGGATTTCAGAAATATCTAAATCAAGAAATGTTAGGCACGAAAAGAAAAAAATCTCCTAATTCCTTACTAGATCTTGTTATATTTTATACCTAATAACTGTAACCAAGGAAGAAAAATTCTGTGTGAATGAGCACATTCTATATAAAAACAAGAACGGCTCTTGTCAGTATAGATTAAAAAGTGCATAGATACCAATGTTTCTCTATTTCTCAGAATAAGAGAAAAGTACATGAGGCCTCCCAGGCAATAAAAACAGGAGATGTACCTTCTAAGATAAGAATTCCAGCTTTATTAAAGAACTGGAGTTCTCAGTTGTTCAGTTGAACAGACAACATCCAACAGGCTTTAATTCTGAAAGACTGGATCCCTGACCAACGACCTGCATTCTCTCATGGCAAGATAAGTTTTTTTTAGCTGAGTGAAACAGAGATTCTCTTAGAGACAAATGAATTTACAGGTAACTAATACTCACACTGCTTATTTCCATTGACATATATCTTTGTGTGTTCGTTTCTCTGTCAGCACAAATTCTGTAGACCAGTTCTGACCAAAACTGACAGGGTAGGGCAAGCTTCAAATGTTCATCACCTCATGAGGAAGGGCAGCCAAAACAAAAAATCATTAGAGTCCTCCCTGTGAGAAAAAAAGGTTCCATGAGTTCCTTTTGGTTAGACAGCCATGAATCTAATCTCAGATACACAGCCTGTACCACCACACAGATAAAATCCACAAGAAACTGGGTTTCCCTTCATTTCCCTGTTAACAAAACTTATTTGATTTGGTGATTAAATACATTCCATTATTTGATTTATCCATTACATAGCCAATATTGCTGTCAGTAAGAGGGCTATTTTCTTGACATTTTCCATGGAAATCACAGAAGAACCCAGTGTTAATTACCAACAGAGACTCAGAAAGCACAGTCTCACCTCCTGAGTCTCCAGGATCAAATGGATGTACTTTACAGACCTCAGGAATGGCTCAGTGGAGACTAATGCAAACTCACGTGAACTGAAATAGCAGTAAAAGGATCCACACAAATATATGAAATCCTTTATAAACAGGCTTAATTGTTCATGATGCCCTTGCCATTCACATGTTGCTATCGAGCCGTTCTATTAAGTATATGTGATTTCTCACTGGGCTGCTACAAAGATATTAAAGCAACCTGCTTGTGGCCATAAGGTGGTCTGAACTGGACAGGCAGTAAGACTCTGTTTGTAGTGCTCTTACTAGGCTCACTGACTCACTCAGCATCTTCAAACAAATAACATAAAAAGCTTTTATTTCTATTCCCAACAAGGGTAAATTGGAAGGAGTAGAAAAGACCATCTTGATGAATATCAGTATGTGCTGCAGCACGGCACTAATGTGCTTCAGAGCTACACACAGCAGGGCTGTCCTACCAGCAAAATAACTTTGTTCTCAGTTCACAAAGTAGTGTAATAATGACAGTTTATTACAGCAGCAGCAAATGGCTTCCTGGAGTTTTTTTCTAATCTTTTAATAGGAGAAATTTTAGTCTCTTTTTGGTCAAATTCACACAGACAATCAGGAGCGTTAAACACATTCAATAGTGCTCATTCTTGTGTAGTTTTATAACGAGATTCTACCAAGTCTCACACTGGGGAGTTGTCTGACTAAGAAAAGGCTTGGCACTATGTACAGCATTTCCCTTTAGGTACTATCACTGTCCACCTAGTTTGCCCACAGTCAGACCTACAAAGGAAGGCTCGCCTTGGTAACCTAGCAGGGCAAAGGTGTCTCCTCACTCCTGCTGCTCCTTTCAGTGCAATAAAGGATGTTTCAATCTGTCAACTCTTACATTCCTAGGACCAGGAGGGAGCATTTTATGATAGCTACAGCACTAAAAATCCTTTGCTGCATTCTTCTGGCAAGATCTATTTTGACCAGCTGTTTCATAGGACAGTTAAAAAAAAAAGCTCAGGGCATCAGGACTTTATTTATTGGTACAGGGACTAGGAATTACAAAAACCTCTCTTAGACATCTTTCTCGTTTTGTGATCAAGAAGCCTGCCTGTGGTAGCTGCTTTCCCACTGTGTTTGTTAGGGATCACAGGTCTAGGAAACATATAGCATTCTTCTGTTATCAAATTGGCTAGATGGGATGGGAAACCAGTCGAAGCAGCAGGGAAAGGCAGACTGAGATAGCACCAGAATACTCACAGATAGCTGAGATAAAGAAAAAGACATGACACAGTAATCAGGCATCCAATTTCAGTGCACCACTGCACTGCTGTGCTGGTGCTGAGTTGTCATTACTGGTGCTGTTTTCTATTTAGAAAACTACCATAGTCTAATGATAAAGCTCTCCTCCTCTCCATTACAGAGCAGTAGTGAAATTACAAAGCATCTGCCGTACCATTAAATGAGCTACAGTCTCTTGTTTATAACTCTTTTTCATACTTCAGCAAAGTTATGCAAACAAGGATCCTTGCACTTCAATATCTGGCAGGTCCTCTGCTTTTTAAGATTTGTCTCTGCCTTTGAACTCTAACGAGTAAGCAGCATTTATGCTTGAAATTTTTAGTGAGGTGTTTAGGACTCAAATGATTACAGGTGTTACTAGTATCTTAATAGTAGTGATTACGTTTGTTTGACAGAAATTTCCAGTAATGAGGATGCACTGGAGCCCTGTTGTCACCAAGTACCACTGCTGCTGTCTGTGCCTTCTTTTCAGTCTGTGTTGAGGTCACGTCTGCTTGTGGATGCTGTGATTTTTGTGCTGGTACAAAAAGTGTCTCTCTATATGAGCCTGAAGAGTCATATATACCTCCACGAACATGTATACAGAATAATTTTCCACCCTCTCAACTTCACTGTGGAAAAGAATTGGGCTTGACTGCCAGTATTTTACCATCTCAGAACTCAGTTTAGTTCCATCTGTGCTTATCAAAGGCTTGTCTGTATCTTACCCTAGACTTAGACATCCCCAGATATAAAGAAACTTTGGATCAGTGCATTCTACCAAGATCATATACTACTATGCTGCCATTTCAGAAAGTCCATCATTTCAGGTTCACTGAATATATTGAAAGAATAAATAACTTATTAAAATATATATGCCTTCTACCACAGCCACCCAGTGCTACAGTAAAGAGAAAACTGAATTTATAATAAAGTTCTATTTATAAATACTTTTAAAGTATTGTTAAATGTTTGAGAGACAATTTTATGATTAATCAATTCTTAAGTTATTAAAGTACAGAAAGTCTATCACTTTGTTATAGATTTTTTCTGCTATACCTACAACTGATACAATGTACAGTGCTCAGGTTTGTAATAACTATTATTTGTGCGTTTGTCATTTGTAAAGCATTTAGAAATGAAACATTGCTATAATATTAAATTGAGAAGCTGTTGTAGTCTAGAGTTTCCTTCACCACTTCTTTATTATACTGATATCAAAGTCCTACCATTTCATGCCTCATGTTGCCTTCACTCTCTCTCTTCCCTTTTAGAAGTGCAGCACTTTGGCTTTCAATGAGAATTTATTCACTTTCTCTCCTACAAATCTTAAAGACCGTTTAAGACAGACTTTTCTCTATCTACTCCTTCTCACTTTAATGCATGTGGAAATACACAATGAAGTAAAGGCCTTATCCTTAGAACACCATCATCTGTTGCTATATAATGCTATTTTTAAGCACAGGAAGAATTCTGACAGTACCTGTGCGGACACAGCTCCCAGTGGGAAACTAATGTTCACATACGAGTTAGGACAGCTGGCAATTCTGAATTTTTTATGATAGGCATGGTAAGTGTATTCCCATTAACTTCCTCATCACAGAAAGAAAGCAATGTTGACACTTCAATTTGAGATTTTGGTCAAGCTCCATCTGTAGTAGTTAAACTCTCATAAATCACAAAACCAGATCATAAAAGCTGGTACATTGTGAAGACTTTGTGATATTGTACAACTGCCTCATTAAAAACAAATAAGTAAAAAACCAAACAAACCAGCAGTACAATGCTCATGTTATATGAATAATGAACTGGTCAATGGGAAAAAAATGAGAAGCCACACACCAAGCCAACAGAGGTGAGGATCTGAGTCTTCAGTACAGATCTAAAAAGCGCACCTGCTAAAACTGTATAGATGACAAAGGTTAAAGTGTCTCAGTAGAGAGATTCAGACAAGCAACTGAGCAGAGCTGTTATCATGGTTGTGTGCAAAGAGGGTTTATGTGACCATTAAGAATCACCCTGGGTCCAAGCAACTGTTTAATCTTTGTGTACAAGCTGTTTGGTGATTAGCACTAAAGTGTTGTGTTCTTCTACTTTTCTTGTAGGACAGACAATAAAATAAAATCATAGAATAATCTCATAAATTTATTCATAAATTGAGGGAAACACCTTGCAGTGAAAGACCAATGGTCAACAGAATGTTCAGTGATTCTGTGTGAGTTTGTCCACCACACTGTCATGGCTCTGACAGAAATTAATGACTACAAAATGAAGCTCAAAGCCAAATTTGTATCTATGAAGAGTATTGACACCTGGAATAAACTCAAGAATGAGTCAGACTCCATATTTCAGAAGTCATTTTGAGAAAATCTAGATGTTGTTTGGAGGATGCACTATTGGGAAGCTCTTCAGCTCGGTTCAATTGGTGATGATTTATGGACTAATATACTGAAGAGGTTAGAATAAACAATCTAATTATTTCATCTCACCTTGAATCCTTCACATTCTTTTTTACAGCAAGAAGAATGATTTCAAATATTAAAATCCAGTGGATAAGGCTGTCACAGCCCTTATTTACTTGTACAAGGATTCATAACCCCATCTCTAACTCCTCATGGCTGCAACTAAGTCTTTATCTGGTAAAGAAAAAAATTGCCCCTCTCTTGCTATAAGTAAGAGAAGAGAAAAGGAGAAAAATGCTCCAGCTTCTTTCCCCTCTTGTGCAAGACTGGATGAAGACAGTCCCAGGAAGCTCTAAGGTTTCTCTCCAGTAATGGAAGAACATTTGTGCTCAAGGCAGGGAAACACCTTTCAAAGAGGCAGTCACAGAGAAGACTGCAGCAGTGACTCTGATGCATTTTCCCTTTCAAGGCTTGTGCTGTTAAAGGCCAAACACACCATCTCCCAGTGCACATGCTCTATAGAGTTATATACTACTGCCCCACGCTCCTGGGGCTCCACACTGTGAGCTCTGAACATCCCACACAGCCCTGGAAGGCACACGGTGTACAGCACCGAAACAGCGGGCTGGCAGCTTTGGGTATCCAAATCCCAGCAACTGAGCTCTGCAAAGTTTCCCAAACCACACTTCTGAGGTGTGTGAAACTATGCTGAAGATACACTCATAGATCCTATTAGAGTCTCATGAGTAAATATGAAATTTCTTACAATTTAGAGCACACTAACGACTGAAACCACAACATTAGATTGAGATAATGTCTTCCTGGCAGTTATAATTACAGAAAACAAACAAATAATCACTCCCAGTTGTCAAATAAACAAGGCAGGATATCCAAGATATTTCCTTATACACTAATACAATGGCTAAGACAAGCACTTAGCCTCGTGCTCCCCTATTGACTCACAGTTTAATTTGCAAAGGTGTCAAGTTTCCTCTTAGAATGATCTTTCAGCTGATCTAACAAGCCTGGGGCACTCATAGTTGAGTTGTGTAATTGCCCACTTACCCTCTTCAGTGAGGTGGTTAGAACATTGATCTTTTCCTTTACTTGTCATAGGTATAATTGCCTTCTTATAAAAACAATTTTAAACCACAAACTTACATTAAATAAAAATGTAGCTTCTGGAGTATTTTGAGGTTCCCTTTTCCCATTGCTGAAATGGTACTTATAAGGTCAGATAATCAGTTAAAAGACTATGAAGAAATATATACAAGTAGAACAAAGATGACATTACTTCATAAGGCTGTGCAAGTACAAGTAAAATACATTGAGGTCACACATGCACTCCCTGAAGCAGCAGAGAAAATATAGATTATGTCTTTCTATCACATCTACCTGTTTGCAGCTGGTTCTAAACATCCATGACTAAACATGACTGGGGCTACCAGATCTGCCGTTTAACTCACTCTATGCATGCTGAAGCACACAAGAATCTCAAAACCAAAATCTGTTCTGGAGGTAATTTTGAGATTCACAGTTAATTTTTTTCCCTTTCTGTTTTAAATTCCCTCAACAACAACAAACCCCAGAAAACCCCAAACAACAGCAACAATAAAAAGAAGAGATGGTAAAGAGAAAATAACAATATTCAAAAATACTAAAATGAGAGATTTCTATTGAAAATCAAATAAAGGTGTATTTACGTTCTTGTTCAGTTGCTTTGAATGTCTGTGGATTATTGTCTTTGATTATTCTTATGAATCTCCTCTACAATTTTGATTGAACCACTGTTGATTTCCAGACGTCATTATAGTTCTTTAATGCATGGCTTTGCAAGTTTCTTGATCTTTGTGAGATGAGATCTTTGTGAGATTTGCAGATTGGAATGCAAGTGAATATTAGTTGCATGTTCACATCAATCTTTCAGAGGAACAGAAGTAACTGGGACAGTAAGTTGACCACAGAAAATAGAACAGACTAATATAGTAGCAGGGCCTAATTTTAAAAAAATACTTAAATCTGCTCGTAGTCCATTTTCTGCATCTCTCATTCAGACAGTGGCAAAATAAGATTGCTATTAAAGTAACATTAAAATTCTTTATGACTGAGGTGCTATAGGAGGTGATAAATTCACTCTTACAAACTCAGAGTTCAAAATTAGGCCAAACACTGTGACTAAAACTTGCATAACAGTAACACTTTGAACACCCTACAGAGACTTTGCCATGCTGGTAGCTTAGTGTGAAGGCTTTACATCTCAAGGTCAGGAGGATCAGCTTTTCCTCCTTCAAAGATTCTTTAGCAAAATAGTCCAGGAGTGTTAAGAAAGTTGATGGTTATTATTGAATTGAATCATTCATCCAGATGGATGTTTGGAAAAACATCAATTCCTCTTGGACTGGACCTTTGCAGTGTGTGCTCAGTGTTGTGTTCACCATGCCCTCTGCCAAATCTGTCTGCCACATATGGTGGGGATCACAGAATCCCCAAAACTGGGCAACTCCAACAAGAATTTCCAAGCTGTCACTGATACAGAGGCTGAACAGTGTTTTTATGAAAAGCTGTACATCTGGAAGCATAGAATCATTGACTCATAAATTAGCATATCAAATTTAGATGAGTTTTAATGGAAAAATATTGGAGCTTTAACAGAGATTCCCCTCTGGACACAATGGCTGGACTTCATATACACCATTCTTATCTTTGGGTGATATTCATGTAAACTGAGAATTTGGGAATCCAATAGAAAAATATTATGCAATGAATATGGTACAAGCAATGTACAGTTTTAAAGGAGAACTGTAAGGAGAGATATAAACCACATATGACATAAACCACATGTATCAGCATAAACACACATTTATTTCCCTATGCTTTTGCTTTTTTTTAACTCTCCCCAAGTAACCCAGGAGTTATAAACACCTTTACCATTGAGACTCCTGTATATTTTGCCAGGCATTTTCCTCACAGCCACAAGAACCACTTCAGCCAAACACTATTCAGTATTTTTTTGGCATCCTGAGGGTGGACCAAATTTGAATGGGGAAGTACATTGCTAAACTTCTCTTCAGAGTCATTTCCACAACTCTCACAGTCTGTGGCTTGTATACTTCCTGAGCTACTGGTGTGTTCTAAACATTTAACAGCTAATTTAACTACAAGTATGGTTGAAATATTTAACTGGGTTTTTTTAATTTCTGAATGGACTTCTCCAGCTCTATAGTTCCACAACTTAGCTTCACACTGGAAAAAGAATCACCACCTTTCACTTTCAGCCTGGCACCTACTAGTTTCATGTGATGCTCCTCTAGTTGTTTAACTGTAGAATGTAGTGAATATCTGATTCCTCTTCATCTTCTTGATGTCTTTTGCTTTGGAAATCACAACACAACTTTTCCTGGCGAAAGGGCCAGGAACCAAACAGCCAACATGATTTAAGCCTGTGCTTCTGACATCCAGTTAAGGAACATGACATGCAGCTTTTCCAGGTTCCCGAGGGACAACTGTGCTAGAATCATATACCCACCCAAGTATCTATTCCAGCAACTTATCATCAGTAGCTACAACAGGATGCTTAGGGAAAAGCACAAAAATATGGCAAGCATTTCCCCCCCTGCATGCTTTTAGCTTCTAGAAATCTCTGCTTCCAACTTGATATGGTAGTAATTGTCATGATATCAATACACTCATTATTCTAGATCCAGAAGCACTTCACACACTGTGGGCTGCCATAGTCAATTTATGGCACAAAGAACAGCTGAGGGCACAACCAGGACCCATGAGCACAGAGCTGTTTGCTTTTCCTGCACAGTGGAGTTCACTCAGATGGGGTAAGAAAAAGACAGAGACATGATAGATTTTGTTTAGAAGAAAGTACTTTTTGCTCATAAATAAACTCTTTTGCTTTTTCAAAGAGGCAATCAATTCTGAGTCACCTGGAAATGTGCAGAATTGGTTGTCTCAAACTCTGCATTAATGTGCAGAAGTGCAGGAACCAACAAATATTTTTTTTTAATTAATATGTCCAAGTTATGTAACTACTTTGTACAAAGGCATAATAATATTGGGTTTCAAACCTCATGATCAACTCCAAATGAAAGGAGCAACCCACACAAATTGACAGAACTGAAGAAGAGTTTGCTAGCACATTCATATTGAATGAGACACTGGTAAGAAACTTGGTAAGGAATTTTTCCAGGAGATCATACTTCCATAGGAATGTTATTTACTGTGAAACTCATTAAAAGTTGTTCACATCCAAAGGATAAATCTTAATTCTCAATTCCAAGCTGCCATATTTACCATCTGGGGTGCATAGTTCTCTGACAATTTTGTACTCTATTGGCACTTGGGTATTTTTAAATATCACTAAGTGCTATTTCATAAGTGTCTACACTCACAGCATAGCTGAACCCATAGTCAAAGATGACATGTTTTGTACCTGCCACTAGAATAGAATGGCTTCAGAAATTCTTGCATCTCTAATCTAAAATATATAATTCTGCATTGGAAGTCCTTTTTTTTTTTTCTGTGCTACTGGAAATAAAAAAGACTGAGCTGGAAAATTAATTATTTTTTCATGTCTATTAAAACTCCTGAAAAATCTGACAATCATCACATAAAACTTGCAAATTATATTCAGTAAAAAGTCTCTGGAGTGAATCAGAAACAATTGCACTGAAATACTCTTTTTTTAAGGACCCTAACATTGACTCTTTAACATAAAGAAACAAATCTAAAGATCCTGCTGGAGGATAATTTAATTGCCTCCAATTTTGCTAAAGACTTTATCTTGCTATTTTGCTCTTATTCACTACAACTGCCATCCATCTAAAAGCTGGTTTGTTACGAATTGTCAGGATTCTTAAGCAACAAACACAGTTTTTGTAAATCACAACTCATTTTATTCATGCTGTGTGCTCTTCCAGTTATATAATATTAAAGCAGGACCTGTAGGCAGGTAAACAGAGAAGAAACTAAAAAAAAAAAAAAAAAAGCAATTAGACTCTTTTCAAATCAATTACATAAAATCTAGGGCCTAGAGTATACTTGACTCATTTAGAATTTCCATAAGTGATGCTCTCATCTGAGCTGCCCTGATGAAAGACATCATCTACAGTCTCATCCACCATGGCATGACTCTTAATTCCTTTATTTTCAGCAGTTCCTTAATGTTCATAGATGTGGAGCAGATCAGCTCACTCCTCAAGCTTGTTCAGGTTCCTCTGAATGGCATCCCACTCCTCATGTGTGTCAACCACACCACACAGCTTGGTGTCATTGGCAAACTTGTCAAGGATATCCTCTTTGTCATTGATGAAGATATTAAACAGTACTGGTCCCAATACAGACCCCTGAGTGACATCACTATCAATGATCTCCATCCAGCCACTGAGCCATTGATAATTACTCTCTGGATGCATCCACCCTGCCAGCTCCTTATCCACTGAACAGGCGACTGACCCATCAAATCCCTCTCTCCAGTTTAACAAGAAGGATCTTGTGGAAGACTGTGTCAAAAGCCTTATAGAAGTCCAGACAGATGACACTCTTAGCTCTTCCCTTGTCCACTGATGTAGTTACTCCATCAGTGCTGGATTAAACAGAAAGTGGTGTGGGGAGCTTTCCCATGCTGCATGGGGTAGCACTAATAGGGAAAGGGAATACTGCTCTCTAACTCCTCTGGAACATCTTCATGAGAAAGTAAGATAGGAAGTCAGTGACTGCACTACACACAGAATTAATAAACTTAAAAAATGTCTGCTCTAAACAAGAGCCTGATGTAATAGAAAAGGTCACTCACTGCACTGCTTATGTCTTTTGCACTAATTCTCTTATAAAATCAATGCATTTGTGACTTTCTCTACTTGTTTTATTTCAAGCACCTACAGCTTTGTTATCAAAGATCAGCCTTTGTAAGACTTAAACAATTTATTCTTGGGATTAAGAACCGTCTTTCAAATTAATTAGGTAGGACAACAAATGCTTGTAGAATCTGAATGCCTTGAAGGACTCAAAAGGAATATAAATTGGGTTTGGGCAGACTATTAAAATCAAGTCACTTGGGAGTGAACTGGAGATTTGAAAGTCTTTAGCACAACTTCTGGAGTTGTGCCTTCATGCAATAAGCTCACCTTATCTTCCCATCATTCCTTCACTTGTTATCAAGGTATGCTCAGTTTCAAGCAACTGAAGCCATTATCTTACACTGACATCACAAGTGCAAGTCCTCTGATGGTTTTAGAGCCTCAGATTTAATGCCTCATTCTTGTGTGTAGTTGTGAAAGTAAACTGGGAAGAATCCTGAAACAAACTGCTTTACCCACCATCTGCTCACTCACACTCCATCCACAGCAGCTTTCTGGTCTGAGCCTGAGATATTTGCTGGCAAACAAGAATAAGGCAGTTCCAATCCAAAAAGGAGCCTCTGTTTCCAGCATTTGGCAACAGGCAGCAGCCAGCTAAGGTAAATCACAGCACAGCAAGAAATTATCCCATCTCAAGTACCTCATTCTATCACCTGGTACTGCTCCAAGACCATAGACATGTCACTGAGAGAGTAGCTTCCCCTGAGAGGAGAGGATCTATAAGCCAGTTGCAGACAGTTCTGCAGATTCATTTGAGCTTGAGTTTTAGCTCTTCCTGTCTAAAACATTGTTTGTGTCAGCCTTTACTAGCACTTAGAATTCACACCAGAAAAGAGAGACAGACACCCAGATGTTCTTGTCCC
>JAWWEV010000083.1:43685322-43696844 GCA_035583235.1 Hafferia zeledoni
GAATGTCACTGACTTGCTTCACACCTTTGTGATCAATTCCCCACACAATAGAAACCAACTGATAAGTCCCGGGGCAGTGCTCGCAGCCTCAGGTACCTGTTAAGGAAAACAAGTGTCTCAGTACCAAACTTCCAGTAAAATCCCTTGAACCAAATGATGATTAGTGAAAGCACAGGCAAACCCCCTGGGCAGGATCAGAAAAGCACCAGGAAGCTCAGGCTGTCGGGGGGAGCTCAGGAGAGACAGAAAGCAGGATGCTTTTAATATCTGTGAATGAAAAGCAAATGCAGAGTGAAGACACCTATACCTAGAAACCCCCTGATAACTATGTTGATTTCCCCCAGTGTGGTCAGAATATGGAAAATAGGGTTGATAGACTATGTTTTAATTGGCAAAGCAAACTTACACTAAGGTTGGACTCAAATGCAGTCCCACAGTCGGTCCAGCTCGTTATAGACTGGCAGGCACAGTTTTGGCTCTGGCCACCTATCAGCCACTCTGACCTCTCAGAAGGGAGCACTCGCCAGAGGCTGATCCCAGAACACAGCACAGTTGAAGCCACTGTGTTCAGCAGCAGGGAGATAATTTAGTTGGTATGGGCATGACCTGTGCCATACTACTTGCCTGAGAAACAGAGAATTATCCATACATCTTTTTATTTATTAATATAAATCATGGGATCAGAGAATGGCTGAGGTTGGAAGGGACCTCTGGTCCAATGCCCTTTCTCAAGCAGGGTCACCTAGAGAGAGTTGCCCAGGACCACATCCAGATGGTTTTTGGTTATCTCCAAGGATGGAGACTCCACAATCTCTCTGTGCAACCTGTGCCAGTGCTCAGCCACCCTCACAGTGAAAAGAGTGTTTTCTGATGTTCAGGGAGAACTGCCTGTGTTTCAGTTTGCGCACACTGCCAATGGTCTTGCCAGTGGGCACCACTGAAAAGAGCCTGGCTCTATCCTCTGTGTGTCCTCCTTTAAGGTATTTACATATTTTAGTAAGATCCTTTCAAACCGTCTCTTTTCTAGGCTGAACCATCCCGGCTCTCTCAGCCTTTCCTCATAGGAGAGGTGCTCTCATTCCATAAACACCTTAATGGCCCTTCTCTGAACTGTCTCTGGTGTGTCCATCATTCCCTTGTACTGGAGAGCCCATAACTGGAGGCCTCCAGCTGGGAGGTCTGTGGCATGTGCTGATGCTTGGATATATATATCCTTAGTTTCTTCACTCCTTAGTCCAAGCAGTGGGCACCAGGGTAAAGGTTGCACCAGGCTGGCTTGTGACCCAGACAGTCCTCTCAGACTACCATACTATCCACCATCCTCAGCCTTGCTGCTGCCTTGCAGGGTACATAACACAAATCCTCAGCTTCATGCTTAGAAAGACCGCTGTGAGGGTCGCAGACCAGACCTCCCATACCCACACTCTGCAGAAAACAAGGAACAGCAAGGGCAGAAGAAGTGTCTCATCAGGCTCAGAGAGGACTGAGAGTCATATGCTTTCTGTCACAAATGACTGATGGGACAATTAGAGGAAGCCAGAGGGAGCCAGCAGAGCTGTCCCCTCACCAGGCAGCAGCCCCTGTGTGTTCATGTGCCATTCTGGACATGTTTATTTGGATTCCTCAGGCTCTTTATTCCATTTAATCTCGGAATGAAACTAATGACTTAAGGACTTAATATTTTTCCCCAAGTAGAAATAAAGCATCAGAAAGAAAATCTGAATTTTTTCAGAGCCCATAAACAAGTTCTTTTGTTTGTTTCTTTGCTGGGAATAGAGCCAAGATTCAGTGATTAAAGTTAAACTTTAAAATGCACTCAACTGTTTGCTACTTTAAAAGCTAATTTAAGGCAGTTAGTGCTAGAAGCTGTTAACTAATGGAAAACTCTAACACTATGTAGTTTTCTGTCAAGGCAGACACCTCTTTCACTGTTCCTTAATGCTTTTATTATATAAGCCTTTATAAAATATGAGAGGTTATATTCTCTTTCTGTTTATTCCTAACTGAGAATATTCATGAAGGGTTTTTTTTGTCTTCCCAGGGCCTATTCAAAAACAAAAGGGAGGACAGGATGGTGATGGGGGAGCTCACCCAGGACAACTTCACTTTTAGAGGATCAGCAATGGCCCCAAAAAAGGAACCTTCCAAATTCTTGTTCTGAACTCAGACACAAGGTTCAAAGAGAAAAAATCCTCTTCAAAGAGAGGTAAACAAGCTTGGTAATACTTCAGGCCACTAATCAAAACTAACTAGCGTAGATCCTCAAGGACATGGCTCAGTACATTCATGAGAGGGGAAGTCCAGGAGCAGCTTTTCATCATCATACAACTCTGATGTCCTTGGAAGTCATTTTGCAGCCAGGTGGGGCAGCAGAGGGTGTGCAGTGAGGACCCACGGCAATATCATGGCATTGACTCCTGCAGCCATCCCAACCAGTAACATTCCTAACAGGGGACTTGGGTTTTCCAGCAGTCCTCACACCAACATGGTGCTGCAAGGACTCAGAAGACACAGCTGCACTTCAGCTGCCCCTGATGTGCCAGCCTTAGGATGTGACACTGTACTGATGTGCTAAGACTGGAAAACACAGAAGTATTTTCTTCCTAGGAAATTCCAGAATATTCAAGAGAAAAAGCTCATCATTCAGAATCAGTATAGCAGTCAGAATTCCCTGGGGACAGCCACTGCTAGGCCAAAACACGCTGTCAAGACAACAACTTTGAAAGAGCTCATGTCTATAAAGCATAATATATGGAATACTGAAAAGCAAAATCCAAAGGGAAATAAAAAGATAGTTGAAGATAAACACTTTGAAGTTTTTGACTCAGAAGACAGTAAGTTTAGAGGGATAAAAGGTGGATGATGTCGTACTGCGTGCAGCAAAAGCAGGAGAGCAGAGATATGGCCTTATGTCCTGGTACTGCATTGCAGTCATGGAGACAAAGCCAGTGAAGGAATTATGAGGGAGCAGGTTAATCAAGTGTAGGCACCCCACTGTGGCATCCAGTCTTTCTCCTTTAAGATGGACAGAATGTAAAACTCAGGCCAATGTTACAGCAAAGAAGCACAGAAAACGAACCTCATTCCATTAGGTGATGGATCAGGTTATAGATACAGAAATCAGCACCTGTTTTACTTGCATGCCTTTATACTAAGAGTACAGAATTAAGTATATCAAACATACAGTGTAATTTACAAAGAAAATGCAATAAATAACAGTTTTACCTTCTCTATTCTGCTACTGCAGTGTTCCAGAACTGGTTATAGTAGGATTGGTTCTCCAGTTGGTAAAGTGGGATAATGCTGTAAAGCAGAACTCAGGGATGTCCTGACAGAGAACTAAAGTTACCCAAAGACTTGGGGTTTGGCTTACAATTAGTAGAAGAGTTTCTTATGTTCTCCCTACTACTCTTAGATAATAATTTGAAAAAGATCTGGTGTCAAGTGTTGGGTGTCCAGTAGCAGAGTTCATGTAATAGTTCAGATATTTTTGAAAAACACAATTATAAAATTCTAGACTAGTAGACAATCTTCCCAAAACACACTCAGTGTTAGTACCTGAGTACTTGTCAAATACACAAACAGAAAGAAATAAAAAGGGACACCATACATCTAGGACACAGTATTAAGCAAAAATCCAGGATCAGCTGACATTAAAATTACCACATTTTGCCGTGTCAGAAATAAGGTTCACTCAGTCTAGTTCTCAGTATCCAAAAATATTGTACCTCTGACACAAGACAGAACAGGTCAAACATGTCATGCTATGTGTCCCAACCTTAAACAATCAGGGAATTGGGGATTTCCAAAGTCAGAGTGAAGTCTTCATATTTATTAGACCTGCATAGATAGTTCTGAAAACTTATCCATTTGCTCTTTACACCTCTTAGAATCCACAAAATCCTGTGGCAAGGAGTTCAATAGCTACATGTCATAGTTGTAAACAATAACACTTGGGTTTGGGATTTCAAATAGGCAGTGTAATATTTTCAGTCATGATTTGAATTTTTACAGTGGAAAAAAAAAAGTCAATAGTTTCTTATCTAGCTATTTTTTCCATACCACTAGTGAATTTGTGGATGTCCAGCTACAGAATTCCCGGAATTCTGGATGGAACTATGCTGTGCTCCTCCTGTTTAAAGAGTTAGCTAGGCATCCTTAGGGAAAAAAAAAAACAAAACACACAAACAACAAGACTGCTAAGGATCAGACAAATTGGTTTCTGTTCCACATTACACTCATAATGATGGCAAACGAGCTTCACTTCACTGAATACTATTTTCTTATGTCATAGCTACTGACAATTCATCTTCCACTATTTTTGAGTGGCTCAATAACATTTCAAAGTTTTGGCAGACAGTGACCTGGTTAGATTCAAGCTCTTTGAGAAAAATCACTCCTACAGAGCAGTATGATGCAGACACGTCAGGTAGACCCACTTCTCCAAGAAAACATTTGGCTTTCAAAACTACTCACAAACTACCCCACTGTGAGTTCCATTATGCAGCACAGAAGAATATTAATGTTGAATTGAGAAAAAGTAACAATATGCAGTCAGCACTTTGAGATATATTCCTTTCAAAGAGAGCAAATTTGTCATTTTTTCATTTCCCCAGTAGTTTCTCCAGTGGGAAGAAATAAAACAAACAGCAATGAGAACAGAAACTGCCCCAGTGGAAGTTTTGTCAGGAATTCTCTGTTTCTAGCTTGTGCCTCATTTTAGGAGACTGAAACAATTCTCCATTGTTCTTGCCAAAACCTGGTTTTCAATGGAGGTCTTTAGACTAACACTATCACAAAGGCAGAGAAGTGGTGGGGGAAAAAGAGAGGCTCAGCCATCTGCAGTTATGGCTAAAGGCAGAGTTTGAGCTAACAAAGTTCTTTTTTTCTCCAGCTCTCTTTTCATGGTCTTAAGAGATTTGTCTTCACTGTCGATAGCTTTGTTTTCACATTCTGATCCTTTTTAAATATTTTAAAAACAATTCTCATTTTCTGCTCATTGATTGTCCATTTTCCATTTACTCTCAGAGAAGCTAACTCGTTCAGAATGTGAACTTCACATATTACTCAGGTTTCTGTTCAATTCCTGGCCTCTGAAGTAACATAGATTGTCTTCACAGACTTGCTGTGAGCTCCCTGGGACATTCATTACCTCTTTTGCATGTGTTTTACAGAACTTAACAAAATAGCACTCTGATCCCAGCAAGAGGTCTCTAACTACCTCCATAATACCATCACCATTTTATTGGGCTAATAAACTAACCCTTCATCATTCAAACAAATCCAGAGATCATTCCTCCATCAAAAAGGCCCAGCTACAAACCCCTTATCTGTGTGATTCCCAAGTTCTCCACCTTCACCATCTCATTTGATTTCAAAGGAAGTTCTGTGTGAGCATGTATGTGTTGAAGTTCTTGCGAACAAACATTGGTTCCACATTCAACCCTAAAAGATGTATTATTAGCTGAGAAAGGGAGGTTACTTCTGTATGACATTGAATTTTCTGATAAATACCCCAACTTGTAAAGCCTTTCTTTAAAACCATACCAAAAAAAAAAACAACTGCCCAACTGAACAAAAATCCAAATTTTTTTTATTATTATTATTACTAGACTAGATAGGAACAAAATTCTAACTTTTCTAGGAAAGAAAGACTAAAATTTTTTGGCAATAGATGTAAAACAACAATAAACCTGTAAAAGGACAGGACCACATTTGTTTAATCCTGACTTTCATCTCTATAGTGAATGCAAAAGCAAATGATGAATGAATACAACAGGCAAAGCCTGGTACTTTAGATCAGGAGTGATAAGCTAAGCAACTTCCCTCTTTCAATAAGGGACTGAGAAAGCAAGCTCCACTTACCTCTCATTACAGGTAAATGGGAATACATTCCTTTTTCTGCACTAGAGCATCCAGTGAAAAGTGCCCATAAGGCATTAGAGAACACCAGATCCTCCCTTCCCATTGTCCTTCACTTATCTGGGACCCAAATGGCATCTTGTCACCTGCCAATGAAATGCAACAAAAAAAATTTTGAATGACCATTAGTTTCTTTTGCAGAAAAGGGGGGAGAAATTTGCTGAGTTGAGGCACAAACTAGAAAGATTTATTTTGTCCTTGAAACCTCCTTTACACAGCTATATTTATTATACCAGGCTAGGGGAAGGTCTGTGTTCATATCAAAGCAGGAAGGACAAATCGTGCTTTACTTTTCAGTGGCAGATGAAAAGTGGTCAGCACAAAGATGTAATCAATCCTTTTACAATTAATCTTGATATTTGGGTAAGACTGGAGTCTAATGAGGGGTTTTGGTCATTTGTGCAAATGATCCTCCCTTGATTTAGAACAAAAATACACTGGCTCAAACCAGACTTACATGAGCTTTGATTTGGATACAATTAGAGCTCAGACAAAAAATAATGACTACACTGTATAGATAATTGCTTTCCACTTAAAAAGTTAGTTACTTCCCACTGAAGAATGCTGTGCTGTCAAAAATTATGTTTACAGAAACATGGGTTTTAATTAAAATGAACCAAATCCAGGACGGAATCTGGAGTGGGACAAAGCAACAAAATAACTGCAGATAGGTAATTCAGTGACAACAGAGAAAGTTCCAATCCCCATTGTATTTGATTTGAAACAAGCTGAAAAACAGAGGTCTCTCAAATATCATGTAGATGTCCAAATAAGACATTTTTATCAATGGGAATGCTCATTCTTCCAGGATAATCAGCTTCCAGGATAATCCACTTATGCGTCTTGCCTTCATTTCCTGCTAAATATATTTTTTCTTTTCTTTTTCTTTTTTTTTTTTTTTACATTTTCTATGAATTAAAATTACTGTGGTTTGCCGGTCTGTGTTGTGGATAATTTTTTTTAAACTTGGCTTCTCAATAGTTAATAATATCAGCAATTTGTGAGCCACGAGAGCCAATATTCAGCTGTTGTAAATCCATGTTCCTGCAGCAGTTTCACTGCAGGCCCATTGATTCATAGCAGATGATCTTCTGACATATGTATCTCAATCAGAGAATAGACAGGACAAGGTAGGACCTTAATAGAGCAAGAAGTAATGAAGTCATATTGTGATAAAGGCTAGTGAAAAAAAACATATCTTGGGAAATGGTTGGGCAAACACTATAAACCTCTTCTGCTTATTAAATAGAAAGAGACAGCTCTATCTAGGACTGGAACATTATTTACTCCTCCCTTTAATAAACATTGATTATTGGCTCGGTGGCACATCCTCTGTTCAATATCAGATAGTATGTGAATGCAGATTTCCTCTTTACCTCACACACACAGACCTGAGTGTGTGTTCCTGAATGTGGGGGGCCAAACTCTTGCTGCATTTCAAACCCAGCTGGCAATACTTAATATGAAATAGAGACAAAAATCAAAGAAAGAAAGACACTCTCCACCAAGAACCTTCTATCATGGTCCTACACAAGACAGTCCAGGAAGGTTGTTTCAAGTGCCAGCTGGGTATTCATGTTGGATGATTTGATAGCAATTCCCACATCTGAAAGTACAGGAATTTTCTTGGTGCTTACGGAATTGTTGTTCTGCTTTTCTGCAAGAAAGCAGAATTACATGGCTTGCCACAACCAAGTAGTGACTTGTGTAGAGTCAGATCCTGCCTTGCCATTGTAATTACACTCATTTTTCTTGAATTTACAGAGAGGCAAAGGGATGGCAAGAGGGGGGAGGTTTTTATTTGTCTCATTACTGTGGAGGTTTTTCTCTGAGGATTAAATTTCACTATAAATCCCCAAACACTTCTTGTCCTCCAACAAGACAAACAATACATTTAGTTTTATTTCAGTCTCCTGGTATGCCCTCTATCATTCATGAATCTACAAGACAACTGAAATAACTTGTTCAACAGAGACAAAGCTTGTCATCAGTCTTAAAATATCAGGTACATCTAAGGTGGTCTGGCCTGGTGTACCCCCTCTGAAGACTCAGGTTATCTTCATTTGTCATTAGTATTAATTGTGAAAGATTGCTATTGAGCTCTAAGTGAGGACAGATACAAATGAAACATTTCACATATTTTAACCATTTTAACATATTTATACTGAATCAGTAGCGTATGAACTTTGTCCTATTGTTAATGTAGTTTTCAAGTGATTTCCAGTTACTTTTCATGTCCCTTACTAAATGCATCACATTTTGTTCACTGACCCTTCCGGTACTTTTTTCACTGCCTACCTGCATTGCACTTGGAAACTTGTCCCAGCTCTCTGACCTACACTCCAACTTCTGTGTTCTTCTTCTTATGTTAAAGGTCAATGAAGAACTTACAATTTTGCCAAGCTGGTTATTTACATAATTGTCTTTCCAGTGTACCCTTAATATTAATTCACCAAGGAGTTGAGAGCTAACTTGAACTCTTTTTTAGTTTCAGATCTGACTCTCAAAAACATTCTCAAAGATTACTGAAATCTACCATCTCAAACACCATTTTGATTTTCCTGTTTCTCCTTTGCCCCTCCCAAGAGGATGAGAAATACAAATCCATACATTTGATCTAAATGTTAATTTCCAGTTACTCAAAAAGTAACTGCTGGAAAAAATACTTTGATCCATTTTTGTATTGAAACATACCCAGTACTAACTCCTTGTCTCTCACTCTCAGAATACGTCTACACTGAGAAATCCCTTGTACATCCAAACTAGCCAGGAGTCATATTTGGCCTCTGAGACCTCTTTGAAACTTGTATTGACTGTTGCAGCCAATCCCTATATCTATCTGTAGAAAAGGAAAGCAGACTCCTAAAGGGAAGGACAAGATCAGTTCAACTCACTTCCTTCCACTTCCACTGTTACAGACTGCAACAAAACAGTGAATATTCACAGTCTGCTCCTTGGCTTTCCATACACATGTAGGCAGAGTGAACTTCTGAAAAATGGTTTGATCTGAAACAGCCATGGACTTGTGTCATCAGCAGGAGGGACAGAGAAAAAGCAAACAATTAAGTTTTGTCAGACATTTCAGAGCACTCTCAGACATGGGAAAAATTCACAGCTCTAAGAATATGAAATATTCATGTAGATACAATTACAAGAGATTCCATTATTTATCATGTCCAGTCATTCATATCTTGTTACAGAAACAAAAATTATACTTTCTACACTTTAATCCAGGCACCATCACAAATTAAACAAAGCCAAATACCGGTGTGGATGGCAGAAAAACAAACATGGTATTAGCTGAACTTTAAACTAGTACAAGGTGCTTGACCCAGTAACAACTGACTTGGGTAATGATAAATTTTGCCTCAGAATTCTGTTGGATTAAAAGGGTTACTGGTTCCTGAAGCAGAACCTAAAATTCTAGTGAGGCAGCTCTCTTCCATATAGAGGTTGCAAATAAACTGTTCTACAGCAGCAACCAGAAAGAGGAGAAGCAATCTGAAGAGAGCATTGTGCTCTTTTGAGCATATGAATAATGCAACACAAAAGGAAAAGGGTGCCTTTTAATTTTTTTCTTTCTCAGAGGTGGCAGACAGATGTGTTCTGTAGCTTGGCACCTACAGCCCCTACCTGGTTTCTATGTATGGACTTCATCCCAAATCCATGAAGCCAAGCTCATATTCTGAAGCACAGTAGGAGAGGGAAATGCAAATGGCAGAGGTTGTACAAATGTGCAGAAGTTTTATATAGCCTGGATGTGGCAGTATTACTCATTCTTCTTGCATTTAACTACAGTAAATTCCAGATGCATTAAGGTGAGCATGGAGAGCACAGTCTAGTGTTATGTTCTGTAGTCTGTACCAGGCATGAAGCAGATTACTAGTCACTGATAGAAAATAACTACTCAAGATTAAAAGAAGATAACCTACTGCTTCTGAGTGAGCAAAAGATGAGCCCTAGATAGCTTCATCATCCTTGGGCTAGCAAGCAAAATCAGATGGATCTGTGAAGATCTTCCTGCCACTGCTCTCCCACTTAATACATTTCATGGTTTATGTAATGGATCAAACTATTTCTCATTTTCCCTCTCATTAACCTGTTTTAATAAAGTTAAGAAGTAAGTCAAATAACTAGGAAAAATACGAAATAAAACCCTCATGGCATTTGAATTTAGGGGTAACACCAAAGGCTTTAGGGGGTTCAGGGGTGGGTAACACCAAAGCTGTTACAAAAGCAAAGGAAAAAGGAGAACTGTGTGAAAATGCACTAGAGACAGGTAATTTAGAGACACAGAGGTTTTCTCCTGTGGCTCACAGGCCCCATATTCAGAGGTGCTCAAATCTTTCCAAGTGTGCCTGCAACAGGTACAGCTTGCAGTGACCTTACAAGAAATGCCTGTGACTGGAAATGCCTTGCAGTGTAAGGTCTTACAGACCACAAGTTGATTAGGACCTATGATTTAGTTTGTTCCTAAAATGACATAATGAAAACATCCTATTGATTCCCTACCCTATTCTTCAACAGTATATTAAACAAAACACATAATGAATTATACTATTTACACTGTATCTGTCTTGTCAAGGAATTATTACTGTTAAGAAGATGGTTTTTTTCAGTTTCTTGTGTCTATAGGTCTGTCTTTTGAACATCGAATGTTTGTTTCTCTTGTACCATTCTGTACTTGGAAGGAAATCTTCTTAGATCCATCTTAACAGTAAGTGTTCCCAGGGGTATGGAAGAACAGATACAGCTAAAAGCCCAGCAAAACTTTCACAATGATAGCAAAGAATGATAAGCTGCAATATTATCTCTAACATCACCAATAACAAGGTTATTAATGTCCTACGCTTCTTCTGGTATTGTGGCTTTCTGGCTAAGGCATAAAGCAGAGCCAACATTATTTTCAACACTGAAACTATTATTCCACGGTGTAAACCACTTCAGAGACAATGTGGCCATGCTGCAAAAATATTGCTTTTGGAAATCTGTTACTCATACTCAAAGTTTGTCTGCAGCTTCTCATAAAGCATGCTGGAACAGCATTTAAAACATCTCCAAGTTTAAGAATGCCTATGGAGTTAGGTAGGGATTTAGATTAGATCTATTTGTAATTTTTAACAATGTTATAAACCAAATCAGGCATAAATGTGCAAGAATGAAGATTCAGAAGCCTTGGATCCATCTTCACTTAACCACCAGCATCAAAGTTTCAACATGTCTACATCACTGCAGGAAGTGGCTTGTGGGCCTCTAATTTACTTGGACGCTCTTTAAAATAAGTTGCTCTGGCCACATGGCAGCAGGCTTCAACAGGGCAAAACACTAAGAGGAATAAAACCACTTAAGGATTTTTGTTTTTCTTTCATTTCGAACAAAATATTTCATACCAGAAACTGCAAAGACGGCAAAATAACAACCTGCTTGCAAAACTCTGCGTTCTATAAACTTCCCACTGCATTTCAATATGAAATATCTTGTACTCTCTGTATAAATGGAAGCCTATTTTGCCATGGAAAAAAATATATAGAATCATAGAATCATAGAATCAATTGGGTTGGAAAAGACCTCCGAGATCATCGAGTCCAACCCTTGGTCCA
>JAWWEV010000083.1:43697273-43741058 GCA_035583235.1 Hafferia zeledoni
GTTGTTGTGGCCAAAGTGCAGGACCCGGCACTTGGCCTTATTGAACTTCATCCCATTGGAATCAGCCCATCTCTCAATATGTACCAGTGTTCAGCTCAAAATGAAAAAAGAAAATGATGAGGAGAGAATCAGCAGCAAGAATATTGCCATGGACTGTAAAGAAAACATGGTGCCAAGGAATCCTCCTTTACCTCCTTCCTGGCCACCCACACACACATGCACACATTGCTCAGCCTTTACGAAAAGTTCTATTTGCTGGTGTTCTAAAGGAGCAGGGTTTGGACCTTAATTGAAATATGGTCAAATCTTATATGTAAAATCTATTGGAAATAAAAACTAAAAATAAAAAAAATACAGAAGTGAGAAAAGTAGCATCAAATCTGTGGTTGCTGCTATCCTGACAAGACAGGTAGCACAGAAGGCATCAGCCACCCTGCTCTGGTCATCAGCTCCACTGAGGGACAACACAGGGACAGTTGCCAGTCTCTTTTTTCTCTCTTGTTGGAAAGCTGCTGTGGACATATTCCACAGAGATAAGAAGAAGTATAACTCACCTGAGCTATAGCACTGCTTAAATATTATAATTTGAGTCATCCTTGAGGGCTTGGACTGAAACACTGTTCACTGTTGAATAAAAATCAGACGTATCATAATCAAGGAAAGTAATTGAAAAATAATGGAAATCAAGGTAAAATATAAATAATTAACTTGTACCATAAAAAGAAAGTCTAAATTTTATATTTCTAGCAAGCGAATATGAGTCTCATGAAATACAATTGAATTTCTGTTAACCTTATGAAAAGTTCTTTGCTTTTTGGTTTGGTTGACAAGAAAAATATAAACAGGTGAATGAAAATTTTTCAGGTAAATGAATATTCAGAAGTTACTCTTGCTCACAATTACAAAAATTAATACATGAAGAACTATATTTCTATTTAATTGTATAGTTCTAGTAATAGCATTATTTAAAAATTAAAGGATTGTTTTTGAATAAATTCAAGATAGTGACTTAAACTCATAAGAGGGAAGAGTCTTTTTAGACAAAACCAACAAACTAACCTGAGCTAATCTCTCTATTATGTTAAAACATACCTGAAGTTAATTAATATTCATTAATGTGAAGTGTGGACCTTATGTTCAGTAGTGTCCTAGGATGTGGTGGCTGATTCCACTTCTAAATGTTTTGATCAAATAGTTTATCGCTGTATTATTTATGGCTGGAGATGATACCATGGTTTCTCATATACTAGTAACTCACTTGAAATCTTTCCCCCTGACCAAGCCTGAAGAGATTAAACACAATTTTACTGGATACAAATAAGGATCTGAGAGTATGTTGTTCATGACCTGAACTCTTCTGTGAGAATGTCACACAGTGCCAACCCATCTATTGCAGTTAGTGGTAAGTACAACAAAAGCATCATCAGGTCCAACACTACACGGACATTGATGAGCATTTCATGTACGGATTATCCTGGCCAAGTGTCAACAACCACTTAACAGAGCCCACACACATCCAAAGAGTGGGTGCTCCATATTTCCAGAATAAGAGAACGATATGTACAGCTCTTATGAAGCTGACACTTAGAATGTATCTGCATTGCTGTCCTACCCTTGGCATTACGTCCCAAAGAACTGTGTCCTCACACAGGTCACACTGGGAACCCCAGCACCCATGTGAGCAGCTATGCATGAAGCATGTCCCTGAATCCAAAAAAATAAGTACTGAATGTATCTCACCATGCAGGAAAACAACCACTGTGAACTAGTTGGGATCAAAGGTGTGATGGTGACAGTCCAGGGCACCCAGTCAGCTTCTCTTAAACAAAAATCAGGGCAGCTTCCTAAACCTCTTGGTTCAGTCCACCTCCAGCAGGCTGCTCCTAGTAATGAGCAGTATATATCAAGGCTTGTCTGCTTCCACAGAATCATTCCCCTCAGATTTAGTCATTCTGTCTGGGTGATAATTCCTTTCTATTGTAGAACCATAGAACTGTTAAGGTTGAAAAAGACTTTTAAGATCACCAAGTCCAACCATCAGTATGTGCTCTTAGTTCCCAGTGCCTTCAAAATATATTTATACCTAATAATCCAGAAAAAAAATCTTAATTTAGAAGAGTTTTATCTGCATTTTTAAGGGAAGACTCACTTGCTAAGGGATAGTGGGGAGGTTTTTAAAGAACTCTGAGTTAATGGTCTCTTTTTCCTCAGTCTTTGAAGAAGTTGAACAGGTTGAATCAATGTGGCCTCCTGGAGGCTTCAGATATGTTATGGTGGTCACAGAGGAAGCTGTTTCTGAGCTTGGTAATACCAGGGCACAAGTAAGTGTTAGACCTGGCACACAGCAGGTAACCCTCCTTCAGTACATTCAAGAGATACTGCTGGGCAATCACTAACAGAGAATTCTTGTCAAAAGTGGGAAATACTGGCTTTTTTCAATAGGCAATTTCTAGGACCTCAATTCATCTTCTGTGCAACAACATTATACCAAATTCCCTTCTTCAGCTCACTGCAATGCAGGCAGAATTGGTGTCCAAAGCACATTCTAATTTTTTTATTCTATTCTAGCCATTCAAAACAGCTTTGTAGCACCTACACCTTCCGTGGATATTTCTGGCATTTCTATTTAAATAGGAATTGTCTGAATAACAAATCACACTTTTCATCCAGGTTAATTCAATTTCCTTCAATATTACAAAGCCTAATTTAACAGTAGAAGTGAAATAACAAGACTCCAGCTGTCCTATTCACTCACTTATCAAGCAGAAAGCACTATCTCTTCTGAAGGACACTAAAAAGCCTTTATTGGCTGTCCAGTCTGTCCAGTGTCAAATTACTTTGCTATTCTTAAGCCCTGATTCCAGTTTTAGCATAGATGAAAACATGCAAATGTTTAGAAGACAAGAGCCTAATACATTGTACTTGTCATTTATAGAACTTCCTTTTTTTGGATTTTAAATTGTTTGACAAAGTTGATTAGTCAAACATTTCCCTTTCCAAGAAGAGTACTGGGGAGCAAACAGTGTCTCCTACAGGGTTCTGTTACTGCCACACAGTGGAAAAGTCAATTTTGTCCAGGTCCAGGCAGCAAGGTGGAGAGCACATCTGAAAAGCATGAAGTATTTTGAAAGGTACAAAAGGTACAATATACTTCCTTTCTATTTTTATAATAAATTAACTAACATACATATTGAAGTGCATTGGACTGGTTTCTCCTACATTAAAATAATATTAATTATGGAATAAAATACAGTAATTTAAAACCATAAACCATCCCATGAAGGTAAAACAGATTTCAGTACCTGTGAATACGTAGTTTACTTTTATCTACAAGAGCCCTATCACAACTGCTTTCTCGAAAAAAAAAAAAAAAAAAAAGTCTGATTAAGCAGGTACTTCAGATTTGAATGGCAGATGACTCAAGGTCTGTTAAAAACTTCTCTGAAGAAGGTCAAAGAGTCTCCTGAGGTCTAGGACATATAACTGAGGTAACAATAAGCAAGAGAAGCTCTACTCTAACTCTCAAAATATTGCTGAAATTACGGAGAACTTGCCAGCAACAAGGACTTCATGTATCTTTATCATTTTTATCTAGCACTTTGATTTTCTTTTGCAATTTTCAGCTTACATGAAAGCCTCTATACTACCATCCCTCTGGAAGATAAATATAGCAAATTATCACAGAAAATAAATTTGATTTTTCAGGGAGAGAAAAAAACCCCCAAACTAAAAACTTATAAAAACCCAAGTGATTTGGGATTGGGTGGTTGTCCAGGAAATTACTCTGGATTTTTCTCTGTTCTACTTTATCATATCTTCTTGAAACTACAGGGAACAAAATTTGAAGACACCATGTGAGTAAGTTTTCCAGTTGATCTGT
Source organism: Hafferia zeledoni (assembly GCA_035583235.1). Taxonomy (NCBI): domain Eukaryota; kingdom Metazoa; phylum Chordata; class Aves; order Passeriformes; family Thamnophilidae; genus Hafferia; species Hafferia zeledoni. The sequence continues at coordinate 43,701,154 of JAWWEV010000083.1, forward strand.
AGGGAGCTTACATACCAACTGCCCCAATTTCATGGGATATAGGTTGAAATTTAATTTTCTAAACAATCCAACCCTTCTACCAGGAAATGGGATTTTTCCTCTTATTTCCCTTCTTCACACAACTGCAGAATAATGGGTAATTCTAAGACAATGTGTGAATTTACATTAGTGCATGTCATTCACAGCAGTAGACTTGAAACAGACTTCTTTCCTGTGAGGGTGGTGAGGCACTGGAACAGGTTGCCCAGAGAAGCTGCAGATGCCCCACTCCTGAAAGTGTTCAAGGCCAGGTTGGATGGGGCTCTGAGAAATCTGGTGGAAGCTGTCTCTGCTCATGGCAGGAGTGTTGGGACTGCATTATCTTTAAGGTCCCTTCCAACCCAAACCAGTCTGTAATTCTGCCAATATTCCCACCTGTTGCTCCTTTGTTTCTACATTCTGTGAATGTTCAAACACCCTCAGCACCAGCTCTGCTGATCTGCTTCTAGTGGATCCTTCTTTAATTATGCAAGCCAGAGGCTAATATATTTGTTTGAGGCACTGTTGTGTGAGTCAGCACCCTTCAGGCAGAGGACCCAGACTCCTTACTGCTGTTCACTCGACCAAGACCTAAATTTCAATCTTGGTTTTTGGGTAGATGTTAAACAGAGTTTACCTTCCTCTCAACGGGGGTGAAAAGTCAGAGGAAAAAGACTACCATGAAAGTATTTAGACTGTTTGATAGAAATTACTGAATTAAAATTAAAAATATTTGAAGAAACAAAATATCAAAAATATGTCTGAATCAACACCCACAAAAATAGCAGCAGAACAATATGCTGTCTTAAAATATATTCAAGGCTCTCTTTTACATCTGTAATTCCTGCAGTTGGTCCTAATAATCTATTCACTAATTTGTCTGTTAGTTCCAGAAAATTAAACCATTCCCTTTCCTGCTATCCGCTGCCATTCCATCAGTTTCACAAAAAACTCCACATTAATTTGACTCAATATAGCACAGAATGTTACCCATAAGTGTCAGGGTCCAGAGTAAAGTAAAAAGAACTTGCAGAGTAATAATCAGAAAAAGATTCAACACTTAGAAACAAAAGAATCTACTTCTTGTTATGCATCTGGACATGAAGCCACCGAGTCCCACAGGATATTCACCTGGCCTTATCCCTCATGCTTTAAAATTCCAATATACTTAGCAGTACATGGTGGTACTTTTAGTATTTAGCCTAAATGTCTGGAAATCCAGAGCCTTGCAATAACACTGAGTAATATCCATATGGCAGGGGTTTGGCTGGAAAGAAAAGGCATCAAATATGTATATATTGCCACTCTGTCCACGTGACAACCACACTACTGCAAATGTCATAGGATAGTGCCAAGAAAACATACCCTGTAGAGACAAAAGTCACATCCACATGGACAGAAAAGAAGGATTGCACAGCACCTGCATGCTCACCTCTGCAGGAAAGAGCTGGGCATCTCAGCTTGCTGGCACTCTGATGCTCACAGACAGGCTCTGCTCCAGCTCACAGCAGAGAGAGATTGAGACATTAGACCTGTGCTCTAACTATTGGTGCTGGCCAAACCCATTGCAGAACAGACACGGGAAATACTTCCATCCCTCTGTTCTCACGCTGCCTTCTTGCTCCAAACACAATTCCCAGCTTTGTGCTGGAACAGCACAAAATATATACTTAGCTATACAGTGCCTTTTGCAGCCTCAGCTAAACAGGTGAAAAATTTTGGCAAATAGAGAAAGCAATTGAGGATAGATATATCTTGGTTATCAAGGGGGAAAGGTTAAAGAAACTCAACTCTTTTAACAGAGGTTTGCCAGAAAACAAATTTTAAAAAGCCTGCAGTATCCAAACTATGGTATCATCCAGCTTCCACCTTAGGGATGCATCTATATTAGCATTTACTGCATTGCAGGGTTCACTTTAGGTTTAAATTTGTTTTGCATGTGTACTTGGATTCTTGCAATATCACTCAAGCTCTGGTGCAGTCAAAGCACTTTTCTTTCTGGTGATCTAAGGCTGAAGTCAGGTGCAAGAGCAGCCTCTGTCTCACCCCACCTGTGATGCTGGAACAAGGTCCTCCTGTGGCACATCCATGGTGCACACCCAGGCCCAGCACCTGATGAAAACACTGCAAATTAAACCCCAATTCTGTCCTCACTTTGCCACATCAATCAGTAAAGTAATACATAGTCTGAGTTTCTGCAGGCAACTCACCTCAGAGTCCTGCTGTCATATTTGCTCATGCTGATCAGGCTTTCTGGTCTTTTATCTCTGCTCAAAACAATTCTAAAATGCCATTAATTAACATATATTTACCGAGGACTTAAACTTGTCCACAATTTCAAACTTTCACAAAAGAAGACACAAGTCAGAAAATAATCTCCAAGGACTGTACATATTAGTATTGAGGATTTAAATGAGGAAAGTCCAGTATTCAAAGGTCTATTGCTCAAGTTACAGACGATGCAGCATTGCTGACTTTAATAACTTGACATTGTTTTCTCCATTCCATTTTGTCTGTTGCTGCCTTTCTGCCTGTTCATGAGCACAAACAGGGAGTTTGGCTGCCACACATACACACACACACGTGAACACACACACTCTCACTCCGTTTGTCCAGTTATAAGTGAAATGATATTCCAAATCAGCCTGACATAAATGAACTCCTACAGTGCCTATTTGTTCTACCAGGCAAATATGTCAGACTTAAACGCCTGCATTTATATTTATATCTCTCTGATATGAATTATGTATATGCATATATTAGTAAGCACTCTCTTCTGTTAAGCTTTGGGCTGGTCCCTTGGGAACTCATTATCTACTGTGAGTTCCACAAGGGCTTGATGTGACTCTACCACAGTTGTTATTGTATCTTCCCAGAAATATTGTGCCACACTTCCCAGACACCTACAGTTCAATTCAGTGTTGACTATTTAATTGTCTACTAGCAGTAACTGTTTTTCACACTCAGCCAAAATAGTGAAACTGGATTATCAGGAATATTACCAGGTTGGTTTTGGGAGGGGGAGGGTATTTCAGAGACCGACAGAGCTATTAAACTAGCACTTAGACTGGTACTGCTGGAACAATTTCAGGGCTGTTCTTTCCCCTGGCACTTTGCTTCGACTTACTTTCCTGTTCTCAAGAAAGGTTTTTGCTCTTTTTTACACCACTCTGGGATGGCAACTCTGCCCGATGCTGGCACCGATGCGGGGGCAGCCCGGAGCTCAGATGGCAACATCCCATCCGCGGCTGAAAGGCGGTGAATGATCTGGTCCGTCGCCATCCCTGCCACCTCCAAGCCTCCCCCGCCAGGGATCCGGGATGGGACAGCCACGGCATCCCTCTGGCGCCCGTCCGGCTCCATAAGCGCCTCGGCATTCCCCGTGCCCTCAGCTCGGTCACCGCCGGGCTCTGGTAGCCGTGGCTGGCCCGTGCTGGGGAGGTGGGGCAGGCTGGTTTTTCCCCACTCCCGGGACGCGTGTCGCCCTCTTGCCACGGGCTTTGGTGACTTTTCCGTGGATTCGATTCCCTCGTGCAGCCGGACCGCCCTCTGCCGGCCGCTGCGGCGGGCAGGAGCCGTGGGGTTCCCGGCAAACAGCGTGGGGGAGCAGCGCGGGTCCCTCCCCGGAGCCCTGAGCTCTGTGGGTTCGGAGCACACGCTGCTTGGCGGGCCGGGCTCCCTCAGCTGCCGCTCGGGCACGGCCCCAGCGGGCGCTCCGCTCCGGCGGCTCCCAGGGGAACCCGGCGTCTCAGGGCTGCCTGGCTCCCTTCCTTCCCTTCCCTCCCTTCTCAGCCTGCGGACTCCTCTGCCCCCACGCTGTCAAGTTTAAGACACAGACTGGCCGCGGTGACGGCGGAGCGCAGCGCTGGGTGCAGCTCCTCGGGGGCACCGCAGGGCTGCGGGATCTGCTCCCCCAGCCAGCCCCGCACGTCCCGCTACGGCCTCGGCGCGGCAGCCCGGGCAGCCCAACCTTGAGAGGATTTCCTCCACCCCCGAAAAGGAGCAGGCGGGAGGGCAGGAGGGTTCCCGGGGCGGCTGCGGGGACCTGGCGATGGTCGCCGTAGGGAAGCACCGACCCGGCGGAGGGTGCGGAAGGGGCACCGGTCCCTGCAGCGGCCGGGGATGACTGGTAGCTCCGGGGTCGGTGAGGGAGAACCCACGTCGAAGGTATCTCCATCCTCGGCTTTCTGGCGGAATCGTCCTTGGCTTTATGCTGTGTTTCGTTCTATAAATAAAATGAGCATCCCGTCTTCCTGAGCAAATGCTCAGGAGAGCCGCAGAGAGAAAGCGGGGGGATGGAGTCGTTTTTGGCCCCCGTGCTCAGGTCGCAGGAGGCTGTAGAGAAAGGAACCCAAACTCCCCAGCCCCCTCCCCTGCCACCGCCGGTGAGTGCGCCCAAGGCTCCCGACGGCCGGCGCTGCCGCGGCTGAGGTTTAAGCCCCACCTGGAGCCTCGCCGGGGCGGGAGGTGCGAGCGCATCCCCGGCCAGGAGGAATTTTTAATGCCCAGCTGCAACCAGCCTGGGCTTCCAGCCCCTGCATGCCCAGCCGAAAGCGCCCGTCGGGGGCCGGCCCGTCGGGCAGAACCAGCCCCGCGAGGAGCCCGCACATCCCGCAACCAGCCGGCGGAAAGGAGGGAAGGAGAGAGGGAGAGGGGAGGGAAAGAAAGGAAAGACAGCGGGGAAGGAGTTCCGCGCCCCACATGGAGCGCACACCCTCCCGGTGCCGGCCCGGGGGGGCGGCAGCAGCAGCGGGGGCTGAGCGGGCGGCGGCCCCGGCTGCGTCAGAGATGTGTAAACACCGCCGCGGTGCCCGCCGCTATTTAAGGGGCCGATGCTGAGTCTCCCCTGACTTCCCTGCCTGGGCACACACGGGACTCGCTAATCGCAACTCGAGTCGGACCTTGGGAAAGCGCAGCGGAAAGGTAGGGAGTGCCTGTCACCCTCCTCTGACGGCACCACTGCTGGGGGAGCGGGGGGCAAAGAAAATGGGAATGCCTGGCGCTCACCTGTGCGGCGGCTCTCAGGGCATCCCGCTATTTGCCAGATTAAAAGCATCGGGTCCGCCGGCGATAGGGTAATTCCGGCCGCTCCCGACGGGCGCGGTTCCCAGCGCGGGGCCCGGGATGCGGGAAGAGGAGATCTGGATGCCCGGTGTCCGCCGGGGAGGGCGAGCGGGAGGGAAACAGCCTGCGGGGTGAGATGCTGGCTTTGGAGTCCCTAGCATGGACATGAATACATCTGTGTGTGTGTGTACATGTATATATATGTGCGTGTGTATGTGTAAGAAATAGAGCAGTCTGGGAGGCTGAAAGGATGCAGCACACCTCCCGTTTCTAAGTACCCAGCCTACATGGGCACATCACTAATAACCACGCTGGAGTGACATTTTGAGTTTCTTCATTCATCTCCTAACAATACTTTAAAACCACCATGTTTTACTCATTGCAAATGCTTTAAATCTAATGTATGGGTTGGGCAAATAAACTTCAGTTTATACCCTTTTAAAATTAGGTTATATTCAATGTACTGTTAAAGAACTTAAGTGATTCAAAATTTCTTCTATAGCTGGGGTAATTCATGTGTATTTATAAGTGGAAATTACCCCCATAGCATATACCCCCATAGTACCAGGTAGTTTGTTTCTGCTAATAACTGAGAGTAATTTCTCTATTTCCAGAAATAATACTATTTCAGCTTACATGCTAAAACAATTTAGTAAATCAACATTGTTTTGCTTATTATACATTTAAGGAAGCAGTAAAAATCTGAATTCTGTTTTATATGAAGAAGATTATTAAGTTGCACTGTATTTCTCACAGCTTTTAACTAAACAGCTTTTACCAACTCACCTATTAGATCAAATGCTTTGGGGCGGAGGTGTTAGATTTGGTTGTTTCTTTCCTTAAGACAAGTTTTTGTTTTTTCTTTTTGTGTACGATGAGATGAAACCTCTGGAACACTAAAGTTCAAATCACTGAAGGTTGGTAGAATAAAGGCTTTTCGTAGAACTTGTCAAAACTGAGTATCTGTAATAACAGCAGGTTTTAGTGCAACAGAAAAAATACTGAAATGTATCAATCATGAGATTTTTCACAGAAATGGATTCATCTCCCTTGAGCTTTTGTGAAATACTACAAAAAAAAAAAGAAAAGCAAGTAAGAATTGAGTAAACTAGGGAGACAGGACATATTACAATGGCAGAACCAAAACTATTAACTGTATCTTCATCTTATCAAGAGATATTTAGTTATTTACATGTTTTACAACCTAAGACAGATCCCACAGCTACCTATGTTAAAAAAATCCCCAACAGAGCCCTGGTTTGCTCAGAAACCAGCACCCCCAGTGGAAGATGGGCCTAGGGACAGCATACAACATAGTAAATCTGTCATTTTAAGAGCCTTTGGTTGCCTTTCTCCCCAGCAATGTACAGCGGTATCTGCATCTGCGTGTTCCTGGCTGTGCTCTCGGTGAGCTCCCTGGGACAGCAGACTGTGGGCTCGCACCATGGGACCCCCCTGGCTGCTGAGCTGGAGCAGAGCGTGACAGAACACCAGCGGCACATCCGCGCCCCCTCGTCTGCTGGGCTGCTCAAACCCCTGCCACGGCTGGAGGGAGGCAGCGACCAAAGGGCCAACCTCGGCGCCTTGTTGGCCAAGTATCTCCAGCAAGCCAGAAAAGGTACTGGTCATAGCCTGCTCACTGTGCTACTGCTGTACCGGTGGGATTTCCTGCAGGGATGCCTGGGTGTTGGGATAACCCTGTCATCTTCTAACGTGATTCCTTGAGAAGATAGGATTTAGATTTTGCATGATTATTCCTGGAGTAGAGAGCCTTCTCTTATTTTCTGCAACATCCAATTTGTACATAGCAGCCACTGACTGAGAGTTGTGTACAGGTAACTGAAGGAAATGTCATCTGCCTGCCAGGCTATAATCCAGCTTTTAATTTTAACTACCTATTTTTAAAGCCTTATTATTTTGGTGGTATTTTCAGTACATTGTATCTCTGACAAAATACAATAATTGGGTTTTCTTCAAACTTTTTCATTTGGCTAAACTCCTCCTTCCCTTCTTTAAAGTTAGATGAGCAGGAAAACTTTTCTGAGTGTGAATACAGACTGAACAGCCAGCCTCACCTTAGCCAGAAATATCTGTACCAGGGAAATCTTCTGAGTATTGGATATTTGTTCCCAGAGGAAATTACAGAAGTGTAAAAGCTTTTGAAACATCAGAATTCACAGTCGTGAGTGCAATAACTAAAAGCAGAGATAAGTAAAAACACATTTGCTTCAAAACATGTCAATTCCTGGTAGGTTTTTGGTCTCAGAAAGCCTGGGAAGTCAATCTTGCAGTTAGCAAAAACCTCCATTGCACTGTGTAACAAGGACATGAAGCACAGGTACAGTAACAGTATTAAAGGGCTTCATTCTTACAATAAGATTTATTAATCCATTGCAGAAACAATTGTATTACGTAAGAGAAAGAGTAAAACTGTCCCTGATGACATCTTACAGTATATATTTTACATAAGCAGACACTTGCCATCATGCTACCAGTCAAAATGATGGCTCAAAATAATGGGCCACTGAAACTTATCCCAAAAGCGTTTTCCCTTTTGAACTGGCTCATCTCTGTATTGCTCTGTATCTCAATAGATTAACACCATGGGCAGCCTGATTGATGTGGCCTTTTGACTGCCGTTCTCAAGAAAAGCCACTGCACAGGTTTTGTTTACTTGTGGAAGTTTCACTCCAGTCTGAACCCGGTACTACAGGAAAAGAAAGTATCCAAGAAAGAAAGAAGGCAGTAATTAGGACTACCTGGACATACAGACATTGACAAATTGATTCACTCCCAGCTCCAGACTGTGCATTGGCTAAAGTTCACTTTATATAAGAAAGAGCTTTCTCCTCTCCTGTCTCTCCATGCAATGCAGATCATTTAACTCTCCCCTTTTGAGAGCTTCAGTGCTGACCTCTGTGCTGGGCAAAGTCCTGTTCTTACCATTGATGATGGTCTGCAATTAAGAGATATCACATGTGTTTTTATGCATTACATATGCAGTCATACACACTCATCTGTGTACACAGAACAGAGACAAATTAGAAATATCAGAAAAAGAATCATTTTCAGTAGGCAATTTACACAATATCCATTAAGGAACTTCTTTTAGCAGTTCATATGATTTAATGGAAAAAAATTCAGATATGAAATTCCCTAATTCAGTGCTATCCTTAAAGCTGTTACTGAATAAGAATGTTATTGCAGAAGTCTACAAAGTAGAATCCTTGTTACCTTTCTCCAGTTGTTGTCACCCACCTACATGGAAGAACACCTTGTTCTAGTTTGTGTATCTATTATATTCTCTTAAATACCTGGCTGACATTTCCAAATAGTTTAACCAGATGAAGCAGAAGAAAACCCCTTTGGATTTCAGATGTCTTTCTAGTAAATAATAATATGACAGAGAATTTCCTGTGTATGTGTTATATATAATATATAATTAACACTACAAAGTGGCTGCTAGCAGATCATGGGATTCTTGTGATGTGACTAGGCTGGCTGGACTCTGGTTTGTAGATGTACTTGCTCATTACAGAAGAGAAGATTCAGAGGGACAAGCAGTATTGACTTAATTTATAACGATACATTCAGTGTTCCCAACAAAACATTATGTTCTCATTTAACATGAAGGTTCTGGGCAGTACTTCAGAAATCTCTGCAGAACACTCACATCTACTGTATTAGTCACTTCTAACCTGTCTAAACCATAATACTCACCAGAAAATTCCATTTGGGGGCAAGAGTCTGGGTGTTAGCAGCCACCAGTGGTGGCATTTGCTGTTGTGATAATAGAAAGGCTGATTTGTACAGCATTTCCAGATAAGCAGTGGGAGTTCTCTCAAGGGGTTAAGGGCTTCATGGCAGCCATGTAACCAAACTGCTACAACTTTGAATATGTTTGCCAAACACTGATTCTTCAATCTCCACAGGACATCTCATGGTTTGAGGAAAGGTAATCAAAGTGCTGTTAAGAAACAAACACTCTGGTTTGTGACTCAGGCTTTCAATTATATTCATCTGCAGGCTTTCAGCATGAATCCGACACCTCAGAGAAGAGCTGTTGTAGACATGCAGTCAGCAACATGCACATTTACTGTCCTCTAGGGAGCCCTCTCCAGGCCAGAGCATAATGGCACCAGGGGAGCCTTTACTGCCCCCAGGTCACGGCAGGCTCGGAAGTCTCTTAAGCACCAACATCTGAGTGATGGTTCTGCTCTGTCTTAGCCCTGCCTGGTTATAATGCTAAGGAGCCATTGTCATTAACTTAATTACATTTTTTTGAATTATGAATGTAAATTTCAGGGGTTTCAGCATTTACGGTAGACTTTCTTTTCTAAAGATAATTAAATTTGTTGTCATTTTGCTCTAGGCAAATGTCTTAAACATGGCTTTTTGGGGGGGAGGTTGTGGGTTTGTTTTATTTTTTTGGTTGGTGTTTTTGTACCTTCAACTCCCCTGTGCCTCTGCAACCCCTAAGAAAAAAATGCAGTTCCTTTTGGATTTATTGAGTCATGTTCGTTATAAATCATTACATGAGGAATATCTTGAAATATAAAATCAGAGTCTGCAGAGTTTCTTCAAAATACAAGAAACTGTAGGCAAGGGGATTGTGTAGATTTGGATCCGTGGGATTTTATTTGGCTTTCTTTTCCTTTTTGATCAGTTCAAGTATTCCTCAGGCCTCAGTTTGCATTGAATACGAATATATTGAATCTGTTCCTCACTCAAGGCTTAAGATTATCTAATTATTGGCATATGTCAATTTTATCTGTTTTCAGAGAGTACCGACAGAAGTAATTTACCTTTTCCTGCATTTTTCAGTCACATCATACAATGATGTGAAAACAGAGGATTGCAGCCCCTTTCTTAAAGCATAAATTCTCCTTGCGAATAGTTTGTCTCTGATGCCTTAAGCAAAGAAGACAGAAAGGATAAGGCAGGATCAGAGATCAGCATCCAACCCTGCTGTGAACAGAATTATGAAGGATTTGGATAAGCAATGAAAAACAGGGTTTGTTACTATCAGTGAGTTTAATTCCAGCAATGGGTATCTCTAGATACAATTCTGTAATTCCAGATACAACTCCCTCCATTTCAGAACTATTCCCACTTTTCCACAAAACCTGGGATTCATAACTTTACCCTGCTTTTCAATGAATTTGCACTGTGAGAGCTCCTGTGCTTACATTTATGTCTCTTTAAACAACATGGGACTGTGCTGGGTTGGGCTTGAGTCTGCTGTCAAGAAGAATTTTTTTGCATCTAGATCAATTCTCCCAATACCAGCAAGCAAGCATGGAGCCTTATAAGGAAGAGTGCAAAATGATTTGGACTCTCTAATTAAAAAAGGAAGGAAAAATGCATCCATATTCCTTCCTGGCAGACAGAAGCAGAATGCTCCTGCAGCAGGAAGGAGAAAATTATCTGTTTATTTTGCAATAAAGAAGTCCAAGCCACTGTCAGGGCCTTACCAGTAACTTGTCTCTTGATGTTTTCCCCAAAGACATAACACAGAGTAACGGAAACTGTTAAGTCCAACAGTTTGCATCCTTGCAGACATCTGAGTACAAAACAGATCTGAAAATGGGTGAACCTGGATAATGTGTCCACTTACTCTTTATTCTCCCAAATGTTTCTCTTTAGGTTCCACTGGAAGACTTTCAGTGATGGGAAACAGGGTACAGAACATTGATCCTACTCACAGGATAAATGACAGAGACTACATGGGCTGGATGGATTTTGGACGCCGCAGTGCTGAAGAATATGAGTACTCTTCCTGAAGAACAGCAAACTATAGTAACAGAAAAAGAAAAAAATCACACTCCCATATCTGTACAGAGAGAAATTAATTTGTTGTCCTCTTCAAATCATTGTTTTAAAATATTAAAAATCATGTACTTGATGTAAATTTTTCTGTAAGACTATACAATGCAATATATACATATGCAGAATTTTCCAGAAAACGCTTTCTTTCTTTTGTGTTTTCTCATACATTGATTATATTAAAATGATTTCACTTACCCCTTCTTGTCCTGTCACTGCCTGTTGCTGGGTGTCTTACTAGAAAGAGAGGCAGGAAAATGCCTTCACTCTGCAATGTAAATATATTCCATGTGTGGAGTAGTCAGATTATCCACTTTTCAGAGAACTCCTGTGGCAGTCCCAATAGCTTTGAACTCTAGGGAACTTGTCCAAATAGAGCAGCATAGTACTGCCAGAAGACACCAGCTATCTTCATGGTGACCCCATTTGGAAAGGACTGAGTTATTCACAGGCCCACATATTTGTAGTGAATAAATAGCCAACAGTACTGAAACTAAAAGAAAAAGAGAAATGACACCAACTTCATCTTCCTGGCTTATTTATTTTCTGTTGTGAGCTCAGTGTGAAAGTTCTGCTGATGGCTGCGAATCACAGAATAAACAGAGCATGCCCTGCTGTGTCGTGAGCCAAGTGTTCATTTGGGGAGGGGGTGAGAACAGCTCCCTGGACAGAGCAGGTGATCCTGATGGGGAGGAGGTCTTAGAACCGTCTAATGACAGTATCCTAAAAGGAAAGAGGTGGCTCCCGAGTGTCCCAGAGGCAGCCTGAGCTGGATATTGCCCACCAGTGTGGGGAGAAGTGGGGAGGTTGTACCCAGCCCTTACCTGGCACAAAGCAGGGCAGTGAGCCCCACATTCACAGCTGGGAAGTGATCTCTGCTGTAGTTGCTGCAGTCATTCCTGTCTGCCTGTGGGGAGGCTGCAGTTTCACCTCTACTCTTCTCCTCCCCTCTCCTGCAGCTCCTGGATCTGCTTCACCTGCTGGATCTCACATCTAAGGAATTCTCTAAACTGAAAAAAAGGATGTGATTTTTGCATTGCATAATTCACAGTTTCTCCTGAACATATTCACTGATACAAAAAGGGAAGTATTTGTCACATGCTGGAAAGCTGGTGCTTGCCAAAGGAAAGAGGCAGGTGAACAAACTGAGCAGCAATTTCTACAGCAGTTAAAAGGCAAACTCATGGAAAATAATACACTTGCACCAGATCAGAATTCTTCTAAAGCCAAGAAGACTGAGAAACAAACCAAAATTGTTGTGCCAAGGGCTGAGCACAGAAACATTTTGAGCAGTTGTTCCTAGCAGCAGCTGGGAGAGCAGATGGCACTGCAGCATCTGCAACGAAAGGGAAACTTCAGCAAACCATGACACCAAGTTTTCTTCTCTAGTACAGCAAGTATCTTTTATTGTGTGTGGATCTTGTCTTGAAAACATGGAACTGCTTTTCTTCCTCTCAAGCTCCTTTTAAAGTTTCCACCTCATGTGGCTTTTTTTGCTTCCTTTCCAAGCTTAGTGAATCCCAACCAAAACACCTGAATTCTCTCCTTGGTTTCAATTATCGCTCACAGGAAACCAGTCCAAAGTGTCCATTTTCCCCAAAACTGTCAAATGAGACTAAAACCAATTAAATTTTTTTTTTTAACTGAGGAAAATATAACTAACTAACTAAAATATGATTGCAACATTTCCCACCAAAGTGATGTTTCTTCCAAAATCCACTGAAATCTCCAGGGTGAAACAGCTCACTGAGGATAGTCCTGCACCCCAGGACTGTTCCTATCCTTGCACAGCATCCAGCTGCTTCTTTTGTACCTTGAGGAGTTTGACCTGACTCAATTTTGATTCCCCTTGACCTCAGAGGGTTGCACTTTTCCCCTCTTTAGTTTGCCTTTGGCCTTCTTTGTCCATGGGCATTCTGTAAGTTTTCCTATCTCAGGAGCAAAATCTTGAAACCCAGTTCTTCTGTAGGGTCTTCAGTGAATACTAAACCTCTGAACTTTCATGGTTATTTAAACCCATACTTGCTGAGAGCTCCAGACCTTTGGAAAAGATGTTTATAATCCACTTTCAGAGACATGATAGCCTGAAAATTGCTACATCCATATGTACTCACTTATTAAACCCCATGGCTGTTCACTCAGCTGGCACAGAAGATGCTTAGCTCCAAAGAAGTGAACAAACACAGCATTACATGCATACTTCTGGAAACCTTTTTGTAAGTCATAAAATTACAATATTACAATGAATTTATTGAAGCCCTGAAAGAATTTTTGAAAGCATTTATACAACCAACAGCTCCCTCTACAAACTGGTGCAGGAGGTGGGTTTCTGCACATCTCCCCAGCACAGCCCTGCCAGAAACTGCATTAAGCTCAGCTTAATTTTCATCACTTGTACTACTGCCTTACAAACCTTCCTGGGGGCAATCAAGTAAATTCACCTTCCCATTTTCTGCTGCAAATTAATTTCCTTTGCCATTCCCAGCTCAGGCATCATTGTCCCTTGTTCCCTGATTGCATCATCAATGAGCTCAGGGCCTGAGCTTCTGAACAAGACAACCACCAGAGGGATCAGGAACTGGACTTGCAGGGCTGCCTCCTCACTCCCAAGGGCCCAGGAAGTTACTGTAGGAGGTTACAAGCCCCTGACTTCATCCACTGCAGTATCCAGATAAAACACAAGCTTGTAAAAAAATTACTTATCTAGTCTGAATTACTATTCAAAATCTTATTTTTTAGCTATAATAGGAGAAAAAAATCGTCCTCAATGTTCATAACTTAATACTACAGTTTTTGCAGTAAGATACATGCAGGTAGAACCTATGATTGCAAAGCACTCCAGTGGAGGTGGGAGTTCTTCTATGGTCGTACCTGACTGAGAATACTTGCCTTTTTTTAAAGGGAGCAGGACAGAGCAGGTCCCAGTGATCCAAACAATATCCTGATACAGTATAGCCTGGAGAAAGACCTTTTTACAGAGAACTGGAGAGAGACTTTTTACAAGGGCATGTAGTGATAGAACAAGGGATACTGGCTTTAACAAAAAAAGAGGAGGTTTATATTAAGAAGTTCTTTACTGTGAAGATGATGAGGCACTGGTACAGGTTTCCCAGATGAGCTCTGGATGCCTCCTCCTTGGAAGTATTCAAGGCCAGATTGGAGGGGGCATCCTGGGGGTGCAACCTGGTCTAGTGAAAGCTGTCCCTACCCATGGCAAGGGGGGTGGAACTAGATGATCTTTAAGGTCTCTTCCAACCCAAAACATTCCATGATGGTTCTGTGATTTATTGTTAACAGAATGTGTTTTTTTTCCAAGTAGAACATTTCCCTTTTTAAACCTTAAGCACTTATAATCATTATGAAGTCCCAGTACAAGTACTGAGGAGAGCTCCTCCTTGCTCTCTCTTCCAGGCATCTGTGATGGTTTCCACATTTCCTGCCCATTACACAGGTACACACTCTTCCTAAGTTAACAGAATCCAAAATCCTACTCATGGCACCCCACCAATGAGCCTCAGCTCTCCCCTTCCCTGGAGCAGCCCTTGCTTAACTTACCCTGTCCCTGGTCGAGGAGAGTCAGATGCACAGTGCCCGTCCTCACTGGATGCCTCCTGTTACCATTACCTTCCTGAGCACGAGTGTCGCCCAGGTTTGGAGCCAGGCAGAGAGGAAGGAGGAGTCTCTGTACTCACCAACACAGTACCTGGATGTGCCCAGCATGGCATCAGCCTTTCTCACAGATGGTGTATGGCACTGCATCATGCCAATGCAGACCCTTCACAAGTTTAGTTTAGCATTGTTGCTATCCCAATTTCTCTCTGTGGTACTATTTCTCTCTAACCTCACACACATCCCTCTCCTCAATGTAGGAGGTTGTCTAATCTTTCTAGGAAGTATTGCCTGACTACTCCCTCCTCCAGGGAGCTTTTACCATGACTTAGCTTTCACCATGTGTGAAGGTTTTCTATTTCTCATTACCTGGTGTTTAATCAGTGTGCTCCCTCCCTCAGTGATGAAGATTCCAGCTAAGAGCAGACCTCACTTCTGCCTCAGTAGGAAAACACAGGATGTTTCCTCCCTCTGTACTTTCACATTTTGTTTTACATCACACTGGGCTGAAGAATCCACACCCCTCTCCCCCCTCACAACAGAGAAACCACACAACATCCAATTCTGCTTTCTTGGAACTCAAATAGAAATCAATGCCCACATTAGTTCTATATTTGTCAGTTTGACCCAAGTTTCATCAATTCCAGCAATCTGAAAACTTTTCAACCATGTCTCTGTCCAAGAATTTCAAAACTAAACCTGGTGATGGTCTCTCATTTTGCTTTGACTGAGAGATGACAGCAAGGGGAAGATTTATCTTAGAAGAACAGAAAAGAAACTGAATAATACACAACAGTGTAACTTTTCTGTTATTTTATTGGTATTAGTGAAGAAAAAATTAAGTTTCAGCTTTCTGTTGTGTTACAATTGCTTTCTCTGGTGGGTGGACAGCTCCTACTGCTTATTTAAAGGCTAAATATTTCCCAATTGCATGATTAACTTCTACACTTTAAGTTCTCATATGATATTGCTTTCTTCCTCTGGGTATATAAAATGGTCCATTAAGTCCATGATTTTTTTTTTTTTTCAGAATCAAGTGTTACTCTATCTACTGGTTTAAGATACATTCAAATAAAAAGATACTTAAATTTACTTGCAATAAGTGCACACATACAACAGCAAACAGAGCTGATGGCATTTTACTAAAACATTGTAAGTTCATAGAATAAATAGAAGTCTTCAAACACATGCTGTAACCGACCGATGTGTTTTTTTTCTTTCTCAAAAAATATCCTTAGTGTCCATAGCACTACTGCAATAACTACTTCATTCAGAAAAAAACAAACCACCCACCTATCTCTCATCACAAGGACTAAAAGACAGTTTCATTTATACAAGAAATTATCAGTGCTAATAATTTAGTAACAGTCTGGTACAAACAGCAATTCACGGCAATTACGTGTAGTGTGATAATGGCAACAAATGGGGAGCTCGATTCAGATGCCACAAGAAGTGCAGGGAAAAGAAAGTGGATGCTAAACCCTTCCTGCTTCACTCCTCTCTGTCCCCTCTTCCAATATATGTCTCAGCCCCGCTCTAGAAACAAGCTTCCTCCAGTCAGTTCCAGTTCCAAGGTATTTCAATTCTCTGCAAGCACCCAGCAGAAGTTTGGGAGAAACAGAGAAAAAATTGTGATATAGTTCGGGTTGCCTGGTAACTAAAGGTGTGAGAGGTCTTTTGTTTCCTTTCTGAAAAAGCAGGGAGTTACACATTTGGTATTAGCAGGTACTTTTTCAGTTTTAAAACACCATGAAAATAAAGTGTTTCCTGTATTTCTACGCATGCTAAGGTCCAACCTTGGATGAAAAAGGTTTTTCTGAAAAAAAGAAAACAGAAAATGAGTAGGGAATATTCTCATCCTGCTTACAAGGCCATTGTCTTCCACATGCATGGAACAGGAATATCAGCACCAGGACTGCAAGCTGCTCTTTCCAGCCTGTACCATTCCGTTACTAAATGTTTTCTGTGGTTCTCTGCTGAGGTTTCAAGGATGCACCTTTTCCCAATACTGGTTTTGCTACATGTTCTTTTATAACATTCTTACCTGTCAATCTGTTCTGCAACTTTGACTTCTAGGAAGTCACTGCTGTGTTTACCTCACAAGTTGTGAATACTTTTTTCTTTGGGGGCACTGACAAGGCGTGTTTCAGTGGCAGCAACACATAGTAAAGCATTTCCCCTTCCACAATCCAATGCAGCATTGAAAAACAAAACAGAACAAAACAAACAAACAAACAAAAGGAAGTTGCACAGAGTGTAAGCGTGCCAAATGAAACAGTGGTGGTAGGAATACGTCAACATTCCAGGTACCCAGTAGGCCTGCTGACCTCAACACAGTATTAGTTCAAGTTTATAATCCTGGGGAGGAGGCAAATACAGAACAGGAAAAAAAAAGTTTCATCCATTCAGGCATAATAGTCAGGCACTCCAATAACTCAGCTCAACTCATCTACAGAGGCAAAACTAAAACAACCACTTGTTAAACTGAGTGCTTTTTCAGTATTTAATGAAGCACAAATGCTCCCATGCTTCAAGTGATGTAATGAGAGGTCTCACGTAACACATTCAATGGCTTCCCATGCACCTTTGACTCAAGTTAGGCTAGCTACAGAATTCACGTTTTTCTAGTCAAGTTATTTTTTTCTTGGTTTTGCTCTTTTGTTTTTTTTCAGTGCATCTTAAAAAAAAAACCTTTTCAAAAGGTTAGCATGTTAACCTTAATACAGCAATCATAACATAGAGCTTTTGCACTCAATTGAACAGTAAAATAATCCAATTAGTTACAATAGATCTGGTACATATTTACACATTTTATACAAAGTTTACACATTTCTCCCATTAGGCACAAAGTTGATTTGTCAAACTCAAGAGGCAATGAAAGGGTGGCGGGGAAAGGAAAGGGAGATTGGAGAAAGAATCTGAGTATTTTCATTTAAAAAGACTAGCTGTAAAAATAAAGTCCTTCACCGTAAGCTAGTTTGCTTCGGGAGCTTGGTTCCCATGAGGATCCCCGAAGTGAGAGCCGCTGGGCCTTTCATCTGCATGCTGGAACCCACCATGGTGGGGAAGCTCCGGTTCCTTCGGATGCCAGTGTTCAGCTGGATGGCTCCGATGGCACTGGTGACGGCAGGGCAGCCCAGTGGGAGACCATCTGGTGCCAGGCCTCCAGGAACAAGGGCCCTCACTGGTCCCTGTGCCCCACAGAGAAGAGGTCCCTGGTCATCAGTTAAAGGAGGAGCTGACGTTTGCCCTGAACTCACAACTTTGGCAATACCAAACCTCTTGACTTTGTCCACGAGATTAAGGTTGGAAACAGACACATCAGTCTGGCTCTCACTGTTCCTGATGTTCTTCTTATTCCTCACCTCCTTCAAGATTGAACTAGCAGGCTTCGAAGCCAAGAAGTTGTCATAAGGTGGGCTGGTGCACTTGAACTCAAAAGATGGAGGGGAAGAGGAAGGTGTCTGCATAGGTGAGTTTGGTGGAGTGGAAGGAATGATGGCCATTTTAGGGGAGTAGGTGTTGAGCAGGGTGCTCCTGCTGGCTCTGTCCCAGCTCTGTGGGTTGTACACTGCTGCCGAGATGCCCCTTTCCTTCAGCAGCCACACCAGCCCCAGGGACGTGCTCATTGTTGTCGTGGATTCGCGGAGGTTGGTGAAGGATTCGGCCAAACTCAGACGCCGGGGAGTGCAGGGAGTAGCCACTGGGGTGCCCTTCAAATTGCTAATGCTGCCACAAGCTGGAGTAGGTGCTGCGTTAAGGCTGAAAGCAAAGGAGCAGTCAAATTATTCTCTCCAGCAGGGAATTAAAACTTAGTGCAAGCAAGATTTTTAACCCCAAGCAGCACCTTTTACCCATTTGGATAGTGCACAGGACACTGTGAGTTCCCAGCTCCTCACAAATGTGATCACAAGTGCATAAACGTTGTATCTCACACAACACACCTCTGCTTTGCACACTTCACAGCCCAGTCTCACAGGATTAATGCAATCCCCAGCACCCACCACCACATTTCGTCTGATAAACTACTGACAGGGTTATAATCAGCAACTTCAGTTTTTCTTTCTGATCTACCACTGTCACAACTCCCAGTTGCTTCTCTAAGACAAGGATATGGGGGAGATTTTACCAATGGTATAAGCAAGACATTCACTTTACAGTGTCACTTCTGAGCACTGCTGGGTCATAGCAAGGACAGTGACAAGGGGGAAGGGGAATTTATTTGCTACAGAAGTATTTGTAGCAAAGTTGTTGGAAGTTGGAATTGCCACCAACATGCACTTCTGTAAGGTCAAACTGTTCTTCCCTTCTTACACTGATTTTACTTTCATTAAAGGGGAAGGAGATGGGGAATCTGCCTGTTGATGGAGGTGCATAATGGTGTGAATAGTCAGCAAAAGGGGTAAGAAAAATCCAGTCAAGCTCTTGTCAACTGGACAGTGGGTATCTGGTAACTCAGCAGCAAACCCAGCATGACAAAGAGCCATTCTACTGTTAATTTGGTAAAGCAGTTTTTATAGTTTGAAACAGAGCAAAGTGAATTGCATTCCAAATTCACTTTTTTCTTCTCAAAATAAACAACGTACAGGCAGAAGACAAGAAAGTATTAAAGGGCAATAATCTACACATTTAGAACAAGAGACACAGTACTAAACATAAATGCATAATGTATTTTATGGGACTTTGTTTTCTTAAGCACACTACTGCTGGTTATTGGGAGTTGGACATTCTTGAGGCATACCAAATAGCATTCATTCTGGTAGCTCACACTCTTCTCACAACCCAACCAGCTCAACTAACACAGACTCAATACAGCACCTACTTCCAAAGAATTACTACAAAAGAGCCATTCCAAATCCTTTGTGCCACAGTGTAAGATTTCATGAACAGGTCTGACTGTTTCTAGCACTACAGTACCATCCTTAAAAATCTTGTTCCTATGGATAATCTCCACTCAAAAATTATGTCAGTCCAACATCCACAATTCATTCATTAAGGCACAGAGCACTCGATTATTCCAGAAACAATACATATGGGACATCCATGATACTCCAAGACCAAGTCTGAATCCCAAGAGTTCCATGTACCTTCAAAAAAAACACTTTCAAGCATTTTCTAATCATGCTCAAATGATGGTCTTTGCCATTTATACACACACAAAAAAATTGAATTCCACAGTAATATCTCCCAGGCATGGGTTTATGCCCTAGAACAGCATTTAAAGGGTCTTGACCAATTTAACACTTGATGTTAACAGAGAATTCAATGACCTGAGCACACCAGTGTTCAGAGAAGAAAATCCTCCCCCTCATCTTGCCACATTAGCAAGCAGAACACACTCAGCAACGAGTCAGACAAAAACCAAAGCCAGTGCAAGTGTGGGAAAACTAAGCAGCTGAGAGGGGAGGGAACAAGGGAAAGAGTGGGATCTTCCCTTTTCAGGAGAGCTGGACTTGGACTGGCTCAGCCATAACATACACCTTTAACATAAGTTGGGTTCTCTGTACCAAGAAATGCACTAAATGCCCATGTTGAGACAATCTGGATGGATTTCCAGGCATGGAGAAAACTGCAATGAATGAATTGCATCCTTTTTGCCCATATGGACAAAAAGGCTGAGATGTCAGGTTAGAAACCCTGGAATCTTTTGTTCTCAGTCACAGCTTCTTATGAGCTTAAAATGTCATGTAGATCCCTGGTTTCCAGTAATCAGGTGACATGAGATCACTTAACACCAGAAACTCTAGTTCAGTGGTCTTCAAAAAATCAGCATATCTTTAAGACACCCCTCAGTTAAGGAAATATTAGCCTGATGCTATGAAGTCTCAAGTCATGTCTTCTTTCCACGGCTAAACAGGATCTGACCAACATGATCTCTAACAGTGATTTGGAACGGCACCAACCTCTGCTGTAAGCAAGTGAAACCGCCAAAGGATTTTTCCCTTGCAGTTGCAATCAACAGGAGGAATCCCATTTATTCTTCCCAATTAACTGTAGTGAAACACATGCTTGAGAAAACCAGATGCAATTAGAAAAGCAGCCTCGCTAAGTGGCTCTGGAATCGGTGTCCTGGCACCCCCGTGTGGGCTGTGGCTGCCAGTGCATGTGGGAGATGTGCTAATGGACCCTGCTGTCCTCTCCTGCCTGGGCTGTATCAGGGGCAGGGGAGGAGGAGGAGAACTCCCAGCAGAGTAGTCTCCTCCCACTGCAGCAGCACACAGGCATTCTGAGGGCGAGGCTGAATGGAAATAACCGAGTTCACAGTTCTTCTCTTAAGCATTCATTAAAGCTCGACCCTCACAGCTTCGATTTCAGTTCACAGTGTAACTGAAAAGAACAGTGGCAGCCACCATGGTCATTCCCCACACAGCTAAACAGAGTACAGAAGTCTTGAAAAGCACGAGGGAGAGAAAAGAAAGAGAACTTGCTGCATGAACTGACTTTCTACAAGGTAGGACCATGTACATTTCAGAAGCCCAGGCATATGGTGTTAATTATCAGGCTTCCAAGATGTTCCAGTCACAAAATGAAAACTACAGCACTCCAGTGGCTTATTAACTCCAAATCTTCTCTCTTTCCAGCTACAGATTTCAGTTGCACAGACATTCAGATTAGTTTTTCTACTGATTTGTCAGCACAGTTACACACTACAGTGCAATAAAAAGAACAAAGCCAACCCTGCAAGAAGGCAGTCATGGGTGTTGTCTTTTTTGTCTGTTTAATCATTTTGGCATTGCTTTAACTGGGAAATATTTTACTATCAGCTGACCAACACCACAGGGCAGCCTGGACACAACCACAGAAACAGACTCAAAGAGGCTCAGCAACTCAGCCCAGTGAGAGTTTCAGAGTTAGACTGAAAAAAAGAAACAAATAAACGAGCATTTCATTTAGCTAAATGAAATTTTAGTCAGGTTAGAGCAACACCTGGGGTAGCACAGGTTAAAATGCAACCAGGTAGGTAAATGCCAAACCTCTCTGGGGTTAGCTGGTGCCACACACACTGGCATTCCTTGTACATGACCTGCCAACTCAGATGCTGCTGGCAGTGCTGCTCACCCCCCACCACGCTGGGTCAGAGTGTCTGCCCTACACCTCCTCTCAGCATAACCAGACACAACGCAGTTTCCTCGTCCTCCTCACATGACCTGTGAAGAACCGTTCATAGTGGGTAAGGAGTTGCTCCTTAAACATCTCTGCTGAAAACATCACGTTTATTTTGTTCTTCATCCTCCTGAAGGAATTATGAACTTTAGTTTAACTAAGGCAGCTGAAAATGTACTGAATTTAGCTGTCCATTCGGGCTGATTTGTTAGACTTAGTAACCAAATTTATTATGATCGCAACTGACAGCAATTCAAAAAAAAAAAAAAAAGAAATTAAAGTAGAGCTGCAGCCATTTGAGAGGATCTCTTCAGTAACCATGCTGAGGGGAAAGAAGACAGAAAGGAGTAACAAAAAACTACCCAGGCCACTATTAACTCAGTTCAGAAAGAGAAGCAGAAAAGTTACATTTAATCATTATCCATTTCCTTTCCACCTGACAGGTTTTATATTTAATACCCTTACTTCTCATGCCCTTCATAGGCAGTCAGTGCCCACCTCGTGTCTAAACAAGTCCAGACACCTCTGAAGAATGGGGATCTACTCAATATTATGCTCCCACACAGGGCTGGAAGGGGCAGAGAGCGCAATAAGGCATTGTCTTTCTAAATACAACCCCCCCGCCCTAATTCTTTAACTACGGATTTGCTAAGGAAGGAAAGCTCCCTCTTTAGGTATGAAATTCGCACATCTCCTCTGGCTCTCAGATCTTCACCTCCCATGAGGCTATAGAACTGCCTTCTGTTGGCATTGCTATTGTTACACCAGTTCATTAGTTTCAGTCTGGCCACTACGAACTCATTTCCAACAATTACACCAAGGAACAAAGTAGACATCTCCCTGCTTCTAATTAAGGCATATTTCCTGCTCCATTCCTCATGTACTTGTGGGATTTCTTTACCTGCACAACCCTTTTTTCTTCTAAGAGAAAAGATTCAAGACTTTTCCTCCCTGGAAAACCTCTCTATTTTTTTTTTTTTTAAATTAGACACCACATTCTGTGCATTCACATATGAGGACTACAACTAGTCTGAGATCAAGAGGAGCCAGGTTTGGCTATCAGAAGCCAATATAGTTACATCTAATCCTGCAATATCTTAACTAGAGGCAACAAAAATTGAAGGTACTTTTGACTGGCTTTTTAAAACATTACACATCCCTCTCAAAATCAGGCTGAGATATCTCAAAATGGGAGGACTAATTTGTGGGTGTGCTGTAATTTATCAATGCAGCTCATGGTTTTGCTTATGCCATTACTTTGCATTTGGTTATAGGGGAAACAGAGCGCTGAAGGCTTTGCCATCACAGGAATCCCTTACCTTGGAGTGACTCGTGTGAGCTCATCGGAGGGGTGCAGAATGCGGCAGGTGGTGAAGGTGAAGGTGGAGTTGGTTTGTGACATGCACTTCCCAGGATGAGGTACTAAATTAAAAAAAAGCAAATTCTTTGCATTTTACACAGAAAAGGGGAAAACCAAACTTCTGTGTGCTGATTAGGACAGATGTAAAAAGTGATGAGGCACCTTGATGGGATCAATGCAAGAAAAGTGAAATACACAAGTGCTACTTTAACAGACACTTGCTCTCCAAAAGAGACACCTCTAGGACTCCAAGGCCAGTGCTAAAAAGGTCTGCTGAAACCTGTCCATGATCACAAACACCGCGGATTAATTCTTGCTCAAACCAAATTTAGGCCAGGCAGTGCTTGAAATGCTTATCTAAACTAGCAACTTGTGTCAGTGGGAAACGAAAAGCAGCATTTTCTAGTACCAGCTCAGGAGCACCAGGATTTTCTGAATGCTTGAGCATTCCAGCTTTTATTTTGATCCATGAAAAGGTATCCTCATTACTTCTCAGTAATGGATCCATCTGGCTAGTACTACTGCAATATAGATTGCTGGGGTGGGGAGGGGATGGACACATTAATTACTGTTTCTGATTTTTCATATCCACAGTGTGGGAAAAGTGCTAATTTTTTGGATCCACTACTGTACATCTGTGACATTTCTCTTGTGCCTGTGATTAGGTTCTTTAAGAATGTATGTCCTTAGCTGCATAATATAGCAGGTTTTGAATGTTTCTGAACAGTGTAGTAAATAAATTTCCTGACAAATGCAGCCACAAGATTGCCACTCTGTCGATGGATCAGTGGCTTGGGACAGAAGCAATACAGCTCAGTTTAAAAAGTGAAAGACTTAGGCTGATTTCTTTCTCCTTCACAGAAATACTTCTGTGGCTGTACCAACCTGCTATAGAATGCAGCTGTGGTCACTGCAAAATAACTACAGAATTTTAGAGCCATGCATCTGAAAAGCTGGTTGAAAAACACCCAGAGTTAAATATTACATCAAAGATATCATGATTGCATAGGTTCTCTTACTTAGTAACCAAATTCAGCAGTGGTCAAAAGACATGCACAATAAAACCCGTGTGCAGCTCCCTCCCCCTCAGTCCTACCAACCCTCTGAGCCATTCCCTGATTAAGCCACATTTTAATAGCACAGTACACAACTACTTAACACATTGCAAAGGACAGACAGACTGGCCAACTAGACCAGACACCATTCTGAACTTCAGAGAAGCTTAGCAGAAGCAAGGCAAGTCTTAATCGTGGCTGTGTTCCCTTTTTCATAGGCAAAGTATCACAGCTCCAAACCAGTGTGTGTGGTTAGGTAGCCCTTTCAGAACACATATAAGCAGTGTGTGAAGGGGAGAGCATGGGGAGTGTGAACAGTGGAAGCAGAAGTGGCTAAGCATACAGTGTGAGGTAACTTCTAGTTAGCACCGGAATGTACTGCTGTACATTGAAGGGTGTTCCTAAAAACCCACTGGAGTGTCATGTTAACACTCAAATGTTAGCACAGCATAACAGAACAACAAGCTCTACTTCACCTCCAGAGATGGTAATTATGATGCTTCAGGAATCCAGTTGCTTTAGAGATTAGTGTGAGCACTATAAAAGCTATTACAAGGGAGCACAGCCTAGCAATCATGATTCTCTCCATGTTGTAGAGAGTTATAAGAAAATCTGGAGAAACAGCTCAAATAACTGGACATGAAAAAATTTGTTATTTAGAGAAAACACAGGACTTGAACATGAATCAGTTAGAAACAAAGCAGTTATCCCTGGATGATGAATAGAGAACAGAATAAAGCAATGCTGATTTAAGACTGCAAGCTCAACCCAAAGCACACAGCTGTAATACAATCAGTGCATTCTCCCCATTTGTAATATCCATTGGGCATCCCTTCAGGTTGGAGACAGGCACATTGAAGATACATAGCTGCATTAGCAAAAGCAAGACTCATTGCTATTAATGAGTCAAAGATAGGAGAAGGCTGCTAAAAGTTAAGAAATCACTGACTCTAATAAGAGGAAACAAATTGAAATGATAAAAAAGCATTATCCATTTCCAGGATGTATTCCACCCTCAAATACCACTAAGAAAGTCCTGTACCAGCTTCATCCTCCATCAGTCAACAATGGGGTGTATCATATTGCTGTAGCATTTTCCATCCTTTGGACACAGTAAAAAGAGTGAGAACCTGTTGCTGTAAATGAACAAAGTTTATAAAATAGAAACAAAGTAATTCAGTCCTAACTCAGTAAATTTTCATATGAACAGCCACTTCCTGAACTGGTGTAACCTCATGAGGAAGTAATACATTTTTATAATAAGAGAGACTACCTTCATATATACATTCACCAAAGTATTATTTTTAATATAAGCACCCATTCCATGTAGCTGTGTCTGAAACCAAATCTTTTACTTATACCCTCTTTTTCAAAGCAGTAGCAGTTGAACGACCAGGTTTCATATCTGTATGAAATAGAATCTGTACATAATTCAGTGATTAACAAAATTTACAGAAACATCATGTGATTTCATCCACCAGGGAACCTGTGCAAACTGTGCATTTTCCTTCTAAATTAAAGTTAACCCTAAGATTGCTGCTAGATC
This sequence comes from Hafferia zeledoni, assembly GCA_035583235.1. Lineage (NCBI taxonomy): Eukaryota > Metazoa > Chordata > Aves > Passeriformes > Thamnophilidae > Hafferia > Hafferia zeledoni. The sequence continues at coordinate 43,726,736 of JAWWEV010000083.1, forward strand.
ATGTTTTATCTCAGCTTAATAAGATGAAGAATCATTAATTCCTTTCTCAAACAATTCATAGGCGTTAAGGGAAAAACGCAAAACGTTGTAGCTGAAAGGGCCTCTTCTGCTGTAAGCACAACGCTGTTGTAAAAACATCTTTTAAAATACTGCAAAAAAGGCAGGTTCCAGTCGGAGAGCTCCATCTTGTGGTAAAACAAACTGAGCTTTCCTCATTCGAAACACAAAACTGATTTTAGGTAGCTCAGAGCTGTCTCAAATCCCACTTCAGGACTCAGAGCTTATGGGCCATTCTGCCAGGTGTGAACAGCAAAATAGGTACGTGTAGGAGACGAACCCTCAAAAGGCCATTTAATCCCTGTTTCAACCAGCTTGTGCAAAGGAAGGCACAAAGTTACAGTAAGTAAACTAGTGGCTCCCCCCATCCACAAGAAGATGACAAGACAACTTGAGTTTGAGGAAGATTTTTAAGAAGTAGCTATACTAAAACACCATTAACTTTTGTACCATTGGATCCAAACTCAAATTTGCTGTTAGGCTAAAAATAACAATGAGGAGGCAGAGAGCTCAAAGCAACCAGTAAACCTTTTTCTTATATAAACACCTCTTCTGGTAAATCCAGATTTATTAGGAAATTACCTTTAAAAAAAGGTATTGGAAATTAACTTTTAAAAATTTATTAGGAAATTGACTTTAAAAAATTGGAAATCTTCAGAGGATGACTTGATCCAAACTGGCATACAAGAGAGGGTTTAGTCCAGTTCTGAAGCAAGCCACTCTGCTCGTTATTTCTATGGCATGTTTTAAGAAAAGGAGGAAACCTGATTCCCTGATCTTCGAGCACCCAGTGCACAGACAATATATTAAAACATAAGAAGTTTATTTTATTGCTGAATAGAAAAGAAAAGCTCTGCCTGTTTTGAAAGGGGATAATGAAGAACCATTAAGAGGCATCTAAGGGTGAGAGCTGTGATACCCAGTGCTGCCTGTTCTGCAAGTGCCTGGCTGACAGAATAGGGTATGCTGAAGCTGATGGCTGGTTTAACTACCACAATAAAAAGGAGATGCAGCTGTAAAATGTGAGCATACTGCTCTCCTAAAGGTGTTTAGGTGCCTTCAGAAGTCCTTCAGAAAACACTGGTTTCATGGGTAACTGAATACTCAAAACCTCCAAGAACTGACACATCTATGCCAGGAGTGTTACTTCTGTTATGTTTCTTAAACAGTAACATTATTTTCTGAATACCTGCTTTTCCAAACTTCTCATTTATTTTGCCCTTGGAAACAGCAAGAGAAGGAAAACCCAACAAAGGCAGATATTCTTTAGATAGGGTTTTTTCTGGCTGAGGTCACCTTCTCATATGTATATAACCATGGAGCACAGATGTAAAAAGACTTCAAAGTATTTAATGTGGCTTCAACATGAATTTATGCAGGCTAGGATCCCCAAATTAAAATTCTAACATTTTAACAGCATAGACAGCAACTGCTGACAGACTGTTCTTAAAGAAATAATTACTGCAAAATATTCATGCCATTTGAAAATAAGATATATTTAAATATGCATCAATACCTTAGTTCTAGGAAGAGTTACAAAATGTATTTCTTTTCTGTACAGTGGTAACCTTTTAGAAGCATGTACAGTAATCCTTCTAAAAACAACTCCAACATAAGACATTCATTATGTGTTTTTGTCATTTGGAAAGACCTCCACATCATGATTAAGGTCTAAACATGCAGAGTGCTGATCCCATAATGTTGTGCACATGTCTATTCAAAGCAATCAATCAGTGGAACTAAAATACGAGTACTGGAAGACCAGTTCATGCACCCAATACTGGCAGGCAATTAAGCACACGTTGCACCATGTAGCCCTTCTAACTTCAACATTAAAACATTCATAACATTATTAAGTGCTTTGAATGGTTTGGGGTTTTTTTGTTTGTATAAAATTAATTCAAAACCAAACAAAAAAAATTAACCCAAACAACCCCTCCTTCCAAAAAAAAGTTGTGTACATTTTTATAACATAGTACATTTTCGTTGACATAACAAAAAAATATACTGAGGTTACTAAAAATCTGTGCTGCAAAAATTACTTGTCCTAGATGGTATTAAGAACACTGTTCTGGAACTTCTTTACAATTCCAATTACACTGAGAGTGTACATAAGGGATATACAATTTCAACCTATTCCTGGGTATTAGGCTAGAACTGCAACTCTGGAATTTACAATCCTCCACAAAGTTACTCTACTCACATACAAGATGTGGCTCCAACAGACCAACTAAAGATCAAAAAGTACAGTATGTGTTAATTTCTTCTGAAATATTCAGTGCCACATTTGGGATAGAATATGCACTTATGGTGACGAAACTATTTTATATATCAATGGATACTACAGGTACAAACAAATGGACAAAATAATTCAAGGACCGTAACTTTTTTTTATTTAGCCAGAATGATTCCTGCCTCTATCCATCACAACAGGTAAAAACTCATACTTCGTTCTGAGTACATTTGTTCTGGCTACAAGGGATCTTTGGCACCAGTAACATTTGCTCTCCTGAGCCTGGTGGTTGAAATGATTGCCCTGGGGCTCACCCTGAGCACTGTGCCCACCCAGAGTGGCAGCACGAACAGGGCCTCGGGAGTTCTCTGCCACAGAACATCCCCAGTGCAAAAATGCCAAGATATGAGGCTCAGAGCACATGAGCAAATGAAAGGAATGATCCTTGTAGACACTGTATTACTACAGACATTTTGGTCTGAGGCTACAAGACCTGCAGCTCTGAACTGGCACATTTGATGGCCTGCCAACAGCAACACGACAATTTCTGGCTTTTACAAACCTCTTGAACTAGATTTTTCCACAGTGGAGCTATCCTGGATTATAAGCAAAAGCGCAATCACTGAAGACTGTATCCAAGACATTCCTCTCCTTCCCTTTTTATTCTACTTCCACATTCACTAAAAAGATTTTGTTCTGTACGTTGCCAACTGGAACCTCCCTTGGGATCATGCAAGCAACAACGTCGGAACTTTGCACTCATGACAGGGCTCTAAGGAGCTACATTGTCCATACACACCCCTACCTGCCTTGCATTTCTGACAGAGAAATCCAGGGGAAAGAATGCTGAGGAGGCTTTTTCAAGGGAAGCCATGGCTGCACAACATTTAAATACAAAATAAATTCAAAAGCTAAGCATTCATCTCTCCTTCCAAAAGGAAGTAGAGAGTGGGTAGATTGTGGATCCTAAGAAGTACTGCCTCATTAGTACATCCCTACTCTGAAAACATCCACAATTAACTTCTCCTTGTATAACATCTGACAAATTGCTGCAAGAGAAAGCAGATACAGCAGCCTCTACTTCACTTGAGCAACGCAACCAGTGATGAGGTAGTAGCTCAAGGACACTCTTAAATTCTAAGCAGCAATTTGAACGGAGGATGGAAAACTAAAGTTTTCAATACACTTGTTCATTCTTAGTTGTTAATTTTGACCAATTTACTTCTGTAATGTATTAAAACTACCTAGCAAACAATACAAGGTGAAGTAAGATTGCTAGAATAATTATATAGATTTTATGTACTCTGCTAATTTATGAGGTAGGGAATTCGCTTAAAAACCTTGTCTGAGATAGAGTTTTCCCAGGAAAAATCAGCAGTAACCAGTAAATAACCCATTAATACCAGTGACCTGTATTCAAATCATAATGGAGACAGAAGATGAAAGAAAATGCCAAACTTTCTTGCCAATTTGTAAATAGAGAGCAGGACTACATTTATTGTTCTACTCCAAAGAAAGAACTCTTCCAAATTATTACCCAGAAATGTTTTACTAATCCGTTCTTAAAAAAAAAACAAAAACAAAAAACAAAACACAAACACAAAACCAAGGAACTAAACTATATCCTTGTTTATGTGTAGCCCATGACAAGAATTTTTCTACATTTTTGACAGGTTCCTGTGTTGAAAATTCTTACAGTTAAAAAATTGATCGAAGCCTAACCCAGGCAAGTTTTTTTGCACAATTACTGTATCCTGAGTACATGAAGAACTGCTTGTTCCCTTCCTCTTTGCAGCAACACATTTTAAAATTAATCATATCTTCTGTTGAATCTTTTATTCCCTAGATCCAAAAAATTGTCAGTTAATTCAGTCTTTGATTATATCAGTTTATATTTCTTATCTCCAGCTTTTCTTGCTGTCATTACTCGGACTCTTCAAAATTATAAAAACCTGGATAATATACTTAAAATGATACACAACTCCTGCAGAGGCATTATTTATTTCCAAATCAATATAAAACAATAATATAAACATTATTGCTGGGCAATAGGTCTCTTAGAACAAAGACAATTTTTGCCAATGGAAAGGGAAGCTGAGGGGTTTGACTGTTGAAGCACTGGAACAAGCTGCCCAGGGATGTGTTGAGTCACTGTCCCTGGAGGTATTTAAAAGACCTGTAGATGTGGCACTTAGGGACATGGCTTAGTGATGGACTTGGCACTGGGTTAACAACTGGACTCAATGATCTTAGAGGTCTTTTCCAACCTCCATTATTCTGTTTCACCTTAACACACCTGACTGCAAAAAGTAGCTTATATTCAACAGCTGAAAGCACTGAACTGCCATTGCAGTGAGAGCTGGAGATACTCTGCATTTCATGCTATTAATAGAAATATTATTGTTTAGCCCTGAGACAATCTAATCATCTGAAGACCAGCCAAACATTAAATTATGATTTATCCCAGAAAAAGAAGAGGGAAGTAAGTGTCTCCATCTAAAGAAGTTACATAAAACCAAAAAGTCTGGGAAAAAAAAAGAGTTCTGGTAATTTTCCGATTCTGGATTAAACATAATTATTTACCAGGAGGCAAATCTTCATCAAGATTATACAGCTTATTAAAACAAACTCCCCAAAATCCAAGAACAGAAAAATCCACACACAAACTCAAAATACATCTATAGTCTTGAGAATCTGTAACCTCGTGCAATAATAGACTGCTAATGTCTGTTCAGAGTGTCTAATAACTCATGCAGTACTGTGTCACTTAAAAATGTTTATGTCTTAATACAGTATAAATAGGAAGGACAGGATTTAATAATGTGGTGGAGAGGGAATGAGGGAAATGTCATTAGTCACTGCATAAAAACATCCTCTTAATTCCTTATCTCAAAAGGACTTTAAAAACATGTAACTGTATCTGAGGCAAGTAAAACTTACAGACTTTGGTGATTTTCGAGGCACTTGCATTTGTTTCAACAAAGGCAACTTAGATGCACCTTTAGAATACTAATCATTTAGTCTATAAAAATCTAAAGCATGGCAACATCTGTTACGAACAGTCAGACGAGTATCTGCACTATAGTCATACAAAATATATGTAATCCAAACATTACATACACTGAACAGCGTGCACTAAATACACATACAAGTTGCATACGTGCCACACAAAGGTTTGTGAACAAACCACTTCCTTTTAGCAGCCTTCTCTTATCAAAATAGAGTAAAATATTAACCACAGATGCTGTCACTGAAAACCAAATTAAAATATTATCAAAGAAAAGATTTTTGAGCCAATGTTAGAATGGTTATGTTCTAACCACTGCACGCGTTAACGTGCAGATGCTACACACAGAGCAATATTATGGATGCTGTTCTGGAGAGACGTGAGAATGGCCCAGTAATCAAAATCCTGTAAAGATGTCAGTTTTACTGGACTTAATGAGTTTCCCTCACCAGACCCCTCATCATCGTCCGTCGTGGACTCCTGCATCTCCTCTGTGAAAGCCTGAGAGTGGCGGGGATTATTCTTGTTGTCTGAAACAGTCACTTGTGCTTGTGACCTCTCACCTGAGGTCTCTGTGTGCTGAACTGGCGTCGAGGTAGTTAGGCCCTTGTAAGAAATGTCACCTGTCTCATCTTCCTCATAGTCATTAAGGCAGTACACTTCATCCAGGTCCAGGTCTAAGGTCCTGAAGCCCTTAGTGACAACTCCAGGCCTCGGGTCCAGGATCCCACCCAAGTGAGGCTGAGCCAGCTGCTGCCAGTGGTGCAAAGTGGCAGAACCTTAAAAGCGAACAGAAAGACAACCAAAATAAATTAGTAATCAATCCAGGACCTGTAAGACAGAAAGTCCAGTTTTGTTTATCCAGAAGACCAAAGGGTTGGGAGCTCCAAACCTTTAATGCTTCTGGGTTTAATATTTCTAGGAAGACATGCTACAAGACAAAACTGCTTCACCTGGGCTTCAGCATTGCCACATCAACGTGAAATAAACTGATCACAGCAGCACTTATGCAAAGCCTGCTGGTGAGATGCAGCATCCTTGTGCACATGCACATCCCCTCCCACTAAATATTCTCATCTGCTTCAATTCATGGGATTAAGCAGGAGTAGGAAGAACATTTTACACTCGTTCTGAGCACCATCACAGAAAGCTCTAAGAGGAACATATGCCACTTATTCCCACGTTAGGCTCACACTAAGGTGCTGAAAACATGCCAGAATTCACTAGCAGTGGCTAGCAGGACAGAAGTCACACAGATTGCACAGCAATTCCAGTTGTGTACCATATGTTAGAAAGCCCCAGAAGCTTCAGGCACATGTAAGCAGGTAATACCTCTGATCTATACATCCAGTCTAAACACCTGTATGGCCCCTATGCTACAGGAACTCAACTACTACATAACTAAATGCTACTGTACCTGTAGCTTCATCCTTGGCAGAGAAATGTTTTGAGGAAGGAGGTACATTTTACAGAGAAAAGCATTCAATATTCAGTGTTTAATAGGAGACAATTAGTCAGAAACAGCAATGCATCAAGACAAATTGATAAATACACTGAGATGGGCCCACTGAAATCAGGGGAGGATTCATCTGATTTCCTAAAGTAGCAATTAAGCACTGCTCACAAGGGTCGATGTTTTCCTATGTGCCCACTATCACTACAGTATTCAAATGTGTGACTTAAAACCACACATATCCTATGACACAAACAAAAAAATCTGTATTTTTATCTCTGCCAGCTCAAATCAGAGCAGTTTTTGTTGTCCTGTTCCTGTCCCCTCTTCCCAAAGCAGAATAGTCACTGGCATACAAGTGCCTCACCCATATTCAAAGACCAAGAATATTCAGTTTGTTGCATGGTATATGTAAAAACCTAAACAACTGGAGAAGGGATGGCTCATGTATATTATTTTCCATCTGAGAAAAATCCTATGGAATGAGAAAAATTGTCATTTCACATAATGATATCTTATTTCAGGAAGCTTACTGTGGAACATGAAGTGAATAGGGAAAAACTCTTTCTCCAGAATGACTGGGATCAATGGGTAGCAATTTAATAAGGTCTATCTCACTTCTTTCTATATATTTTAGCTTAGAATAAATGGATCTGCTAGATTACTTAGGATAATAAGCCTATCTATTTTTTTTTCATTTAAAGTAAGTTTTGAGGGACTAAAGAGGATTGGCACCCTTGAAGCTCAAGAAGAAGAAATTGTAACCCCAAAATAAATAACTGTAGAGAAGAGACATCCCTATAAGTTGTATTTACTTCTCAATTTTCACAAAGGCCAAGGTTTTTTGTTTCCACATAAAAGAAATATCCCAGAATGTGAAGAAATGTCAGATATTGTCAAGCCTTAACCAAGGTTTGCTGTCAGACTGTACTCCAAGAACTAGGGAAAAATAGAAATCAAAATTTCTTTCTGCAGTGCATGCAAATGTAAAAAGTTTATTAACTTCTACATGCTAGTTTCTGAAGCTGCAATCTTTTTCACTTTAAATCTTAAGAAATCTCATGCTCAAAATAAACTCTGCAGAATACAAGCATTTATTTGTTACTATACACCATCTCTTTCCATAGGAAAGATATTCACCAAAATATCTGCACTTTGAGCTTTAATATTTCTATTGAATCTACATGTTGGCAATTTCTTTTGGAAACTGGAACTCAGAATGGCCTAAGCTTCATCACAAAAAGGAGGATATCTGAGTTTAATCTTGAACTAATAAAATGTGTGCAAGGGATTCTTAACTTTGCCAGATTAAAAAAAACTAACACAAATGTACAAAGCAATACAACAGTTGTAAATACCCCCCCAAAAAAAAGAAAAAAAGAAAGGTGGAAAAGTCAAAAGAAGTGGGAAATACAGCACCTCCTTGGTCTACATTCAGTCACAGGCACCTACTAGACCGTTTAGTAAATTACATTATCAGAAAAAGTTGGTATGAGGGAATTACTGTGTAGAGTGGGGACTGCCAAACTGAAGGAAGAAGGAATACAAGAACAAGATAAGTATATGAATGGAGTAAATGATTTTTTCCTATATTCATGGCATGTAGACTACAAGGGTCAGAGAAAGCTCAGAAATTCACAACGTGTTGCTGCCACAATGGCAATAAAGTGGGTGAAGACATTCAGTTCAAGGTTCCCATTTACTACAGGACACAGGTAGTGTTATTTCATGCTTGGGGCACAACAAGCTACAGATGCACAGTTTAAAAACAAAGGGAAAAAACCCCAAACACTAGACTGTAACTAAAACAAGTCACACCAAGCAATCCTTCTGTTTTGACTGAAAGAAAGCATGGATTGTTTTTTTTTAAAGGTTCAAAAGATGATTAATTCCTTAGTATTTCTGTCACTATTTATTTTACTGTGGGATTTAAAAGACTGCTTTAAAGGAGTAAAAGTCATTAACCTAAAATTTATTACAGAACTAATTTTTACTTCTTCCATTTCATGGCATGAGCACCCTTAGTAAAACTGTAATAAAACCAAAGGCACAACTACTGATAACAGTCTACAGGTACAGCAGACTGTTTTACCCCAGTAGTCTGAAAGCATTTATGAAGCTGAAAACAAAAATAAAGTCTCACGACAAATACTTGGGAAAGAAACCAAGCTGAAATGGAGAACAAAATCATAAACATGTAGTTAATATAAGTTAGCAAACAGTAAACTTATGAAACAGGCAGACACAAACATACTACAAATAAGATCTAAAACCAAACACGAGAAGTACTTTAAAAGGTGCAATAATTTCAAGAGAAAAATGACTCAGTGAGAACAATGAACAAAACCAGGAAAAAAAAAAAACCAGACAGATAGAAAGATGATAAAGACTTTAAGAGTTTATTGGAAGAAAAAGAAGATATAATGGGAAATCTATTACAGTGGTAGCAACCAGAAACAAAGCTGGATCATCAATTCCCTCATGTGGTACAAGAACTTTTATGACCATTTAAAAGCAGCCATGAAAACAAACTATGAAAATCTGCTAGACAGTATGGATTTGTGTGCTATGGCTACAGTTTCATTTGAATAGGTAGATACAGTACATCACTTTCTTCAGGACATAAGAACAGTTATTTCTGCTTCTGAATGTGTCATGCTAAATGTTCCTTATATATGAAATAGTTCTAAAAAGATGGATAAAAAGGAACTGCTGCAATTAAAACACACAGAATTGCAATGTAAAACAAGAGTTTTGTTAAAGAAAGAGAGAGAAACCAAAACTAAATGATGGTAACTAGTGTGTCTGTGAAACAGGAAAACTACTGGAAAACAGCTTCATTTTGTTTAAAACCTGGAGGAATCTACTCAACTAACTTCCAGCTACAACCTGAAAGATCTGAAGAAAGCCAGGCAGACTATACAGCACGTGGTCTGCTGGATTTTTAAAGACAAACTACTGAAATGAACTTAGAAATAATGCTCTAGCCCTGACTGTCATCTACCTGTATCTTGCCTTTTCCTGAGATAGTACGTGAAGGAAAACTGACTTTAAAAATCCCCACCTCTTTTACACATGAAACACAAAGCCACAGTGCCTCATCTGTGACCACTCAAACAGTCAATTAAAGCCCAGAGATTATTTTTAATCACTAAAATAGCCTTCCAACTGGACTAATTGCAGTAGGTAAAGGCCTTTCCAGACACTAACTTACAGAATTCTTGTTGTTTAGGTTTCATATACTTATCCACCATCCTTTCCCAAGTGTGAAATGGCAACATTTAGGTCAGTTGTAAAGCTGCACTGCTGATATGCATGTGGCCTGTAATATTTACTTTAGTGCCTTGGCTGGAGTTGTTTCCTAACACTTAAGGCTTGTGGGAAAATATAGTAGTTAGAAGATCTCAAACCAACAGCGTGGATTGCTGTCTCTAAAGTAAAAAGAATATGTATTGCAAAGATTTCCTGCTTTCTGGTGATGGATAAGAGACCACAAAGAGTCACTAAGAACAACAGATAAAGGCCGAGGCCCTTTGTTATCACCTTCTAGTGGTTTCACAATCTGAAGCTTTTCTGGCAGGTAGGAGCGACTGCTGATTGACATTCCTGAATATCCAGTGAATTCTGAAAATCTGGAGTGGGTTCCCAGTGACATGATGCTCTCTGTGGGGGTAACAGAACCACTATGGAGTTCTCCCTTCTCTGCCAGTTCCCGCAACTTCCTTTCCTGCTCTTCTTCAAAGAACTTCCTCTCAGAGAGGTAATTCTCCCGCCGGAGGGAGAGCCTACGAAGGGCAGTCTCGAGGTCACTGGAGCCTGGAGTCCCTGGAGTCCCAGGCTTCTTCATCCTGTCCTCATTTCTAGAACATAACAGGGGACAGAAAAAAAAAAATAGGGAGAGGAAGAAAAACACATTCTTAGAAATTCTTAAAACTTCCACGTGACGGTTTTTCACCAGTACATTTAAATTACTCTGTCTGGGAACAACTTGCTACTTGTCTGGAGAGCTCAAAGGCAAACACCAGTCTTTGGTTTCTCTTTCACACTAGAACGGTTTTGACATCTGCTTTCTGCCAGGAAACTCCTGGTTGGAAAACCTGCACTTTACTTAAGAGCTTACTCCTCAAAGAGATGAAACTACTTGTTGTGAATCTCTTAGAGTTAGACAAACTCAAGTAAGCAGGTCACATCTTACAGGGCCAATGCTGAAATAGCACAGTGAGTCACAAGAGTATATTATGCTGAAAAACATACATTGTTTTGACATTAAGTCATTTTTACTGAAAAGAATATATAGAATAGTGTGGAGCTGTACTGGGGGAAGAGACAAGTGGCTAGAAAAACAAAGTTCTGATTGGTTTCATTCACAAGTTTTCATATTAAGTAACCTACAGACACACACTTTATTTATTTTTAGGATCAAAAAAGTTAACTGTAGCTGCAACTGAGATCAGAACTCACTGGCATTTATGTAAAATGGTAAAAATATAATTAAGTGTCAGCCCACAGTTGCAAAAACAAAGGGTGGTTTTACATCATCTGGTGATGCTGCATCTCAGAACAGGTGTGAGTTGCAGACACTGATTGACACACAGTACTTCCAAAAAGGATTCCTTTTGAAATAAACTTTAAATAAACACTTTGACTTTAAGTCAGAAACAAAGCAAAAGCGAAGTCCAGCACTACAGTACTGACCCATTGTCAGAGGATTCTGTCTCTAAGATGATGCTGTTGGTCTTGTTGTCTATCATAATGTTAGAGATGTCTCCCCCATAGAAACTGGACCGAGGAGTGCTGACACAGCTGGAAATGACTGAGTTCATAGCAGAGGACTGGTTAGAGCCTGGGATATTCATTGGTGAGGGAGTCATGGATCTCTGCTTGACAACTTGATTGACATTTCTCACCGTCTCAAAGACCCGCTTCTGATGACTGAAAGACACACAAACAGTTACTAATCACACAGTACTTCTTACCTTAAGAAGGAACAGAGAAACAGCTTATCAACAACCCTTCCTATTCAAAGCTCCACTAACCACCGTGTTTTTACGTATAGTTTCTTTAAAGTAGTATGCATAGGGTCCTATACTTGTTACAATCTGGCCATCAACACTATTCTTCCATCACCCTAGAATATTTTTGACAGAACATTTGACAGTTATGTGCATAGACCCTTTCAAATATTAATACAAAATAAGTGAAAGAGCACTTCAGCACATCAGCTAAAAATGCTGCAAAGCCATTATGTGGAAATGAGTTTTAAAAAACAAAACTGATCTCCATTCAATTCTCAACAATGAGCTGGCTAATCCATTTTAAAAAATAATTTGAACTTACTCTCCTGAGTATCTCTGTGCAAACAAGTGTCTATCTTTTCTCTTTGAAACCAACTTTTAACCCCCTTAAACAGTAGGTTTTAAAAAGAAAAAAATCTCAGAAATATAATGGGCCAAGAGTCTAGAAAGAGGATGTCAAGGCTTGAAACCTATTTTTATAGTTAGTTCTCTAGTTCATTCTTTATCACCACTGTCCTGATACCATAACAAATATGGTTCACCTGCTTCAAGATTAAGATCAGATGACACTTCAGCAGAAATATTCTTGACAAAATAAAACTGCCCTACATCATCCTACAGAAGTGCCATTGCTGCTTTGTTTTACAGTTCAACAGTGGCTGAACACAGGAACAGCACATTCCTTCAGGCTGAAAGGTAACATTGCCAGGATGAAACAGCAACAGCATGCCTTATAATATTTACTGTCACTCAAATTTCTTTCCTTCTGTCCATGAGTGCTCAACAGTTGCACCCTTTGTGTGTAGGCTCCAGGTCTGTAGCTTTGTATCTTCAGGAGGCTGGATCTAAGGCTTATGAATAACAGCCCCATGGAGGTTATGGTTCCTATCACTGCACAAATAAATAAAACAAAGACAAGCCATGCAACCCAAAAAAAGTATCCTCCTTTGGTAGATGAAAAGCAATATAAAAGACATTCTGAAGAAGTTAAACAAGCTTTAAGTTATTCTGGAAGGACGAAAGGATCCTACAGGGTTTGAGCACGTTCACATCTTTCTGACCTTACATTCTTCTAATCAACATTTCAGTCTGTCAAAGCCTCATTGACAATTCTTGGCTCATGCTCAGCAAAGGTTAATGTATGCATCAAGCTTTTCGTAATTGCAATTAGAAGGTTTCTGGGAAGTGCCTACTGTACCTTCCCTGACTGTCCTTTCTTAGCAAATTCTGTTTCTCTAACAGACCCTGCAAACTGGATTAACTTGTTTCAAATTAAACAATCCATGCTTTGTACCAATGGGTGAGATAAACCCATTGGACTAGACGTGCAAGTGGCGTCAGCGAGGCCATTTCTGCCAGGCTGTATCTATCTATAGCTCCTGGACTGCCACAAGCACTTAACTTGTTCCAAACTACTCTCTTGTTTAATTCGAGAGAACTTTAGCATAGGCATAATGGGATCACACTGTAAGTACCCAACCACTCCAAATCCCCTTCTACACTGATGCTCTCCCTGTAAAAACAGGATGAGATCAATAATCACCTGATATAATTGTTACAAAACCTGAAGAGAAAACCCACTAAATTGAATTCCTCTGCTAATCACGGGAAGGAACCGAGGATGGTAACACACAAGAAAAGAAACCTTTTCTCATTCTCAGCACTCATGAATGAGGACAACAAGTTTGTAAGACAAGGCCAAACTTATATATTGGTGTCTTCTTTTGGCAACTTCAGCAGAAAATAAAACAACCTCAATAACCAGACAATTTATTTTCCTTTCTCTCTATCATTCACACTTGGTCAGATATACTTCCTTCTAAAGCTCTAACACTACTATTTCCTGTCTTTCTATTTCTCATCCAATAATAATTAACTTCAGACATCATCAGTCAATTAGGAACCAAATCTTTTCAGTCGTACGCCAAGTCAGGAGAGTCGGGTTCATCTAAATGCAGTTCTTTCCTCATAGACCCTTCTATCTCTGCTGCCAAGGAATCCTGCAAAAATAAGCACAAAAGAGAAACAAATATCATAGTATTAATAGGTTGTCATTTCAGAAAATAATAAATTACTTATATATAATAATAAATAACTAATAAAGAGTATTTTCAGGAAAAAAGGAAGGTTTAAAAATTAAAATTTACTGGAAAGCTGGAAGACAGACTAATGTAAATATTTAAAATACTGATAAAATAGGGCTTAGCTTCATTCTGCTACAGTTTTTACCAACTAATGACATATGATATCTGGCAAAGAATGTAAAAAACCACCCCAGGCAACAATAGAATTCAGGTGCCTCAACTTCCCAGACTGAATTCCCTACTCAGCAACACCCACCTCTCATGTGTAAAGTTTTGCTCAGTATGTTTTCATTTAAAATAAACAGACCACCACCCAATCATCTACAAAGATGATGTGGTCTTTGGATAAAGCATTACATACTTCCTCCATAAGGTTACAGGTGACAGGCCATCAATTTGCCACAGCTGGTCAGTAAGTTTTACTGCTGAGTGCAGAGTAAGTGTCAACTATTTGCAAACCTAAATGATCTTTCA
>JAWWEV010000083.1:43741158-43784219 GCA_035583235.1 Hafferia zeledoni
TGCCACAGCTGGTCAGTAAGTTTTACTGCTGAGTGCAGAGTAAGTGTCAACTATTTGCAAACCTAAATGATCTTTCAGCCCATGATTCAACATTTGAAAATCGTTTTCACACAAAACACATAAACCCATCTCAGCACAAGCATACTTTTTGCAGCTTTCAACTGTATTCGTGCAAGCACAACTTGTAATATCAAACATCTGCACTATAAATTGGCCTATGTTCGGTGTCAGAAGGGAGTAAAAAAGGCAAGCTAAGCCTTTGTTGGCAATTTACTTCTTGTGAGCACAAATAAAATGTCTTCTTCCTCAGTAGCAAGACAAGACATGGCTAAAGATAAGGAGGGCCAGATTCTGCTGCTTGATTGCATTAATGTAATTCAAAAGAAACCACTGATACCATTGCCTTCAGAAGCAATGGAACTATCCTAGAGATAAACAGGCAAGCAGAGCCAGTCACAGAGCATGTTCTTACTCGCTCTTTTTTTCCTCATTTCGTTGAAGTACTACATATTCCCTGTGCTTTAAATGCCATAATCACATGAAACCAAGTAAACAAAGTTGATGACACCTGTGAAACTGCCATAATTTGTTGCTATATTATTTCAATGAACCATCGACTTTTCAGTGACCCTAAACCAAGAAGGTATGTGTAACCCTATTCAAGTGCTGAAAAACAAGAATGTGTATAAGATACTAGAAAGACACCATGTCTGGAAACCATTGTTTCCAGGAAGTTGTATCTCCAAGAATATTGACGTAAAACAGGACGCTCCTAATGCTTCCTAAGACAACCAGCACCACAATACCAGAGATGCATAACAAAGATGTACAGAACTATGTAACAAGCTATTAATGCTACCCGTGATACCCAGCATAAGCACAGCCAGCTGCAGGTTGTAGGTAATACTGCAGCATAACCAAGTAGCTGCACAGCACCACTACTTCAGAACCAGGTATGCAGAATTGATCCCTCAGGTATCCTTTAACATTACATAAACAGACATTTCACCTACACTCATGTCTGGCCCAGCATGCTATCCCTGAAGCAAATACACTTCCTTTGCTTGGTTGTTTTCTGGTGTGTGCAGGTTTTTTTCCTTAGATCTGCTTACCATAGGGAAGAGACCGAGAGAGTGGTACCGACGTGATATAGCATTTGGCATTGTCTTGTTTCTAAGGTTTTTCAGCTCTTCTTGCGCCTCATGAAGCATTTCCATGCACTCTGCATACTTGTCTTCCAGCTCTCGCAACTGTAACACACAAACAGTCCAAGGCCTTAGGGGGTGCACTATTAGCATAAAAAGCCTGCACATTCTTTTAAAACTGGTAGGCGATAATGGGAAGAATATTCTACTTAAAAGCAACAGAACTCCAAGGACTGACTGTAACTGAACATAATTAATAACATGGGTTAGTAATGGGAAGGTGGGGGGTGAGGGGCACGATGTGGAAGGAACTGCTTGCTCCATTTCCCTCCCAACATATCTACACAAAGCCACTGTCAAAGAGAAGATACAGAGCTAAAAAAAAAAAGTATCTTTTGTCTGATCAGGTTTAGTGCCTAATCACTGCCATGATGGCCACAGTGGCAAACAGCACGGGCAGAGGACATTTCACAATGTTCCACAGGACTTCAGGGAGTTCGTCAGCCACTTCCACGAAGTCTGGCAAAGGGGTAAAGTCTGAAATACCACAGTCCTACAAATTTCATAAAAAAAGCTACTTGGCTTAGAAACAGAGATCCTGTCCATTTTCTTTCCTAAGAAAGTGATGGAGAAGCATGAGCTCAATATTTTTGAAGCACCACAGATACAAAAAGTCCACCAGCAGGAAAAGTTTCTCTTGGCATTCCCACCTTCAACACCAAGCAGTCCAAGTGTAAGACACATCCTAAGAGGATCAAGCTTCATTCATTCTATTTTGTCCACTTTGTTCGTGTGAATATAGTGCCCAAAAGACAGACAGCCATCCTGGACTGCCTCCAGTTTATTCACTGAACAAACTGAGCTCTTCCATATTATCTCACTATTCAAAACAGGCTTAAACTCCCCGACTAGAGAAGTCAGCCTCTAAGAAAGGGGTTCCTATACAGCCCATAAGCCTCTGTTTTTCAAAATGTATGTTAGCTGAAGGTGGAGAGAATAGGAAAGACAAGGTTTTGAATTCCACTAGGAGCATAAATGTTCCTTCAATCCATACACATAGGCAAAATTATTTAATATTTCTGATCTAGCTTAGACTAAATCTCTTGTGGCAAAATGAACAGTAACTGCCCTGCTACTACATTATTGTCTTACTAAGTAATGTACTCACCTCTGCTGTGAGCTGTCTCTGGGCATCTTTAGCTGCTCCCAGATGCTGGACAAGTTCTTCATTTTCAACTGCACACTAAAATATGCCAAAAAAAGTTAAAAATACTGTGATGTTTTGTTCTGTGATGATATTTGTATCAAAATTCTACCTTGTCTCAAACCCCCTCTGCAGCAGTATTAGTCCACATGTTTAAAAAGCATTTAATATGTTAACAAAAGAACATGCAGCAACAGACTGTAGCCTGCTAAATGAACATCCAAATCAATGTGTCCACTGAAATACCTGCACTGACACTCCTGTCTTACCAATGTTACTCAGAGCAGAATTTTACATGCAATATTTAAAATAAATTTAACCATTGCATTTGACAAATCCTATATGCATCTTTTAACAAATTGATCCTTTCTAGTCAAGTATGTTAGATATTAAACAGTAAACAAGGTCATCCACATAAGGAGGGTGGAAAATTTCCTTTAGGCTCAAGTACACAGAGGATTGTAACCTGTCCTCCAGCTACATTAGCAGTAAATAACAGAAGTCTCACAACTGGGTTCCTTACAGCTTTTGCCTTTTTCTGCAGATCGACTATCTGAGAGAGAAGGTGGGTGATTTCTTCTTGCTGTCGGGCAGCATCCTCAGTTTTCTTTGCTAACTCCTCGGAGATATTGGCAATCTGGATGTTTGCATCCCCTTGAAGGTAAGTCATTACAATTAACACCACAAACCCAAAAGCAGTAAAGTAAGCATAAAGATGTTCTTTTGGAGCATCACTGGATTCAGCAAAATCCTACCCCAATACACAGTAAGGCATTTTTGAAAAATAACAGTGGGACACAAAACCAGAAAGATAAAGTGCTCCTGCTGCAAAGGAGATTGTACTTTCCCTTGACACTTTCAATGCAAAACTATTTTTAACTGAGGAAGATTCAGCTCACAGCCAGAATTTTCCACTGTTAAATTTCAGCCAGAAATTTTCTGCTCACATCCATTTCTTTATGGAAAATAAGTAGCACAGAAAAACACAACTGACTGACCTGCCTGTTTTTTTTTACTGAACTACCTCAAATGAGAAATATAAAGAAGTAGGGACATACTTAGCTCTTTTACACAGTCATTTACAAGCTGTTGTTCTTTCTCTTCGTAAGTAATTGTTTCAGTCTTCAGCTGACAGGCCTGTTCAAGAAATCCACATCAAATATGCTACATTAGCACATTTGTTCTTTGCCAGTCTCTTGTTGCACTTCCATCTGCTTCGGAAAGACAAGCTATTCTAATCACTCCTTCAGGAAGACAGTGAGAAACTACATTTTTTGCCTGCTCTCCCTCATGTTCTGGAAAAAGGGGCAAAGTAAATATTCATTAAAGACATTACTGCATGGAGAAACTTGCATCACTATCACCATATCCCCACTAGATGTCACTTGTGTATTTTGCACTAAAGTGGGAAGAAAAGAAAGAAAAAGAAAAAAAAAAGAACAAACTCTGAAAACACAGAAGATGAGCATGCAGAGCTTGATCTGGCAACCTGAGCAAAGCTGGGTATCATCACAAACTAAAGAAATGCTCAGTTTAAATAACTGAATTAAACATTCAAGTATTTAGAAGACATTCAGATAGTATTTGAAAGGTTCTGGCTCTGGAACCATAACTATAGACCCCACAAAAAACCTCAGTGCCACCTCCTTCCCTGCTTTGTCTTCGATGCTGTGGTTTGAGGAGTGCCAAGAGCATCGTGGCCACAGCCAGCTGGTTCTGTCTGGCACCACTTCAGTGGGTCTGTGACCTATTCCCTGTGCTGGGGGTCAGCATCTGCAGAGAACTGAACAGCTCACAGGTTTCAGATTTGGCTTCATCCTGTGCCTTCCTGGCACAGACTGCATCTCCTTGGATGGGAAGGCAGGTGTGGGGTTGTCCTATCAGCTCCTGACGCAGAGGCTCTCAGTTCTAACCCTACTTTCATTATTCTCAGACCATCTATTGCTCATCTTCCTTGAGCAACTTCTCAATTAAGTGTAAACAGTCTCCACTACACCATGTCTTGTGCAGGAGTGTGACCCTACATTTACAATGGGTCCTGCATTTGCAGCAGGAAATGGTAATGACTTTTCATACATTTATTCTTGGATCAAAGTACCTCTTCAGCTGTACTCTGCTACATGTTTGCAAAGCAGAAACATGCTCCCAAGGTTTAAATGTTGCATTGAAAAATGTAAAATTATTCACTTCATATTCAATTATGAACTATTATTGCTGACTGAGAGCAGCAAATTAACATTTTAAAAGTGCATCATTTGTGAAACAAACAGAATATTGACAGAAATTAAAAGTTCAAAAACCAGATTCAACTTAAAATATTAACTGCCTGAGTTGAAACACAAATTTAAGAAAGCTAATGCAAATTTAGGGTAGCAGTTATTTTGATAAACACTGGATTTGTATCAGAGAGACCATGCCAGACTACAAACTTCAGATCTACAGCTGAAGTCACACATATCTACCAGGTCAGCTCTTTATGACCTGTTTCAAAGTGCAGTGCTGGACTCCAAAATCTGCCCATTCTCCTGCACATTCTTTTGGCACAAAAACTGCTTGGCATGTAGCTTTGCTCAGGAAGAATTTATTCACAGAAAGGATTAAGGATTGGAAGAGACTGCCCAGGGCAGTGGTGGAGTCACCATCCCTGCAGGTATTCAACAAAAAAATGGATGTGGTTCTTAGTGCCACGGTCTAGTTGACAAGGTGTTGATCAGCCAAAAGTTGGACTCTCCGCTCTTGGAGGTCTTTTCCAACCCGAATGTGTAGCTTCCACATTTCAGCCTTTCCTTCATTTAGAAGGATAAAGGATGGTGATTAAACAGCTACAGAGAGACCTGTGCCACATGTGGAATTACATACTCTTAATTAGACTCTCTCAACTTTTAATACCTGTAGTTCTAGCATTTAACTGAACAACTACATTAAGCAAAACACAAAGGGAGCAGTTTCACCTCAGATCTGAGCACAACATTTTCCTCTTCAAGATCCTTGAGTTTCTTTTGAAGAGAGTCCAAATGAAAGTAGTTCTGGACGGAGGAGGAAGATTCATTCCTCTTCAGCCTTGTAACAAAAGCAACAGTTTTAGCCCATTTTTACCTGCATTATGGCCAGTCTTGCAGAAAAATAGACTGAACAGAGGACTCAAAACAAAACAGAACAGAGCCACATGAAATACAGTCTATTCATGCCACTACTTTGGGGCAGCAATAAATCTGCAGTGAATTTTAAAAGAGAACATTTAAAAAAAAATATTTATTATTCCAGACATTTCCTATGGGAAAGTCATTCAGCCAAAGCAATGAGAAAAAAAACAACCTTACTACAGGGAGCAGCCAAATAGCTCCTGATTAATGCAGCACACACTTCACAGAATGCAGCAATAACTCTGCAAGGGCAGACAGCCCCTCAGAGCCTGCAATGCTGCTCAGCCAGCTAATTGCCTGGAACCCAAGCTATAAGCCATGCTTTCTCTCTCTCCCTTGGCTTGGAATTTTTTCATAGTGCCTTCAGGTCCCTCAATCACAAAGGTCATACATGTAGCATGTTCTAGCACAGCTTGCAGATCTATGAGGTGTACTGAGCTAGTGCCAGTGGGACCCACATCTGCCTCACATTCCTCTGAAAGCTGCAATGCTGCATCAGCAGCGTCCCTGTGTACCTTCCCCTCCTGACTCTTGTGGGCACCTGGACAGCCCAGGTGGTTCAGTGCAAATCCTTCCAGATGGTGCCATGCGCCAAGTTCCAAGTTCCACTTATAGGTCCAGCCAACACAGGGATAATTTTACTACTTTTCAAAGCTATTAAATTGTCCAAACTCCCCATGCACAGTAGCAGATGTAAGGTCCAACGCTGCAGATGGATTCACTTACGGGGTGGAACAGACAGACTCTGGCTCACTTTCCTCAGCAGCACTGGTGTAGAACTGGAGCAGTTCATCTTTCATGGACAGCTCATGCCGCAGCTGAGAAACCTGCACAGAGACAGATCTTGCAGATCACTAAGTTCATTTTCGAGACACATTCTTAAGTAAATCCACTACAAATTAGCAAGTTATTCATCCTCCAGGCATCAACTCCAGAACAAATGAAGAGGCAAAAACTCAAACAGACCAGAACCATTTCTGTTATTTCTTAGAAAGTAAAAGGGTACCTTGTAAATTAGCCACTAAATGTTATTTTTAAAAGTTAAAAAATGTCATTAGCCACTGCTATTAGACATGTTTCTCTTTCACCTTCTCTAAGATGAGCAATCCTGATTCACCACTGCATTAGCCTAGATTCATGTTCAGGGTAATGGATAAATTGTAATGATACTGTAAGCAATTGATATGGCACAATCAAGCCAAACATGTTTTCCTCTTCATGAGCCTTTAGATAAAATTACTAGAATACACATGTAGCAAGGTTACATTTGGGACTCAAGAGCCTGCTGAGCTACAGAACACCACAGTGGGAGGCTGGTGCTCTCAGGTTTGTTCCAACAGCACAGGTTGCAGTCAGTTTCGGGGTGTAGTGTGGGCTTTGGATCACTGCAAAACGTGAGTGTAGTGAAGTAGTTTGTGGGAGTCCCATGCTTAGTACATACACATATCAAAAAGGAACAAAACACCAAAATTGGTTAAGATTCCTTGTAATTGGGAGCTGCACAAACCAAACCTTGGTCAACTTATATTGTGATTCTCCAAGAAAAGAGTTAAAAGCCCAATTACACAGTCCCACCTGCACCACTTCACTGTTGCAATTTAAGACTCCAGTAGTAAGAAATTAATTTTATTTGCTTTGCATAGCTATAGATAGCATAACTGATCAGACAGATCCATTTCCTTCCATATGCACTGCAAGACTTGGCCCTCAATTTGCACTTTTCATGCAAAAATTGCAGAGCAGGCTTCTGTTTACTAAAAACTTCTGCTGTTTGGATTGTAGGCATACTTTTCTTTGTAGTTATTATTGGAAAAAACAAAGAATATCAATAAAATAGATTTAAGCTACATTTTCATCAAACAAAAAGCAGACACAATGCAATAAAGCACTTGAACTGAGCAGAATTTGAAGAAAACGAGGTAATATACTATGGCTATTCTGTGTAATCAGAAGTGCTAATGCACCAAAGTCCTCTGGGGCATGTAACAAAAGCAACCAACCAACCACGTATTAGAAAACTATTCAATAAAATCCATGCATTAATTTTGGAGGCTCATTTTCTCCATTTCAAGAAGAGCTAAAATGCTGAACCAAAAATAACAATTTACTCCCCTCCAGCACATTATAGCTCAGGCTCTTCAAGCAGTAAGAGTTCAGATGCTGGCAGTGGGTGGGCACTAGACCATCTCCAGCTTTTGCTACTGTTTTTATTATGTGAATTAAAAAGACCGAGGATACTGTTTTTACTGCCATTTCCAAGCATTCCAATCCTCCAAAAGAGGGTGAACAGTCAGTAAGGCTGACCTTTTAATGGAACAGGACCTGAAACAATGGGCCCAGACTGTAACACAGGTGGTTTCTTTTGAACATCAGGCACAACTGTTTTATTGTGAGGGTGACCAAGCACTGGCAACAGATTGCCCAGAGAACCCGTGGGGTTGCCATCTTTGGGGATATGCAAACACATGGTCCTTGGCAATTGACTGTAGGTGTCCCTGCTTGAGAAGAGGGCTTGGACAAGATGACCCCCAGAGCTCACTTCCAATCTTAATTATGCTGTGAAACTGTAAAAAACTCACTGTGGTAACTTGAGCAACACCTCCCTTTGACACAGCATTTTGTGGTGTGTTAATCTCAGACAGTGACTAAGCACCCACCAGCTGTGCACATCCTCTGCCCCACAGCCCCCACAGGATGGAAGAGAGAATCAAAGACATTAAAAGCAAAAAAAACCTCATGGGCTGAGACAGTTTAATAAATGAAGCTAAGTTCCCTACGTAAACAAAACACAGGACACGTTTTATGAACAGAAAGAGCCTCTTCTCCATCTTCACAAGCCACTGCAACACGTACCCTTCAGAGCAAACAACAGCACAAGGCAGCAATAGAGACTGCACTCCTGCCCCAGTGGGACAAAGCCCATGATATGATGGGGACCAAGCATGGTGATAGCTCATCTCTTCAGGCTTTTAATTCCTTCTGCTGGCCTGAAAACTTCACTCAGCTTCAAAACTATCACATGAAATAATGGAACCTATATTAGAAACAATTTAAATAGAAGATAAAAGGATCCCCACACAGAGCACAATAGAGACATGGGACCTAAGTTGCAGGAACAATCCTTACTGAATTATGAACGATTTCAAGAGTCCAGCAGATTTGTTTTCCTGAAAGCAAAGAAATGTTTAACAGGTTGGAATTATTCGCTTAAAAGGAAGTGACCAGTGAACTTGCTACTTTCTACTCAACAGACCAAACCCAACATTCTCTTATTTAAGCCAACATACTAGCTTATAATTCAGCTTTTTCCTTTCCTCTCACTTTACAGAAAACAAAATCAGACCTGGACTTTGAAACCAGCTATCATCAAAACACAGACTCTGATAGGTGACCTGTAACTAGATTAACAGGACTGTATTACTCAAAAGTTATCACAGGTTTGGGGTGTTGTTACTTAAGGACTGACACTGCCTTTGAAGCCCTGCCACTCAGAAACATTGGACAAAATCTGTAGAGGAAAAAGAAGCAGAAACTGGGAAATACAGAAAGATTAGGAGAAGCTACTCCATACCAAATACAGTTGACATTGTGACAGTCTACATTTCTTTGATGCAGAGCTCTAATTTCGAAGGAGACAATGTTAAAGTGAAAAGGGATGTATCTTGGGATGGAGCTGCAGCAACCTTACTGAGCATTGTAACAGAGCAACAGGTGGGCACACTGTACCTGGGAACTACACTTCTGCTGCTGAAGACACCCATCTCTGTAACTCAGACACTTAACAAGTAAGAAAGTTTTCTCAATATAACATTTATGCTTTAGAATATAATATTGAAACAGTATGTTGAGACTGAAGTGTCTGTGCCCACGGCAAAGTGCTTGCTTTACTGCACTTACCCTTTGTCCTCTAGTGCACCGCAGGATAAAATCTCAGTTCCATGAACATGATCACAGCCCCTCCCTAAACAGAAGCAGCACCTAACAACACAAACTCAAAAGACAAACCCAAGAATCTAATGGCCTTTGCACAGATCTGTGTTACTTCAGCATGTACCTATAAATGTGGCTTGCTTCCAGCCGGAAAGACTCAAGCTGCATCATGGGAGGGATAGAAGGTTTTGTCAGGACAACTTTGGCAGGTCAAAGAGAGATAAAGCTAAATTATTCATGCCATAATACATATACCAATAACACCTTAATTTTATACCACACACTAGAAAGAACTTGTCCCTACATTACAGAAACCATATATCCCCCAGATAAACCATTTTTAGGCAATTTGTACAGAATTTTAGAAGTACTGAATAAATTCTTTTCACTTATCTCCTGCCCTTACAGACAGCTGTCTTAGTTACTGTCTTGTTCAAATATTCAAAGTTCAGCTTTAATGGAAAATCTGAAACCTACTAAAACCAGATTTTCAATATAGAGAAGTGTCATGACTTTAAAGCCTGATGAGTTCTGCCTCAACAGCATCAGTTTCTGAAGGAGTCAAAATAACAGTATGAAAGAGGGGTGTTGACAGAACATATGGCCCAACACACCAAGCCACCTGGTAAGAGGCTTATTTCTGGTGGCACTTTTCCTAATGCTGCTTCTCAGTCCTAAATAAAAATAGATCTGGACAGAGGCAGTTCCCCACCTTCCTGAATCAAATTTTCCACTGTAGAGGGATGGTATGAATGCACAGTCCAGCTCAGTCCCTTTGCACATACCTAGTAAATGTCATATTGACCAATGCACAAATAAATTTGTCTGCCATAGGATGGGACTTGGGCAGCAAGCAACAGCCCTCCTTTGGGACTGAAGAGAAGTAGTTTTCCTTTCCAAAGAGGATAGGCCACATCAATGGATATTATTTCAATATGTGTGTTCCATCACCATCTATCACACATCTGGGATCCCTCCATCCACACTTGATTCACCAGTCTATCTCAGATATAATGCAACACCTCACACCCCAGAGCAGTTTTTATTACTTGTTTAAGTTTTTAATCCACTGTGGTTCATTGTTCTCCTGCTCGCCCTACAACTGTAAGATTTATGTCTTACTCAAAATCACATAAAAATGAGATTCACAGACCCAGGTCACTGTCCAGAATAAGAGAAATAACATTGGTTCCCAGCTCAATTAGTAAGACAGAGTTTAGGGACACTTGCAGTTATAGACAAAGCTCTTTTAAACCATCCTGGCTGGCTCTATCCAAAATACATCTATGAAGAATCTGCCAGCACCTACAGCACCCAACTCCCCATTCAGAGGAACACAGTAAGAAATAGTAACTAAATAAATATTTGACTAAAAGCTCAATAGCATATGGCAGACATAAGGTGTTACTTGAAACAGTGTAACCTTTCTGGTGTGTTTTATAGCTCACACCAAGGTGTGCACTCCAAGCCCAGAATGCCACCTGTATCCTGGGCTGCATCAAAACAAGAGTGGTGATTCTCCCGCACTCTGGTGAGCATCCAGCACTACAGTCCTCAGGACAGGACAGACATGGACCTGCTGGAACAGGTACAGAGGGGGACCACAGAAATGATCAGTTGAATGGAACAACTCTCCTTATGAGCTGGGGTTGTTCAGACTGGAGAAGAAAAGGCTCCAAAAAGACCTTATTGCAACCTTTCAGTACTTAAAGGTGGTTTATAACTAAGTCAGGGACAGGCTTTTTAGCAGGGCCTGTTGTGACAGGACAATTGGTAATGGTTTTAAACTAAAGGAGGGTACATTCAGACTAGATGCAAGGTAGACATTTTTAACAATGAGGGTGAACAAATGTTGGAACAGGGTGACCAGAGAGGTAGTGAATGCCCCATTCCTGGAAACATCCAAAGTCAAGCTGGGTGGGGCTCCAAGCAACCTGACCTAGTTGAAGATATTCCTGCTCATTGCAGGAGGTTGGATTTGCAGACCTTTAAAGGTCCCTTCCACCCCAAATCATTCTGTGATTCTATGAATTGAGAAACGCATGCTCCATCTTATTATATTCTAAACATGCTCATCAAATGTCCAAAGCATTATTACTGCAGTTAAACACAGCCAAATGCATTGAGAATGTGAAACTAGAAGAAAATGTTCCCCCATCACTGCATATACAGCTCTCAGGCACAAAAATCTTACCTCTTCCCTGATGTGTTCTACTTGCTCCTCTAGGAAGTCATTTCTTTCTGTAAGTGATTTATTCTTCTTTAACAGTGACTGGCCAATTCGAGCAGCTAATTCTAAGTCCCGTTCTTTCTGTAAAGCATTAAAAAAGAAAGCTAATTTCAATTTTTTTTATTCACCAAAGAATCAGAGGGAGGGTAAAATTGCCATGAAAAGGAAGGAATAAGTACTTCAACAATAAAAAGATTTTTTCCTTCTGTGAGAGTTCGGTTGGGCTTTTTGCTAATTTTCTTCTATTCCTGCTTATGTTACACCCACATGATTCTGAAAAGATTGACCCACAAAGATTTATTGGGCAATACACAGGAAAGCACAGCTTCAAGGTCTGCTGTAAAACATCATGAAAAACAAAGTGAAACCAGATCTAGCTCTCCATTAAAGCTTTGTAAAAACTAACTCCTAAGGGAAACTATTCCATCACCTTGTTACACCAGCTACAGAATGCAATCACTGGGCTTCAGAGATTATATTGTAAACAATTCTGAAACACAGTAAAAATACCAGAGAACTTCAGCATTTCAAAGCATTGTTTAATCTCCACTTACTCCATCTTGAAAAAAATGCAAAAACCTATGCAAGAGGAAAAGCCAATTACACCACAATGAGCTTCCATCTTCTTTTTGTACATATACCCATTAATGCTTTTCTATAAAAACAAATCCTAACTCCTTCCTTTTTAAAGATGCCCAAATCCACATTAAATGGTTATTTTCATGTCATGCCTGACCTTTTCTTCTCCCTCCTCTGTGAGCACAGTATTGGAAACCACCTGTCTTGACGGTTCACCACACGCACCAATAAAAACTGGAAGCTTATGCTGTTGACATGTACCTATGGATGTCTCAGCTTTGCAGAAGCTGATACATGGGACTGTAATCTGCCTGGGAGAGGATGGGAAACTGCATAAATTTTGTGCCATTCATTTGGAATTTCTAGTTATAATTTTCTTATTCAACTAGTATATCTTAAAAATAGTGGTAAAATGGTGCTCTGGTTAACTCCACAAATACCTTTAGCTCAACATCATTTGAGGAAGAATTTTCTCCCTGTCACTGAAAATAATGTTTGGGGCTTATTTACTGTCCTTAACAACCATTCAGATTTTATGACTAAATGCTGTCTTAGGTCATGTATTCATTAATGACAAAGCCTACAAAACCTACAGCTACTGTCACATGGATTTAAGTCAAGGAATTTGAATAAAGAGGCTTTCATGGTGGGGAAAAAAAGAAGTCATATAATAAGCAGTAAATAAAAAGAGAGGTTATCAATCACTGCTGCATCTACAAATTCATCTACAAATGGCATTTTCTAAATGGATTCTGAAGGTCAAACCTATATTTGCATTGAAAGCTTCTGGCATTATCTAGCCATAAAATCTTTATGTAATCTTACATACAATCTTTCAGAACAATAGGTCCCATAAGGTTACCCAAAAAACGTTTGGTTTACGTATCAAGCCAACTTATTGTTCACTAATTTAGTTCACTTCATGAATGCAGAGTGGAAAAAATATATTGCTGCGGCTTTGAGGAAGAGCCATCTAGCAACAAGGTTTATAACCTCAAATTTGAGGAATTTAAGTGCATTTCCAGGCTCTTGAATTAACCTCCTTAGACTTCCTACACAATTTTTAGCAATTCAGCTCAAAATCTCAGTTTGGGGACACATCTCTTACTCACAGTGATAAGGAACTGATTTATTACAGCAATCTGTAGAAAAAAAAAACCTGGAAAGCAGGACACAGTTACACTATTATTAGAATGGAATGAGAAAGCAGGTTCATAAAGGAATATGCTCCTATTCTTGCCACGTACCCAGGCAGGCCTGGTGCCACCCTCCCTTTGCTTATTTTCAGGACAATAGGCAGAGATTTTTGAAATATCTGCACACATGCTCTTTGGAGATCTTCCCTTTCCTATCTGCCTAAATGCTCCACCATTCATTCTATCAACTTCATAATGCAATCACTTGGAGCTTATCAACATGGAGGACAGGCAAGGTTTTTTCTCTCACTTGTGTGTGTGTAAAGGCAACAGAAGGAGTTAAATCATAACAAATGGATGCAACGTCTTGTGGTAAGTCAAATCCTGCAAAAGGATGTAATCACCTGTGATATCCATCATCTGGAGAACAGAGAAAGGTGCTGTAAGTACACCTCTCCCTACAAACAGAGTAATTTCACCAGAAATGATGGCCTAATAAAACAAAAAGGCTCACTTAAAGTATTGTTTTATTAAAGTCTCACATATTACACACACCACTTTTCCCTTGCCATCATCCAGATGAGAAAGCACACCAGAAGCTTTAAAGGACTGGCTCAGCAAGCCCTTCAAGTATTGCTCCTGCAAGTGTGCTGTCTGGATCTACAGACATTTGGCTACATGGACTCAGGGGAGGAAACAGTTGGGCAGGATGCTGCATCATTACTGCAAGGAGCCATAGAACACATGCAGCAAATCTCAGCCCAACAAGGCAAAGGGAACAGGACACAAACAGGTTACTACAGGTTGATGAATTATTCCAGTTTTAACAAGTATTTCATACAGAGATGTTTAAATGGGTTTGGCTCAAGGCACAAAAGGCAAGACTTTAGAGTGGTGAGATGTATCAAGCAGAGGTGGGAGATGTGAGCATTCATTTCTGTGCTTCTTTCCTTGCGGAATTAGAGAAAGAACAGACCTCCCAATGTATCTGGGTTAAACAGATCACATTTTTGCCATTGCTATTGCAATGCACAAGTAATTAAATATGGAGGATTATATTACACTCAGCCATGAACTAATAAAGTTATAACAGTTTTTACCTAAAGAATTACACATAAACATTCTCTGGAAAATCATTGTTAAGTTTACTGCAGAAAGGCAGCTAACTTCACTCAAATAATTTATCATTATATTTACTGAACATAATTATCATACTGTGAGAGTTGACTGTTTTACATTTTTTGAGTGTCATGGATTACAGGATTAACAGTTTACATAACAATGGTATTAAAAGACCCACAAACAACAACCAAACCAAACAAACATAAGACAAAGAAGAAAAGGAGACAAATGGAGTATATTTTCTAATATTGTGTATATCTACTTTTCTGGAAAGACATTATCTGAGATAATAATTATAAATAGTAGCTGTGAACTTTTTTCCCCATTATTTTCTGAAGCAAATAAACCCATCAATAATGTTACTCTTAGCTTTACATGTACAGTAAAAATATATGTCATTTTAAGATGATTCCCCCTTTCTCCTCATTCAATAGGGAAAACATTTGGCCAAGAACAAGTTAAATGGCCTCAACTGAAAAATAAGCACAAGTAATAAATGTATGTGACAGAGGTAAACAGAGGACTTATCCTTAGAAAGACTATTTACTATCCCAAAGAGATAAAGTGTACATACACTCAGAGTGCTTATTCCTCCTCATCAGAGGACAGTCTACCAACAATCCCTAGTGGTGGTACCATATAATTTCTGTACTACTTTCTCCTACTGTGCATGGATCCTTACAGAGATGAAATACTTGCCTCTTCAAGAAGACGTGTCACAGCATCTATGTCATTGTATGTTTTAGTCATCTGGCCCACTCTTTCAGCGCATAAAACTGTGAGGAAATAAAACAAAACATTAATCATACTGCCAATACTGTTGGGAGAGAATCACAGAATACCCCGAGTTGGAAGGCACCCATAAGGATCTTGGAAGTCCAACTCCTATTCTTCGCAAGAAATAACCTTCTGAGTTTAAGTGTGCATAAGTTTTCATCATAAAAAAAGTTTTCATCATAAAAAGTACTTATATTCACTTTTGGATTAGCATATAAAGAACTAAAAACCTGGACCAAAAAAAAGAGAAACAAACAACCCCCAAAAAAACCCACAAACCCACCTTTAAAAAAATTATCAAAGCCTCACATTATTGTGAGAATAAATATGTTTTCTCGTAATGAGCATTTGCTTTTGTCAGTGGCAGAACAAACTGTCAAAATGTTAAAACTTTCTTCTCTGAATAAATGTCTTGAGTTCATAAAAAAAACCCCCAAGAAGTCAAAACATATGTTCTTAGATACATAATTATGTTTTTACCATGTCACCTACTCGTTGTATGACATGCAGTAGAGTTACTCCATGAAAAAGCAACTCTAAGACTGTTAGGAATACAGTTCAGCAGAAAGACACTGTCATACCAAGTCGGTGAGAACTGGGCTTGGATACAAAACACACGCAAAATAAAAAATGGCTCTTGTAATAGCCAGGCCACACCACAGTGACCACAGTATCACCCATAAAAAACATTTACTCAGACTGGATGAGGTGATTAATCACTAAGGTGGAACCAGGAGCTATGTTAGACTGAAGAGAAGTGTGCAGAAGGTCAGTCTACCACCAGAGGTGACACCTTAAGAAGCTACACTGACTTATCTAGAAGTCAGTAAGTTCTCTAAAAATCCACCAACAATCAGAGGACACAACAGCATTTTCTGCTCTATACTTTGTATTTTCGGCTACACCTATTCCTCAAACCCTGTAATTCTGGAAAAAAGGACTGTTAATGAAATTCAGTGGATCACATGGACTGTGAGTGATCAGCCTGCTGTAGCATGAATTGGTCTCCAGGGGATTTACCCTTGACAATGTCAATTAAAGCTCAGGCTGACAGATTAGTGGTTGTTGTTCTAGTGCACATTAAGGCAGTGCGGGGAGTTGGGAAGAGACAGATAAGGCCTAATAAGATTTAAACAGTGAGGGGGAGAAAAAAGAACAACTGTACAGTAACATTACCAGGAAACAGTCTGTCACACTAAGGAGACCACACCAGTTCATAAATATACAGTCTGCATATACATAAATACACAGTTGATCACCAGTAAGGCACATTGATAATATCTCAAATGCAACAGCAATTAAATGCCTGTTGAAATGTTGGAGAATATTTTTCCATACCTAAGCATCAAAAAAGTGCTCAAACTATGGCAAGAAGTCCAATTTCTTTTTTTATTTTCCTGTTTCTCTAATTCTACTTTTGAGGATCACATCCTGGAAACATTTACTATATTTGGTGACATCAGTAGTGCCAGTGAACTCCACAGAATGCTATTCAGAAGTATTTAAAAGATAACTGCACTTCTCCAAATAATCAAGACTGAAAGTGATAACAGGAAAAAGTTTACGCTTCAAAGTAATAATCTGACAAACATTACACAGCAATAGAAAGATTATACCACTAAACAAGCAAAAATACAGTGCATCTGCAAACTACAAGCTATATTAGTCAAAAGCAGACTGATCAGGATTCCATAGGAAAAAAAATGCAGTAACTTGCAGAGAATGTCAGCTATAATAAACAAAGGGGGTTTCCACTAAAACTTCATATAAAGACAGAAGGTGTGATGTTCAGAAGACTATTCACACACAAAACAAATCAGAATCATCATAAACTCAATTTTATTTTAAATATAGTAAGTTCATTAGTCATGCCATAAAACATCTACTAGAATCCCTGACGCCAGCAGGTTTCAAAACCA
This sequence comes from Hafferia zeledoni, assembly GCA_035583235.1. Lineage (NCBI taxonomy): Eukaryota > Metazoa > Chordata > Aves > Passeriformes > Thamnophilidae > Hafferia > Hafferia zeledoni. The sequence continues at coordinate 43,758,344 of JAWWEV010000083.1, forward strand.
ACTGCACACTAAATAGTTCCCTTGGTTACAACATTCCATCACTGCTATAAAATAATGTTTGACGTTCTCATTAGCAAGCTCATTTCAACTCTAACAGCACTAACAACCATGGCTGAGTAGGACTGGCAACCTCACACCATTCTAATTCAGGTGAATGTATAACCTTCCTAACATCCAAGATGATAAAAGGATGGTGTTCCCCCAGACAGAATAAAGTTGCTCAGCTGGCAGAGTGATAAAGGTTGATCTGTGTGGCTACTCCCTTGGTTATTCCTTCAGGACTTCCCATTTAAACTTTAGCATGGCAGGGTAACACCACAGCCTTATCACACCAGACATGACTAGTGGGGAAGTAGAATCTAGTCACCAATAGCTTTTATATCTTGAAATTTCCATCAAAGTTCTGTTGGTCATTGTTAAAACAAAGGATCTTCATCTCTGCCAGGGTGAAAGGGTTTCAAAGCAGAAATATCCTCTTATGCACCTCCTACAGCATCCAAGTGGAAATAAACTTCAACAGACTGCACATAGTAAAATGCCTCCTTCAGTCAACTACTGCCCATATTACTGCCACATACAACACCGTGGAAACACAGAGCTAGTAACTAAAAGCAAGCATTTCCTTTCGGAAGGAGGGCAAACTTGCACAGGGGTGTTGCTTTCCATCACTCAGAAACAAACACGGCTTGGGGAGAAGAGAAGGTGAAAAGTGCGAGTATAATTCAGAAGCAGCGTTAAAAAATCCCAACTGCTCAGAAGTGTGTAGATATTGTTATTAAGCCTCCACAGATTACAAGATAACATTTGGCCAATTCCTAGTACAGTAACTTTAATTTCTTTAGTGATTAAAAAAATCTGTTATTGAAAAAGACATATAATTTTGAAAATAATATAGAGATGTTATCAGTGAGGAAATGTACCCTCCCCACTCCACATCTCTAACGAATTCTGCTTAATGGGTTTCCAGCCTGCTGGAGTTTCCAATAAGTATCAGAGCCTGGTAATGCTGCTGTAAAGATAAAACAAGAGCAAATGAAGGACAGTGCCCTACAATGCAAAACCTAAAGTGCTGACCTCTTTTTGTCCATTTGCAAATCAGTAGTGTTTTTGCTTGAGGGTGATAGGGAGCAGAGTGCCTAAATGGATGGATGCATAAAAACAGCCAAATCAAATACACTTTGCACTTCTCAGCTTGTGGTCAGGGCTGATAGACAATACAGAAAGAAAGAATAAAATAAAAGGCTATAGCAAGTGAAGAAACTACAGAAATCAAAATGTGTGCTTTGGTAACTGCTTGAAAGATAATGTCACAGATCCTAACCAGGAAATAAGGAACAGAGAAAGCTCCCATCACATTATTTTCACAACATGCATATTTGCAGTTTAAAGCCAAACACACAAATCAAAACAAACACAGATCAAGTATTTCCTTTACCTAAAAGTACCTTGCACCATCTTCATACCCTCTTAAAACTTGCAAATTCCCTGGTACCCACGTGGCTGTGTTTCTCCATGTGAGTACAGCAGAAAGGATGTACTCTCCATTTGTTCCTTGTCATCTGGTCAATGCAGCATCTGACTGGAACTCTGTTCCAGGCTCTGAGCTCTGCAATGACTAAAGCTCTGATTCCTGAGCTGAAGATGCTCAGAGAGATAGAGGAACACATGTACCTTCCTGGATTGGTCCAGAAAGTCACACAGACAGCTAAGCATGTTGCTTAGAGGAAAGATATGTTTCCAGAAGAGGAAACAGGAAGGGAAGGGGAACAAGAAAACCACTATTGGCAGCTTCTGCAATGAGCCACCATGTACCAAACAGCTTCTGCCCAGCCCCTCTGCTCAGAGGTCTGTCCAAACAATGAAGATACAATGGCAAGTGCCTCACATCCTAAATGCTGCACATGGAGATGCACAGAACACACCCAGTAACACTGACCAGCTGCACTCCGTGCTGCCACTTGGCAAGTGTTAGCAATCCAAGACCCTGGCAGACTTGGGCTCCCCAGCTCACGATGGATTAATTTCTGAAAGGCTATTTTTACACTCCAAGGATAAAGCACTTGCTAAAAATCACAGCTTCAGTTCCAGAGCCACTGATAGTTACACTCTGGCACTGGTTACTGTGAGCACTACATAGACTTGAGCCAAGCACATGAGGAATTCTGAAAGTGTGCCAAATAACATATATTGCCTTTCAAATAAACTCAGGAAAATTATACCTAAAATGTGCTGTCAGCTGTTAACTGACACAGACTAGAAAGATTATACACAGCTAGAGATAAACATGGTGGCTTCTCCTCCACTGAGGAGGCATTTTTGGCAGCCCTGGCTAAACCGAGGCAGAGGCTTCAGGTCTGCTGTTGCCCGTCACGTTTGAGAATACGCTCATCTAAAGAGCTTAAAAATTTTCCAAGATTACTGTCACCACAGCTTGAAGAACGTGCTTCCAAGGGTGCAAATCTTATCCTTACACACCAGCAGTTCTGGCAGCCTCCCCCAGCGCTTCCCAAGCACAGGAGCAGCCCAGTTGCTCCCGAGGGCAGCCGAGGATTTCAGCGGGTGGCTGTGACCCTGGTTAGAGGGATAAGGAGCGGTCACAGCGCGCCAACTGCCTCGCAGCTGTCGGGCCACACTGTGGGCGAGCTCCGCGGAGGAGTCTGCAAGAGCAAGATGTCGTGAGTGATACACAGTCAGCAAGTTCAACAGGCAATGCCAAAAGATTTTACTTTTTTGTCTTCTTTGGCTGTTACAGCCTAGCTTACTGTGATTTCAATGGCACAGTTTGCAAATTAACCTTTTAATATTCAGCTGCAGTTACTGATGCTTCTAGAAGAAGAAATTTTATCTTGCTGTTCAAGGCTACAGTTCAAAGGGTGTTTGTTTACTACCATTTCTCTCACAGAGTATTCAGATAGCTCAGCAAATCCAATAGTAAAGACTCACATACAAACCATTGTTAACACAATCTCAGGTTTGCAAAAAAAACTTTCTGCTGCTACTTCTTTTCTAAAGCTGATGCCTGAAAATTCAGGCAGGGAATCATTTCAAAGTACTTCTTCTAAGTAGGATATGAGCTGCAAATTTTCTTGTGGTGAATGAAAAATCAAGGTAAAAGAAATTTCAACAGAGGCATCACATGCTTGTTCCTTCTATTGGCATAAATACAGATCCAATGTGGTGACCTGAAAGATACAGCCATGAAGTTAAACTAAGGAGATAAGAAAAGGTCTCGGGAGAGAATTCACCATTGCCCTAATGGATACACCACTTACAGATAGAGCTCAGCATGGATCTTCCCTTAAAAGTTAAACTTCTTTTGCAGGATTTCTTATTACTGGGCATTGACTTACTGTCCTGACATTCTCTTCCACTCATTTCTTGTCAAAAAATATCTGGACTGCAGTCAATGCAATTAATAAACAGGTGAAAGGTTTAAACCAGGATCTGGACTGTAAATCTTTAAAAATACTAAAATGAAGTTACAAGCCTGTAAGTCATGCATAGTCAGCTATCTCCCTGCTTAAATATGCAATTTTTCTCCTATTCCAGCACTTCAGAAGGGATTGGTTGTGCCAAAGCTTTCAAAAATTACTAGTCTCGCTTTTTTTTTTTGCTTTAGTGTTTACAGATTCCAGACCTCCATTCTAGTCAATGTCTTTGTAAGATAAAACAAGTATTTCACATTTTCTGAAAGTCAAAACTCTGCAGTGCCTGAACTTCAAATTTTAACAGTGATCCCAAACTTATTTTTATTTTTCAATTAAACTTGCAATAGATTCTTTGTCTGCATTTACCAAGTACTTCAGATAATAAAGACTTCTAATTTGTTACATTAGTTAAATGAGATAGCAATTATTTGCTGCCATCATAGGTCCAAAATAGGTAATAGTCTTTTCCTGTCCCAGCTGCAAAAGCAAGAATCAGAACACAGCCACTTTCAGAGCCAGCTGACCCAACACATCACTAACCAAAGCAAACTGACAGGCTGTCCTTTCACAGCTCAGGTTCCTTTAGGAACAAACACTGGGCAGGTGCTATCAACAGATATCCCCGAGCAAAGTTTCACTGCAGTCAGCCCCGAGAACAGCTTATCAATGAAGAGTAAACATATCGCTGTCAGGCAACTCCAAAGCAATGCACTGACCCCGGGGCTGGTCTGCCCAGACTTTTATGAAGGTGCCTCCCATCCTCATCAAGAGAGTCGACTCTGTCATGCTGCCAAGGGCAAGGCAGTGATAGGCTCTAGAAACAGGACTGCAGGCAGTTCTAGGATCTAAATGTCAGGACAGAGAAAAACGTCACTACATCAACATGATCATGGAAATAGCAGTTTAGAAGTAAGTACACATTCTGTACAGGGGTAAGCCAAACAGTTAAGGAGTCTTAATTACATATTTTTTTTAACCTCTTCTTTTCAATAACCATAAATGGTTCAAGTGAAGCAGATCCTCAGATTTTCTATTTCTGATACCAGATTTATGGCCAGATATGGTTAAAATGTTTCTTTTGTTCAGTGTGAAAAGGCTACATGCTGACATTTCCAGCTGCTTTATAGAATAGATTGACTCATCTATTCTCTTAGGAGAAACACTACCCTTTGTAAGTGTGCCCACGTGCAAAGATACACAAAAATGATCTTTGGTATTCTATGTATCTGTATTGCTGCTACACTGAGTGTGTAGGTGACATGAACATATAGATGGAATGGAGAAGGCATATTTCGAAGAAGGAAGACATTGCAGAAAGACAGGGCTAAATCTATCCCACATAAAACTCAACATGTTTTTTTGTTGTTTTTTTTTTTTTCTCTCAGAATCAACAACGGCTTCAGACTGTCCTTAGATCTGGATGAAAAAAGTCAACAGGAAGAATAACAACAGCATCATCTATGCTTCAGAAACAATTTAATCACTAAAAAAAAGGGGTAATAAAACATAAAACAGTGTCAGTTGACCTCTCTTGATAAGTTTCCTCTCCCCAGTTTTAAATTTTCCTTTTAGCAGTATTCTCTTCAGCACCTTTCTTTTTTGCACAGACACTCAAGTTATCTCAGCTTCCTTCAGAGACCCACGACAGGAAAGATGGATAATTTATTGACTGAGTGGGCCTGAAAACCAAGAGGAATATTTGATTCTGAGGAAGTTTTTACAGGGAAGTCCTATGCAACAGGATACAAAGAGCACACTTTCAACAAGACCTTGGACACAAGAACTGTTTCCCACGAGGTAGATAAGAGTGTAAATTCACAGCAGGTCACATTCTCTGTGCTAACAATCTTTCAAAGCATCCTTACATCACCCTTATAATAGTGTTCTTGGAAGTAACAGTTCCATACCACAAAACTGCTATTTTAGAGCAAAATTTGCAGCACGTGAAATAACAGAAATGGTGGATTCAGCTTTTGGTACCTGAAGCCCTGAAAAAAGGGTTGCCAGGTTGTTTGGAAGGAGCCTCAGCACAGGTACCCTCTCTATACAGCAGGTGCACAGGAGGATTTCCAATGCACACACATTCCCAGTCCCATCTGGATGGACCAGTTGCCTGCAACACAGCAGATGTCCATCATTTCCACAAAGCATGACCAGATTTTAGGGTTGTTTGTTTTATTGAAAGTTTAAGTCATAAGATCCCACACTTGGATCATTTCTGTCTGTGCACATTCAAACTCATGGGTAAGCACAAAATCACAGCTCTGTTTTTTTTAGAAGCACCTGTTGGGAATGGCAACCTAAATTGTCATAAGTTTCATAAGACATACACATGATAAAAACCCCCATTCTATAATTCCCTCACAAAATAGGTATTTCACAGCCTACATCTGTTGATTATGTATTTCTTCTTTAAAGAAGTGTACATAAATTAAGATTTATCTGATTTATATGAGTATATTGTTAATATTCCATCCCAAAGTACTGGCTACACATTAAAGAAGCAAAATTCGGTAGATTTAACCCCCAAACATCACTCAGGTCATTTTTATGTTGCCATGAAAGTTTAAAAACAAAAGGTGAAAAGTACCTTCTTCCAAGATATCAAGACTCTGCCTGTCAAAAGTGCATTCCCTCTTATTTTCCTTTTCATAGTCATATTCATAGCTTTCCTCTTCGTTTACTGACATTGCTGAAGTTATCCCAGATGGACACGATACGATGCCTTAGTCTCACAGGAGATGGGAAGTCATTCCCTCGGAGGCTGTGTCTTCGGGGAGAGCAAAGCAAGGTCTCCACAAAGCAGGATACCATCTTTCCTCACTCACATGCTCAGGCAGAGAGCTCCTGAATGACTGTAGGATTCGTCCCTGGCACAACAGCTTTGTGTTGTACAGATGGGGTGGAGGAGGGAAAAGACCATCTGTCTAATAATTACTAAAGGGTTTCTGTTGTTTCTTATGCCATCTCTAACAGTAGCCAGTTTTTGCTGAAAAGCTCCACTAACATATTTCAGCCAAAGTTAGTGGGCTGAAAGCCTCCTCCCTGGAAGTCCTCACGTCAACAAGGTTCTGCGTTCTGCCCCTGCTCTCAGGAGTGAAGTGGTAGCTCCCCGCAAGTGTCTCAACACGGAAGTCTGACCCAGCCTCCGACTGTCACACCTGGGGAAGGGTGTGCACCGTCACAGAGTTATAAATCACCTCTCAGGTTGCCCAACACTGCAACTAAACAGACCTCACTGGAGCAGTGAATAGCCTGAGCCTGTACATGTGCACTGCCAATCCCACCCAGCAGAGATCTCGATACCCGGGGCTATTGTACAGTACAGTGTGATGCAGCCTCCACCACACGCCAAAACCATTGTGTGAAGAACTAGGCTGGGGAAAGGAGGATCTTTATTGCTTTTACAAAAAAAAAGTTACACTTGCACAAAGTACTTAAATGACATATCACATATAACTGTCAGATACTATGTTTTCCACAGTCATCTTTAGTCTGTCTGCTGTGGGAAAAGAAATACCTCCCAAGTCCACACATGGCACCCTAGTGAACTTTCAAGGGTGTACGTATCTCTTCTTGGTTCAACAAGAAACAACCCTCTTGTGCTCAGACCTTCTGGTTTTCAACAGGTTGTATTTGCTAATCTTGACTACACACACAGGGCAGGTTAACTTTCTTATTTAACTTTTTGCAGGTATAGATATTTCATGTTTGCCAAGCTGCCTCCCTTACTTTCAATAGCAAACAGGTGCCCTTTGCTGCCTGCAGAAAGCATTCTTATCTGCATCACGAGGCAAAGCAGCTGCAGACAAAGTGGGGGCACTGCAAGGCAAATGCAGCTCATCACCCTCTGGGGGCACGGAACTGCTGGGGAGACACACAAACATCACATTACATGCCAACAGAACGTAACAGACTGAGTCACACAGGAACAATTTCTCTAGTAGGGTTTCTCCAGTGGGGAGGAGGTATGAGGTAGTATGAGATGGGAAGGAACTAATTTTATACAGTTATGATGAATGATTCTCTCAAGTTTTAAACTCTTGATATTTATATACAATGTTTACGTAAACACTAGCCAGAGGATACGAAATACACAGAAGTGCTTGCTGAGGAAAGGGAAACTCATTTCTGAATAAAGAAAGATCTTACTACTCAAACAACTTGACCTTTGACTCCCAGAATTTACTGCACCATTGAGCAGCAGGAATAGTCTCAAGAACTCAGTTATGGGGAAAAAATAGGATTGCCCTTTCTCACCACATCATTACATTAAAACATAATTTAAATTGTAATTAGGATCACTTCTAGTTTCTGATACCTTAAAGCTTTTCTGTGTCCTCAGTTCTCCCCTGCAGCAGTGACACAAAACTCTTAAATAAAAATAATGACAATCAGACAGCAAGTACCTACTTGCCATTCAGTGTCAATTTATTGCACTTTGGTAGTAGTTGGAAGATGGAAATTCAGAGAGTAACCAAAACAGTAAGTCATTTTAAAAGAATGCAAGAAGCAGCTTTTAAAACTTAGAGACAGGAAAGTCCACCCCAATCATACATGCTGTGGTTTTAATAATCCTGACTGGTGTTCAACTGCAGCTAACCAACCAGTTTATAAAGGAGATACACTGAAAGCAAGCTGCCCAATACACATGACAGTATAAGGAGAGTAAACCAATATTCCCACAAGTTGATTTCTGAACTGTGACTCATGTCAACTAATACCACACAGGAGTTCTCTGCCATTCAAAAGCTGAGAAAAAGTATTGCAAAACCTATTTTGATATCAGTGTATGATAAACGCTGATGCAAATTTATAATGGGTGGAGAAGGAATGTGTGTCCCACCCTCCCACTATCAACTCATTTTTAGTGCATTCTGCATTAAGCCCCTTTAGTAGTGCAGGAGTATTTACTTGCTAAAGGTTATGAGCCAGGTTTCCAACAAATATAAACAATAGGTAGCTATGGAGAAAAATAAAAATAAAAAAAACAAACCCAAACTAAATTGTCTACAGTTCTGAAAATATACAATCTAATCAGGAAAGATTCACAAGAGATTTTTAATATTTTCTGCAAACATATACTCGAGAATATACTAGAATATACTTTCAGAATATACTAGAATGAACATTCATTTTTATGGGCTGCCACTGGAAAGTAATTTGGCATTTCACCACTGTGAATTAGTGGCTGAAGACATTGAACTCCTGTCAGGGAGCTTGCTAAGTGGGTTGCAGTGCTCAGAGCACAGCGCTGCACACTCCCCTTGCACTGCTTGCATTGAGGTACAGAGTCTCTTCAGCCACTGTGCAATGAAACAGGAAACACACGAACTGGGAGCTAGTTTGAAGAAGGGTGAGGTTGGACACAATACAAACAAACCCTCATATCCTGACTCATCATTTCCAAGAACTCCAATGCATTCTAATTATTTTAGCCTTCCCTTATCAATAAAAAATATCTAACTTCTGCACAATTAGCTATTATAACAATGCTGCATTTAGAACAAAGAGATTCTCTGTAAGCAAACAAGTCCAGAAACAGCAGATGAAATGGCAGCACTCAGATGTAAAACATGTTGATGAAGAAATGTGGGTATTTGGGGGTGAAATGGCAGCACTTGGATGTAAAACATGTTGATAAAGAAATATGGGTATTTTGGGGTGGGCTCTTCAGGGAGGGGGGGATAAATTGGTCATTGAGAGTATGCTTTCTATTAATATATACAGTCAAGCAAAGTTAATTTGTTCAAATTTTTACAGGTTTCACATGTTTCCTATTCTTTTAATATCCCACACAAGTTATCTTCTGTCACTCAATTATGAGGACAGCATGTTACTTTTGCAGAAAGGGGAAAAAAAAACAGAGATGAAGTGGAAAAACACTTATCTGGATATTTAGCAGCTGGGCAGACTAAAGACAAAAAATATCTCTATATTGAAATGGATGTTGCCATGTGGCTTTTAAGTAGAAGTAGCTCAGGTCTGACAGAATAAATAACAGAGATTCAATGAAAGAATAAAGAAAACGGAGTGACATAGCAAAAAAGCAGAAAATCAGGAAAATGGTACCCACAATTATACTAATATAAGCAAGGTTCAAGCATATTTATCAAGTACAGAGATAAAGGACATTAGAAGAAACCAAGATACATCTGAACGAGAATTTTAGCCTCATACTCAGAGCAAGGGCTGTTTCAGAGACTGCATGTTAAAGGCATTTATAAGACTCTCACAGATTTTGATGCCATATCCAGCGTCAGCATCCTCTGACACTCAGAGTAACACCAGGGATACTCTGTGTCCATGAGGATGGAGACAAAAGGGGTCAAACGTGTGGGGCAGATGTTGGGTCACCACACCAATGCAAGCACAGCAACGATAAGTAATTGCTCATAAGAAATCAAGGAGAACAAGCAACAAGATTGTTCACTATTGTTCAGTTAAAAAGAAAGTTAGGGAGCTTGCTGATAATTGTTTTAGTGCAGTGGAAAATGGAACAGAGGAGAGAAGCTCTGAACAGTAACTGCAAACAGAACAGGTGGCAAAAATATTGCAACATGACTAGGAATAAAATACAGGTGGGGTTGAAAGTTACAGACAAAAGCAAAAGCAGGAGATAGAGTGGCTCAGGCCAGCACAGAAGGGGTAGAAGTTTCAGCATTTGTGACAAACAGGGGAAAAAAGGAAGAGACAACACTTCCTCCTTAAGGAATTACAAAAACTCATGGCCAACAAAAGGAGGAGGAAAGAGCCAACTGCACATTCACAAAATCATCTGGAATTGTAGACAATTGAAGTCTTATGCATTAGAATGGAATTGTTGAGGTAGAAATAAACAAGTAATGGAAGAAACCACAAGAAAAGTAATTTGCTCTAAAGTCAACCTGGCTTTTTCTAGAAAGCATGGTTCATTAGAAAAATATTGGCCTAAGGAAGAGGCCGGGAGACAAGCCTATTCATAAAGATCTCTAGGAGTATACACCTCCCTGTTTGTTTAGTTGTTTGGCAGTTTGTGGGGGTTTCTATATTATTTTACCCCAGTTGCACTGCATGATGGTTTTTTAAGAATGTATTTGTTTTTCTCTAAAAATCTACCTAAACGAACCTGTTATCTTCATGGTAAGTCCACAGAAGTTCCACCTTGTTCTCTATTGTTGATTCTGTCAAAGTCTGGTATGAAAACAGCTACTTTCCTACTCAAGTACACAACCAGCTCTTTCCTTCTCCCCATTCCACCTACACAGTTTATTCTGTTAATGCCAAGTAAGGCGACAACTGTCACTCATATTACACTTGAAAATATATCTAAAAAGCACAGTGTAATAGTTATTTATAGCAGTTTGAATTTATTTTAATGTTAGTTAACACCAGTGATTCAAACAGAATGTGACATTTTATTGTCTATTTCCAACTACTCCTACCAAAAATAAACTCTGTAAAGGATCTTATGTAAAAGAATTAATTAGTTAATCCAACCCTATAAAGTCCCTGTAAAGATTTATAAATTGTAAATTTTGAGCATTTTTTCATTTGTTTTTGCAAGGCATTTAAAAAAAAATACCATCACAAATGCAATTTGAAGTCATTATTACTGTTTCAGTCATTACAGAAATGCATTCCATCTGAGGTAATAGTGAGTCACTTCATTACCTACTAAGTTAAATAATAGCATTAAAACCTTATATCCTGATGTAATTTTTGACTGCTTCTTTTCTTTCAAGAACAAGAAACCATATGTTGTTGAAATAAATAAAGTCATGTCTTTTAAATGGAAATCTGTAAGTCCCAGTGGCTCTGACAACAAATGTAGGAACAATTTCACAGAGGAAATAATTCTGTAGGATATTATCTTGTGATGATTTCTATTAGTTGTAATGTACAACCCACTGTTTCACAATGTTATATTTACCAAAAAGGGTGAACTGGGTGGGATTCACCACTGAATGCTCGCATACATCTGAGCTTCAGGGAGCCCATGTATGGCAGTGAAACTGGTTCTCTAACTATGCTTCAATTTGTCTTAAAATAGATATTCAAAACAGGTCAGCTGAGCTGTAACTGCCTATCTTGCTCTACTGAATGTAAAAAGAATCTCAGGAAAATGATTCTGGTATCAACAAATACATGGTAGAAAAATTAAAAACCCATCAAGAGACAGGCATCTCTTATAATATGCCCTGAGCTCCAGGTTTTTACTATAAAGATGCCTTTTGTCTCCTGCCACTATTAGAACAGCTTTCCCCATCAACAGTACATGCCAATACTATTTTAAACCCAAAATGCCAGTATTGAAGGCCAAAGACTGTCCCACTGTACATCTCAAATCCTTCTCTTTTGCACACTTGAAGTGGGAGAAGCAAAAGAAAGCTAAGTCCCATAAAATTCTATGAATCTTACGAGACCATTATTCACCTGAGAGAGGACTGACAGCACTATGCTCCATCATGTAAAAACTACTATTTAAATTAAAAATTAATAGTAATACAAAAACATAAAAAAGCATTATGTCTTACCTGCTAGAGAGGTATTTCCCTATCAGACATTAGACCCTGCTTTCTCTCAAGGGAGAGCTTCCCAAATACTTCAAGCAGACAGCCAGCACACACAGTAGCTGCCTCTCCGTAGATCTCGACTCATGGAAGGAGCGTGCTGGGCAGGGGCTCAGCACCCACAGGAAAATCTGTAAGCCCAGAATGAGACCAACCACTACAGTGCTCCTGAGGTCCTGATCCCACAAGGTATTTAAATGTTTGCCCAAGACCTGTTGCTTATTGCATTGCTGTGGAACTCCCAGTTTCTCCAGTGCAACACACACCTCAGGAGGCAATGGATGAGCAGCTCAGCTCTGAGCTCAGAAACTCAGGTGTACGACACTTCCACACAAATGACACTTGGACCATGCAGACAAAGGACCATAGAAAAACCTGACTACCTGTAGGAGCATTAACCTGGTGGGGAAAAAACCCAGCTACAGCTTCTACTGACAGTACAACTGGTCTGTTTCTTAAGCTTCTAAAATCAGGCCGACTCAGCCTGTTACATCATGTGGATTAATCAGATGCTACAGTATTTACTAGGGTTAAACCTAGAGGATAAAGGTTACATAATGGATTCAATCCAACTTGAAGTGGTCAGATCTCTCACATAAATATGCACCTTTACTCTTTGAACACATGGACAGGAATAGTCAACTAAATATGAGAGAAGTTTAAGATTAACAAGCTTCTGAAAATACATTCAGTGTCAAAATCTAGTACTGAGAAACAAGTGGAGGCACATGCCACTCGAAAAACAATAAAAACCCATTCAAATTTTGTCACCCTTATCTTGACACTTCATGATGTCCCCTCTGACATGGTTATCAAAGCACTATCATAGAAATATTTATGAAATATCTTTGTGCATTAAATACATACATCATCCCCCGGGCCTATACTCCTCACTACTGTCTGTTCTTTGCTTTACTGTGATCTCTGACTTGCCTCATTTAGGCTAAGCTCTCCAACCAGAATAAAATCCATATACAACTACTGCATTTCCAAAGGCTGCATTTTGTTTCAGTGTTATCAATAAGGAATCCTGCTTTTTCCATGCTGCAGAGAATATAGTTTTAGCCATTCCTTATCATTTTCTAGTTTGCCTTCTATCAGAAGCCTGATGAAAACATTCAGTGCTCTGATAAAGAAATAATCACCCAAGCAAATATTACATAAAAATTGCAAGAGGCCCAAAAGATAATGCTTGCCAGAGTTTGTAATTCTTCCAATTCAAAAAGTTAACCTGCTTGCTTTTAAGAATCTGCAGTCTTTACTGCCTTTCACAAATAACCAGAGAGAGAACATGCACTGCCTATTAACACATTGAATATATACAGGTTATTGGTAACACAGAAAAAACAGAGACTTAAAACTCGAACCAATAGCAAATCTTACTGTCAGGGTATTTAAATACAGCTCAATTATTATACATACAGTTAGCTTTCCAAATATTCCTTCCCTGCCCAAAGATTGTTCATACAGTGCACAGGCTCCTCTGCCACTCCCTTCCAAACCAAGACAGCGATTCAGCAGCCTCTTGCATCACGCTCACAGGAGATGCTGAGGTGCAACAGAGATGCAGGCATCGCTGCCACCCCAGGCTGCTGCCTTGTTCAAGGTGTTTCCTTGTTAAAAACCACTCAATAACAGTGCTCCAGGCTTACAAGCTCCGAATTCTGCAGTAAGAGACTAGAAAGAAATATTTACCATCTGTACATTCTTCATAATACCAGTCCAGTTCATAATAATCTGCTTCAATGAATTTCTGCATAGTCAGTATCCTTCAGCGACATGCACGAGGCTTCACTCCGCTGCTAAGGTCAACTGAAATGCAGCCATGCCTTCCTGCCTCTGCAAAATGCCAGAGCACAGGGCAGCTCACGGGAGGCTGGGAACGAGCTGCACATCTTCACTGAGGCCACAGCTAAAATAAAAGGGGGGGTGTGGAGAGTGTATTGGGGGAGGGGGGGGAACAAAAAAACCAAAAAAAAAACCAGAAAAAGGATGCAGAAAGGAAGCAGATGCCCTGGCGGCTCCTGTAATAAAGAAGCTCTGCACAGGAGCCTTGGATGGGTGTTAACAAAATCCTCCTATCAAAAGGCTGATGCGCTGACGTTGGGGACACACACCACCGCCCGGCTGCTTCTAACTCAGTCCTTTCCTCCCCAGTCTCCACATCTCTTTCAGGCTAACATGTTGCCATGGAGACGAGCTGGCTCCAAAAGCAATGCAGAGATGAAGAAAATGCATTTTGCTGTTTCTGGCTTTCCAGACTAGAAGGAGTCCTCCATACTGGAAACAAAAATCCTTGCTCAGAAAGATGAGACAACTCATTGCTACTGCTCACAGAACAACAGCATCGCACTGTTGCAATTCACTGGGGACATGCAGCACATTAATAATGAAAATCTAGTCCATTACTACTCTCCTCCACACAGTTTGATAAAAGCCTGCCTTCCCCATGGAAAATTAAACTATGTTACTGCTTTGTTACACTATTCTGGTCTGATATAATAGAACCCTTTCTACATCCTGCGAGTGCAAAATGCCAAGCAAAAAAACCCAGAATCAGCAAAATCAGGACATCAATACATTTCTCCTTGCAAAAAAAGGTAATCTGTTTCTACATTTTGCTCTCTCCATGAATCACTGACCCTTTTTTTTTTCTCAAGCATCTAAACTTCATAGCTGAAAAGAAGAGGCTAGGCCAAATTTTCAGTACTTTATTCCTAAAAATGCTGAAGGTCATCACACGGAATAGCCTAATGTTTGTGTTCAATGTTTTGGAAAAGTAATTAAATACTTCTGCAGCCCCCAATAAACTTGGGTTTAAGCTATTAGGAAAGACCTTGTCTGAGGAGCAGATGGCATTAAATCATCAAACACAGCAATTCAAAAAGCATGCCTGAATATGTGCAGGTAGAGCTACCAAAGGGATTGACATCCATTTCTTTCATAACCAGCACATATTCTTCACCCATTTCTCCCTCTTTTTAGGAAACTCTGTTTCTTCACAAACACCAACAGAAACATTGGGATATATTACGTTAATAACACAAGGCAGGAGGCCATACTGGGGCTGACCAAGGTGGTGTCTGTCTGGCCAAAGACTCCATCCACAAGAACAGCTATGAGCAGGTAACAGAGAACTATCCAGCATTTCCCTCCCATGCCCTCCCAACCTCCAGTTTCTTCCAGCTTCAGAGACAGCCTTAGACAGATCAGCTACTGCTACTTTTAACAATTCTTGAACAACTTGCCCTGTCTATTCTTGAGCCCACATACATTCTTAGCACCTCCAACATCCTCTTGCAAAGAGTTCCACACATCTACTGTTATGATACACAAAACCCTCACCTTTTGCTTCGCAACTCACTCAATTTCGATGCTTCCAGCTCTGGAAATGTGAATACTCAGTTCATCTCTCCTTTCCAATCACTCAGATTTTGCAGATTTCTCTTAAGTTCACCCTCACTCATGTCTCTTCTAGGTTGTTATCCTTTATTCCACACCCTAACTGGCACCTCTTTGCTTTACTGCAATAGAAATAGGTAAGGCATAGTCAAGCTATGCAGAGGAAAATGCATTGGTTTCATGACCCCATTAGTATTTCAGCTTTACTGGTGGAAGAAATTATCACTGCAGTAACTCTGAGTCTTGCAGAGTTCCAGTTATCCATACTCACAAGGAAAAAACTACACATGCTATTAAATGCAATTAAGGCTACACTGTTAAAATACTGTCAGAGAAAAATAAAGGTTCCTATGGCAACATCAACTCAATTGCTCTGCATATAAGCTATTTGTTCCACTTGTATTATTTTTGTGCAAAAGGTAATTTCAGTCTGGTAATGCTATTAAATAAGCATTTAAAATGGAAAGAATGAACAGTAGCTACCAGCTTAAATTGCTGCAGGGACACTCTCCTTTTTATTTGCTTACATTTTAAACAAAGGAAATGTTCAACATGCTAGAATTTTCTTCTCACTGTCCTCCCAGCTGCACACATGCCCCTATTCAATGAGACAAGATAAAAATAGTTCAAGGTAGGGGTTTAGGGCTTTTGTTTTGTTTGTTTTATTGATATTTTTCAACAGATCTGATTGGAAACATACTGGTGTAATCTAGATAGGCATTATTTTTCTGTGGAGAAAATCACTTGTGTGGCCAAGTGATTTCAGAACTCAAGAGACTTGGAAATACAAGATTAGTGTATCATCTTCCCAGCATGAAGACAGAAACCCTGGGCAGCCACAATACTACACATCCAGGTGTTCACTTGCAAGTATCCCTTCAATTATGTGAGAAATTGTAGCTCTATGAAGCCGGAAGGGTTGTCAAGTTGAACAGGAATGTCTGATCAAGCCAACAAAGCAGCTGCACACTTGCAGAATCTACTTTCAACCTTTGCAGCCCTGCTTTTCATTCCTACAGTGGTGTATTGGATTCATTTTATGTAAAACTTATCAGAAGAGTACATATTTCTGGTGGTCTGATTCTACAAACACTGAACCTCTGTGTATTCAAATCTCCATAATACAAAGGACTTGCTTTAACCTATTCTACAGCTAAACACAGTTATTCACATTGATTCAGCATTCCCTTCCAGCTGCCATATTTTTCTATGTTTACATCTAACTAAACCACCTTCCCTTTCATTTGATGTCCACAGAGCAAAACATACAGACTGACAAAGAATTTCAGAAGTCAATTGTGAACACTTATACTGAGCATTCTTTAAGTTTGTGATTACAAAGGAGTATAATAAAAGCAGAAAAGATGTCTTGAAAAGCTCACGAGCTGAAATAAATTCATGCCAGAGGTCAACACAAAACTGGTCTGCCTAAATTAGCCAGGTTATAAAAACCACATAAACCCTTTTCCTCGTCTGAAGTGAATTTTTGACAAAGATAATTTCAACTACCCCATAGCAGCACTCTCAAGACTGTAGTGAACTGTGCTAACAGGGTGCAAAGCAGCAGCAAGTCATCTCTGCTGGCAAATGAAGTATTAAAAGTGTGCCATTACAAAGTATTCCACTATAAATCCTGTGTTCCCATGCTTAGTCATTCTTAGTTTCTTTTCCAAACCTTTCCCAGTTCCAGGAGGATCCTTTGAAACTGAACACTGGAGCTGGATGGAGCATTTCCATGGCAGCTGCAACAGTGTATTATCTCCCATTCCATTACCTGCAGGTCACATTTCTTCTCTTGGCTCCGGCTTCCCATCAGGATGTTCAGATAATTAAACACTTTATCGCATCATCATTTTCTGCAGTCGCCAACACAGTCACCACCACTCAGGATAAAGTTGCCCATCCCATTAACATTGTCTGGAGTCCTTTTTATCAGAGTAGCAGCTGTACAGGCCACCACTATGCAAAATGGCATATTGATCATAGTTGCCACAACACATACTTTGCAAACTGACATTTTTTAAACTGATTGAAAAAAGAAACAAACAAAAAAAAAAAAGGACGTCACTAAGGAGCACTAAAAATGAAAGCAAACTTATTTAAAAGCCAATTGATCTTCAAGAATGGGCTGGCATACATTTCTAAATTGGAATCTCATTTACTGAAGAGTTACTGGTGTTTCACCTTCCAAAAGAACAATGAACAGGAGCCATCCTGTGACTGAACACTTAATAAGAGCAATCAACTGAAACTTAGGGCAGTGATCTCTTCCAGTGCAGCATTTTGCTCAGCAAGAAGTCTTGCTTAACCTGAGAAGAGTAGAACCCAGACCATGGAAAGCATTGTTAGCAGCAGCTTTTAGAACTGGTATTTAGAAAAACGGGTGCTTCAGATTTGATTGACTGTCCTTCGTCAAAATGGGATGGATATCCAAGGCTTCAAAACGGTGCAGGAGCTTCCTACAGATGGATAGAGCTGGTTGCTCCTGCACACCATAAGGGCTCCCTGACCCCACCTGATACAAGCAAAAAACTTCTGATTCAGAGAAGGATCTAACTATTCTCCCATTGAAACAAAACGATTTAACACAAGATGAGGGCAGTCAGATGAAATTAAAGTACTTAATGACAAAGAGCTATTTTCCACATGAAAGGATTATTTATCTCTTCCCCCAGTAATTACTGAAGAGTACTATTTTTGCATTTATATAAAATCAAAATTGATGTTGTCTTTGTCAACCTTCCTACAAAACCAGCTGTGTAGTTTAATTAAGATATCATTGGGCATACCTAAACACTATAAATGAGACCATAACAGCAGGAGTCAGACATTTAAGAGAATACACCTCTATCTAGGATTAAGAAAATAACGAAAAATAAAGATCTAAAGAATCAAATTTTGCAAACAGTCCACCACCTGGAAATAATGTAAATTACAATCTCCATTTTTTTGTTATATTTTTCCTGGAGACAGCAAAAACATTTGTAAAATGAAGTTGAGCTTAATATCATGCTTGATTGGATAGACAAAAATATTACAGCAGCATGGTTATGACCTATTTTTCTAACAAGGAAGGAAAAAACCCACTGAGAGTCATGATTGTAGCTTCCTGGGAGAGGAAAGGAATGCATTACACTGAAGGAATATGGAATAACAAACCCCAGAACTGGACCAAGCACTCCAGGTGTGGTCTCATCAATGCCAAGTACAGGAGGAAGGATCAACTCCCTCAGCTGCTGGCAACACTCCTGCTAACACAGCTGAGGATACCATGAGCCTTCTCTGCAGAAGGGCATATAGTTGGCTCATGTTCACTGTTGTGCCCACCAGGGTGTCCCAGGTCTGCAAGGCTGCATTCCAGCAGTCAGACCCAGCATGGGCTGGTGCATCGGGCTGTTCCTCCCCAGCTGCAGGACTTTGCACTTCCCTCTGCTCAACTGCATGAAGCTGCTCTTGACTCATCTCTCCAGCCTGCCAAGGTCCCTCTGAATGGAAGCACAATCCTCTGATGTCTCAGCCACTTCTCCTAGATCCTGTCTATGTCTCATCCTCCCTGATGCTGCACAGCCCAGTGACTTTCCCTCAGCTTCACCTGGTGACAGCTCTTCAACAGCAGCACACCTCCTGTAGAAAAGGGCACTCCCCAGACGCAAGGCTGCATCCCCCACCTGAAGTTCTGCCTGGGTTAAAGTCTCTGCCCTGGCAGAGGCAGGTGCTCCAAAACCTGAAGAATGCACTCTGTGGCACGTTGCCACCACATCTGAAGGTTTAGGCTGTTCTGAACTCCGATGAGGACCCCTTCTTTGCACCTCTCCACACCAGCTGGTGCATCTGTTCTCTGTCTCTGGGATGTGTGCTCCAGACCTGGCTGTTACAGGGGGCTCTCTCTCAAGCACCAGCTATAAAGGCATTAACCATCCCTAAAGAGCAGGAACTCCAAAGGTGGCTCAGGGCACCCTGGGGTCAAGGGCAGCTGCTCAGAAGCCACTAGAGCTTCCTCAGGCCCATATCCCTGTGGCTTCCCTTACCCTGTCCCTACCAGGCAGCAGGCACCTTCAGTTTGTCAGAGTTCCCAGGAGTTCCCAGATGGGCCCTGTCTGCACAGGTTGCCAAGGCAAAACCCAGACTCCTGAGCAAACTGCTGTGCCTGTTCACTGCCTCAGGTACTCAGAGAGCTGTGCTCCAGGCCTGGCTCTTACACAGACCTCTCCCTAGTCACCAGTTAAAAGTGGGCTTGACTTCCCCTAATTTGGGGGCAGGGAGATGGAACATCACTTTCCTGTATCATACATTCATGAGTCTAGTTTAATGAGTGTAGTCAGATGATGTTTACTCATCTGATGATGCTTTAAGTTAAATCAGTTTTATCTTGTTCATTTGGTAGGGACTGGCTCAGTCTTCTGTCTGAAGCATATGAAGGAAATAATGACAAAGCTGGGCTTTGGAGTTCTGGAATGGAAAACAACAGCTGTAGGCCTAATACTACACAGTTCCTCACAACTGCCTTCTTTCCTGATTGCCAATTAAATTTTAAAAACTAATTCTCTACATCACCTATCCTGGGGTATAGCTTAACTCACCCCCCCCTCCAAAAAACCCTATGAATAAATTAAAATATATGGATATATAACTACACATTTTTCTACCAATATCTTCAAAATTAATTAAAAAGGAGGTCTAAGTAGCCTTGGGTCCATCCTCTTGGGTGATGCAGCCCAGCAGATTTTGTGACTACCAACCTTTGTGATCAGGAATTGGACTGAGGATCTTAAAAATAAAAAGGCAGAAAGATCTGCTCTAATAAGCCACAGCTAAGGATCATTGTTGACTCTTACCCTGCACAGATCGACAGAGAGGAAAACTCATCACATTTCCACCGACAGGTTATAAACCAACATAAATTTCAATGTGCAGTCCAGTAATCACAAGGCCATTTTTCTTAAGTCATTCAGGAATCAAACTTTCCAAGGGACAAGTTACAGTATTTGTTCACACCCTCACCGAGGTTTGCAAAACAAACTAAACAGGTACAGGAGGAGTGGCTTAATCACAGCACTGAAAATGAATCATTGTGCAAGCAGCCACACCCTGGAAAACACTCTCAAAAGTGATGATGGTACAATTCACAGGACTTTGCTGCCATCTAACTTAAAATATTATTATTTTCATAGTTAATTTTGTCATAAATCAATGTTTACAAACAATACAAAAGTTTCCAAACGTGCCAATCTTGCACTCTCATGTATGTGTGCAGTCTATGACTTGTTCACAATAACTGAACAAAGGTAAAGTCAGAGATCTGTTTCCAGGGTGACAGTCTAAGGCTCAATCCAAATTTCCTTAAGCTTCTTAAAATACTACCTATACAAAAGTGTCTGCCTATAAGCAGTAAGGAATAAACTTTACTTTATCAAAGATCTCCTTCTTTAAGCAATTACTTCCCAATTGTGGCACAAATTACACTCAATTTTTTTTTTTTCATTCAAGCCAGTTGATTGGATGAAATATCCAACCACAGCAACATGGTAAAGTTGCAGTCATTATGCCTGTAAGCTAAAAGCTGGATAAAGTTGTTTAAGTACTCACAGTTCCAGTCAGCTTCTGCTATCCAATTCCTCTGCTCTACAGAGCTTCATTTTCAGAGAATTTTAAGAAGGGTTTTGCTTGGAAGAGAACTTAAAGATCAACTAGTCCCAACTGCCTATCATAGGCAGAGGAACCTTCCATTAGACCAGGTTGCTCAATGCCCCATCCAAGCTGGCCTTAAACACTTCCAGGGATAGGACATCCACAGCTTCTATGAGCAACCTGTTTCAGTGTTTCATCACCCTCACAGTAAAGAACTTCTCCCATGTAACTAATCTAAACAGCGTCTGTCAGTTTAAACCTACTGTCCCTTGTCCTATCACTAAAGGCTCCGCTAAAAGGTCCCTCTCTGGCTTTTCTGTAGCCCCCTTTAGGTTCTGAAAGGTGCTCTAAGGTCTTCCCAAAGCCTTCTCTTCTCCAGGCTGAACATCCGCAGCTCTCTCAGCCTCTCTTCACAGTAGAGATGCTCCAGCCCTCTGATCATCCTTGTGCCTCTCCTCTAGACTTGCTCCAACAGGTCTACATCCTTCTTATGTTGGAGATCCCAGAGCTGGATACATACTCCAGAGTGTATCCAGAGTGGGGTCTCACAGGGATGGGTAGAGGGGGAGAATCACCTCCATTGACCTGCTGGCCACACCTCTTTTGATGCAGCCCAGGATACAGTTGGCTTTCTTGGCTGCAAATGCATATTGTTGGATCACTCTGACCTGTCAGCCAATGCCCTCAAGTCTTTCTCCTCATGGCTGCCCTGAACACATTCTCCACCCTACCTCTATTTTGTATCCATCCCCAACAGTCACACACCTTTGCAAGCCCCACCAGCATCTCAGTTGGCACAGTAAGGATGCTGCCACACAGGCTTTGGAGCTCCTTGTCCCACTAACACATCTTTCCCATGGTTATTGCAACAATCCACCCACACAAACAATTTTATTCCTGAGACAGGACTAATCAGGTTACTAAAGACTTTGGGAACCTGACATTTCAAAACATTTATTTAAGCCAACTTCTGCCACCATTATAACAGCATTGATGAGCCGATAGAAAACAAGGTGGTCTAGTACACTTGATTCCATAGATCAGCTTCAGCTTGTCTACCCATCCTTCCCACAGTTTTTGTGTGACTGTGGGAGGTGGAGAGCATGCATAAGTCACTTACTAAAGTACTTAATACCCTCTATTGAAGCATGAAAGTCAAAAACTTAGTTCTTCCATATTCTTCAGTCTTTCTTTACTGCCTTCCTCCTTACAAAGCAAATCATCCAGGTGCTTCAAAATGCAATGGAACCATCTTTACACACGTTTGTGTTGGGCTCTGTAAATCATCGCTTCTGAAATTCTACAGTGCCTTCTAAGTCTACCTAATCTATCCACTACTGTAATCCACACAAATCCACTGCCATTGCTTTAGCATAGTAGTTACTAGGATGAATCACAGAAGTTTTATCCAATTGCAGAGCCACAGCAATACCCACAATGGAAGAATACAGAGACACGAATTCATTCACCATGAAAAAAGTATCTACAGGCTCAAACAAAAGAATGAAAAAACATGAAGGTCACACTTCTACACACTTTCCCTCCAGGCACAAATACATCTTTTTGTCTAATAGTATGAACAAAAGAAACAATGAAGAGATGATCTATCTCCACCAAATGCTCAGAGTTTGGTTCTTCACAAGTCTTTTCTAGAAGCTTCTGCTGCAGAAAAATGATTTAATGTCATGCTGTGATGCTGGCACACAGTGCCATGAAACAACAGTGCAATGTGTCAGAGAATGCATTCCAAAAAAGCAGATATGGGAAGAGGTCTAAGCTTTCCAAGTTGCATAGATACAGAAATTTCAGTCTCTTGCAAGAGAGACCACAAGCAAAAAGAAGTATTTCAGTATTTCGGTTTCACCAATATTTGATAATGTGGAAAGGTGCACACACAAATTACAAATGCAGTGGCTGTTCTTGATTAAACATTTCCTTTGTTTTCTACCGGCTACAATCGTGGAAACCAAAGCAATAAATCACAAATATTTCTCTCTCTTGCTTCGCACAGCTTTCAAGGAATTGCACAGATGCTTCAAAGAAGGTAACAAAAAACCCACTATTTTATTTATTTCTCGATATGATTTCAGAATTTTTGACTTACGGAAGTATTTCAAGGTCTCTTCTATTTGCTCAGTTGTTAAGTCAATGTTGGCATCAGGGGAAATGAGCGGTGTGTGAAGCCAGTCGTCGTGGTCATAACCATAGATTGTATCTGCTCTTAGCTTATAATGAGGCAGCTGTTCTTCCAGTAGACTGATGATTTCAACTTCAGGAAGGTTGGTACTATTGCACACATCTGGTAAGAAGAGAGAACAAAACAATCCCTGTTAGTTACTTCAAGTACTACGCATACAAGTTAACAAAGGTATCAGACTCGTAGGATCATAGAATGGCCTGAGTTGGAAGGGACCTCAGAGATCATCTAGTTCCAAGTCCCTTATGTGGGCAAAGACACCTTTCACTAGACCAGGCTGCTCAGACCTCCCTCCAGCCTGGCCTTAAACACTTTATAGAGATAGGGCAAATACAGTTTCTCTGGGCAGCTTGTTCCAGTGCCTCACTACCCTCACAGGAAACAAATTCCTCCTAATATCCAATCTAAACCTACTCTTAGTTTGAAGCCAGCCCCTTTTGTCCTGCCACTACATACCCCTGTAAAAAGTCCCTTTCAATCTTTCTTGTCAGCTCCCTAATGGTACTGGAAAGGCCACAATTAGATCACCTCTAAGCCTTCTGTGCATCAGACTGAACAATCCCAGTGCTCTTGGCCTTTCCTCATAGGAGAGGTGCTCCATCCCTCTAAGCATCTTGGTGCCCCTCTAGACTTGCTTCGACTGGTCCATGTCTTTGCTGTGCTGGAGACCCTACAGGTGGATGCAGCATTCCAGGTGGGGTCTCAAGGGCAGAGCAGAGGAGCAGAATCCCCTCCCTTGCCCTGCTGCCCAGGCTGCTTTGGATGCAGCCCAGGACTCAATGGGCATTCTGGGCTGCAAGTGCACATTGCTGGCTCATGTCCAGCCTCTCATCCACCAGACCCTCCAAGTCCTTCTCAGCAGGGCTGCTCTCAATCTATTCATTCCCTAGATTTGGTGGATGTAAAGAACAACTAGATACTAATTAGTTTAGAAGATATGACTAGGACAACCTATCCTAAAATAGCCTATTTACTGGTAGAAAATACAAGGGCGTGCTCTTGGTAACAAAAAGCTTGACCTATCAAAGGACTCATCTAATGAAGAATAATGGGTGGTAGGGTGGGAAACAGAGGGATAGTGAGTATTAAAACAGGGTAGTTACAATCCAAGTATGAAGAAAGGATTAGCACACAGAGAAATTCGCATTTTGATGTTTTACTTCAGAGACTGTTTTTAGCTTGCAAGCTTTACACATCTCTTTCACTTGGTCTTTGACCACTAGATAGTACCACTTTATTTTTCCCATTGCTGCTGGCAGATATTTCTCAAGAAAAAGAGATCCAGGACTGCAATAGCAAACTGTGTCACAGTTCACACCTAAAACACGCTGATAAAGCTGGTTACAAAAACTTTCATGGCACCTCTTGACACTATCTTGACCTGCATTCTGTGATGCATTCCCTCATGTTCACAAATGTATCAAGTTTGCGCAATTTTAAAAATAGATACAGACAGTCAACAATAACTGCAAAAAATTTGCAATTAAAATCAGAGCTTGAAATTTAGGGCAAGAGGTAGCTGAGCAGTTTTAACACAGAAAATCTCAGTTCAAGGTAAAAACATTTCTACCATGAAGACAAAGAGGGGCACAGAGGGCTAGGAACTTGTGTGAACAAGACCACAAGCACTCACTCTAGAAGACCTGCTTTTAGTAAGAAGTCAGAACAGATTATCTCCAGAGATACCTTCCAGCCTATATTATAAATAATACATAAATATATTTAGTGCATCAATCTGCCCGTTTTCCATTTCCAAAAAAAAGAAAACACCACCATTCACTACAACCCCCACACACAAAGTAAGGGAGAGCTACCTAAGCCTGTGAGCAAACGCAACAGAGCTCCACCTTTTATCAGAGCCATAAGTCTTGCAACTCTTGCTAAGACTCACTCCACAGTAAATAAAAAAGACTGTCATGTCCCTGAGTGCCCCGTGGGCCTTCACTGTCATGACCAGGCTCTACAGGGTCCCTGCCCAACACCCTCTGCCAGAAACCCCATTTAATCCCAAGCCCCCAGTCCCTCCCGTGCAGTGCTGTGGGCAGGCAGGCTCTGATCCCTGCTGGTACTGACACACTGCCTGGGCTTGAACTGCTACTGCCAACACCTTTGCCCTGCTCACGAACAAAGGGACTGGGCTCTGCCAAGAAGGCCCCTGCCTTTCCCATCCTGTCAGCTGCCCTGCTCTTGCTGCTTCCTGGCAAAGGCACCAATTTTTTTAAGAGAAACTTACTCTTGCTGGACTGATGTAGATCTGCAATTCCACCATAACCTACTGAAGCTCACCTCTGTCAAAGGAGAGGAGGGAGAGAGGAATGGGGAAGTAACATATACTTCTCTACGGACCATAAATTACCTCTGTTCTTTATCTTTCTAAACCTGAAATCACATTGTCAAAAGCATCCCAAGCACTAAAAACTGCAAGAACATTAGTATTCCATGAGGGCAGAGGATGCAAAGGTGAGTTAAACTGTCAATCTCCGCCTTATATAGTTTACAAAATCCTGTTGATTAGAACCATAGTCCTCTTGGGAAAGTTGCATTGTACCTCATGCTTCAAGGAGTCTGCTATTGCTATCAGGAGTTGTTCCTCTCTGCTTTCATCCAGGCTGCAATGCTAACTGTTGTACATATAGAATCACAGAATCATAGAATCGATTGGGTTGGAA
>JAWWEV010000083.1:43784319-43806513 GCA_035583235.1 Hafferia zeledoni
GGTCCCTTTCTGCCTGGCTGCTCTCCAGCCACTCTGTGCCCAGCCTGGAGCGCTGCAGGGGGTTGTTGTGGCCAAAGGGCAGGACCCGGCATACGGAAGTGTCCTCCAACCCTCACTGCACAGGTCAGTGGGATTAGGCACCCACATTTGCAGCAATGCTGTTCTTACAGAGCTCTGTGCAATGCTGGAATCAGCCTGCACACATCATTCTGAGGGGTCCTTGCAACCCTCTCAGCGGACTGCTGACTTACACAGAGAAACAAGATCTGTTCCCCATGTTTCAAAAAATGAGAACCTGTAACTACAAACCTTTCTTTTTCCCTGGCTACCTTTTTAACTGCTGACAGCATCATCTTAGTGCCTGCAGCTATTTGAGTTCAGGAAAGCCAGATGTTCTCCTAAAAAAGACATTTTGAGACCCATTAACCACTCAAAGACATTTCTGTGTACATATATAGATGAAGACTTTTTTTAATGCATCTATCTTCAGATTACCTAGCTGCTCTCAATTTCAAGATTATGGAGTTGTCTTTTTTTTTTTTTTTTTTTTTTTTTTTTTTGAGTTGTTTTGGGGGAGGTTTTTTTTGTCCAAACTGAGATGGTCGTCTTTGGAACAAGGAAATGAAAATTTTGAAAAATTCAAACCTGTAGTGTCTTTCTCATTTTTATCAGGATTTCTAAAAAAACCCCAATTTGTTTTCATAGATGAAAAAAAGAAAGTTACAGGTGAATAATTTTGTACAGAGAAATGGCTTGTTCTATCACAAAAAGTGGCAAAAAATGGAATGCAAAAGAAGTTACCAATACAATGCAAGGAGGAATAAAACCCTCACACAGACACACGCTTAAAAAAAATCCCATACAGTTTTATTGTGGAAAAGAAATCCACTAGAACATGAAGGCCAGGGAGAAATAGGAATTACTGCAGAATAAAATTCAACCAAGACAATTTTTCTACCCTACCATACAACAAATCCTGAGTTTCTGAGCAATTCAAAAGGATAATAACTGAAAAAGATATTCATGAGTAATTGCAAGGACAACTTTTTATGATGGCATTGTCATTAACTTCTACTGCAATCTCAAAATCTGTATACTAGCAGGAAACAGCAGGCTCTGATGTAATTGCCTATTTAGAAAAACAGGACACAGTAATCACATTTGTTCATGACTAAACATTAGTTCACCACTCAAATCACAGCAAAATTCTCAGTGCTAGAGCTACAGTCTTGCCCTTCCCTTTTTCTGCCCTCCCTTTTCTGAGATGCAGGCACTTGTTATGGAATGGAATGCAGCCTAATTTCATTTGTAACATTTCATAGAAGACCCCAACTATCTTCTGTAGACAATCCACAGAGTTTTTATTATTACTTCTGATTAGAATTACAAAGATGAACAACTAAGTTAAAAAACTTTTCTGCTAAGAGCACCTAAGACATCATATGTGATTGTGATTTATGGTTAACTGATGTCCAACAGCCATAAAAACACTTGCTTTTGTCCTAAGTGATACCTTCATTTTATTGAATTAAATGTAACACCAGACACTTAAAACAATTATTTGATCACTAATAAAAAAATGATACAACAAAATATAATTGAATCATATCCTTTTGAGCTGCTGTTACAGATTTTGGGTCTTGTAATCTAAGCAAGTTTAAACTGCAGTTTTCTGGATATCCTCAGCAAAACTTCTATAAGCAAATGACAACTAACCTAAACAGCTAAATGAATTATGAACTCATGATTCTTACTAAAGCATGGGTCCTTCCAAGTTCTGCTTCTGAAAGAAAAGTTAGAAAATAAGATCTGCTAAAGCTCTTGCACACTCCAAAACTCTACAGCCTTCAGTACCTCATAGAAATAATTATATATTTGAGAAATAAAATTTGTTCACTCTTTTTTGTATTATTTTTGCAAGTACAATGTTCCACTGCTTTGTTATCTTCTTAGCTTAAGTGCATAAACACCCCACCTCATTTATTTTGTTGGAAAAATATACTTCTCTATGCCATGTTCCTCAGAATGTGCTCCATCTGCTTTGCAGGAGTTTTCATCAATATTCCTCCCCATGCTCTGTGTTCTAAATAAGATTAAAGCAAATTCTTTCAGACATTTGTCCCAATGAATTTGTTGTTTCCATTTCTGATCTTCTGTTTCCATAAAGATGCAAAAGAGGCAGAACACTCCACTCGAGCTCTCTTCTGAATATTTTCTTCCTACTTCAGTATCCCTTGGGTACTTACTAATGGATTACTTACTAGCTTGTTTCATATCTTTTCATACATTGGCATTTTAGTGGCTGGTGTATTTCTCCTTTTCTGGACATCTTAAACCGCTCCACCACTTCCCTCTCAACTTAAGACAACCACTGAAGTTTCATTGGTTTTTTTCAGCTTGCTTATATTTCCTTAGAGGAATTTTTATTATACTTGGTGATCTGGCTACCTTGGATTACTTCATCAGTTCCCTTTCTTCTGGCCACACCTCTATCCATACCAAATGCACTAAACATAATAAATTAACATTTCATTGCAAAGAT
The DNA here is from genome assembly GCA_035583235.1 of Hafferia zeledoni. Lineage (NCBI taxonomy): Eukaryota > Metazoa > Chordata > Aves > Passeriformes > Thamnophilidae > Hafferia > Hafferia zeledoni. The sequence continues at coordinate 43,786,862 of JAWWEV010000083.1, forward strand.
TGAAGCAAGGGTGGGAGGGTGTTTTTTTTCTTTCCTTCACCCAGCCCTTTTTTTTCATGTGCAGATGAAGAACATAATTTTTAGGACAACTATGTGTATGTGAGGATACAAGTACACTTGGCTTATTTTCAGATGCACACTTACATCCCTCCTCTGCTGTCAAGTGAGCAAGGAGTTGACCACACAGAAAATGGAGTGAGAGGCCTAGAACAGGTGACTGTATTGAAGCAGCACAGCTCCTCAAGGCCTGCCACTCCCCCTCTGCACAGAACACCACAGAGATCATAAAGCACTGTGTAGGGTGCTGTCACCCACTCTCATTTTCATCTTGCACTCACACAGCCATGCAGTACATCAGGACACTTCCCATACAGCGTCAAATATATATGTAGCTGTCAGTGTAACTTGGATAGGTGGAACGATGTCAGCATGTCATGAACAAGCAATTCAGCCTTAGTCAACCTAAGTTCAACTCAAACTGATTTCAGTGTGAACCAGAGGTAGACAGATTTGAAGATCGCCTTTCAAACAATATGGTCACCCAGAGCAACTCATCTGTCAAACTCCATTACCTACCAGGGTTTTGGGTTTCACCTGTTTAAGCTATGACTGAATAGATGTACATTGCTGTAGAGAAGAAAATCCTAGCTTGACCCATAAAGAGGGAGCACCTTTCCAATTCCAGCAACAATTTCACTTAAAAAGTAGCAATAAATTCAGAGGATGAACCTTGTACAAAGAGCAGGCACAAAAACCTGGACTGGGTGGTGGCTGACAAACTCCAAAACTTACAAAACACATGCCCAGAGAAAAACTCTCAAATCTCAAAACCTGGTATCTCTGCAGGAGTTTTCAGAAACACAACAGAAACAGCTTATCAGTACAGTCATTGCAAGGAACACAAAATACAGAGTTTCTGCCTGTCTGATCTGTGGTCCAAACCTCCCCGACCCTGTCTGTGGCTTTACTGGTGTGCTGCTGAGCGGAGCTCCCTTCCCAGGGCAAAGGACCTCCTCAGGACCTGCCGACAGCTCACAGTGCCACCTGGTGCAAGAACTGCCTTATTTCCTGAACGCCCAGACCCCACAGGACACTGTGTCAGCCCGGTTCTGGCTTTCAGCCCATTGCTGTAAATGGAACAAAACAACTCCTCATAAAACCAGCCCTGCCATGAACAAGGGCTGTGCTCAAGGGACATCCCTGAACACACAAGTCATGACAAGATAGATCCCAAGAAAGCCATCCAGAGACAGTATCACTGACAGAAGCACAGCACTCCAGAGTTGTGGTTCTGATGGAGGTGAACACCTTGCAAAGAGCAGGCACAAAGCAGCTTTGATCCCCTGCAATGCCTCCCCTAAGCAAAGAGAAACAAACCCTGTACCCAACCAGCGTGTGCAGCAGAACAGCTCCACACTACGTGTGACCTTGAGGAAGTGCTGGGCTGCTTGGCAACCTCCAAAACACAACCTTTGGTCACTGGGTTGGATCACCACCCACTCTGAGCAGCTTCCCAAAGACTACACTGCATCGACCAGCCCACAGCCAGAAAGGGGCAGTCTAAATGCCCTTTACAGAACTAAAACATCATTACTGGTCACAACCATCAGAGGCAGCTAAGGAAGAGAAGTAGATAAGAGCACAGTAACAAAAACAGATAAGAGAAACAAGGAAACTGTCTGGAGAAAGCAGGAAGAATGAAGAACTCTACTACTTTACTTCATGGAACTACCTACTCCTCTCCTTACTTTTCAGTCCTGTCCTATTTCCCCATTTCCCACACATATATTGCACTCACCCTTGACTCTCAGCTCTCTGAAAGTACTTAAGTTTCTCTGTTTTAAATCTTTGAGAATGGCCAGTGAATAAATAACAATTCCAAAAAAGTAAAAACCATATGATACCTGCAAAAGGTCAATTCCAGTGCTGTCTCTCTACTAGTTAAGGTAAAAAGGAAGGTTCTCTGCAGAAAAGGGCTACAGCACAGAGACTGAAGTCCAGCCACATGGAACGCAAGAAATCGAAGTTCATCGTGTTGAGGCTATTCCATACTAAACACTAATGCACCCTGACTGCTGATCCTGCACGTTTGTGACACTGAGACAGCCACCTAATCGAGCTCAACAAGCAGCCAAGAGGCCATGACTACATCAGGATTCTCCTTTCTCAGCAGACCCACAAGCCTAAAGCCTAACCAATATTCCAGGCACAGAAGCAAGAAAGGTGGTCTTTAAATGTTTTTCCAGCAGATATTTCCTGCTTGAAGCAGCCCAATAGTGTCATTTTCCCCATGCTTTCTATCCATTTAGATAATGATGGAATGGAGTGAACTAGTCATGACCATTGTGAACAGACTCATATAAAAATGAAAAGCAGAGGGAGAAAACTTCAACCCCACAATTAGGCTGCTTGTGTACTGAAGAGGAAAACACAACCTGTAGCCATCCACTATTTGAACTCTATAGGCTCACTTTGACACAGTCATTAAGTATTAACTTGGGCTCAGAATTAAAAATATTTCATGAGCCTTATTTAAAAATTACTCTGTATATATGCCTGTAACAGGCAAAACCACAGAACTAACCATATTCCTATTCAATCTCAGTTCTTGGATGCCCAGAATGTGGATAACTATACTGAAGTCTTACAAATACTACTGCTGAGTCAGGACTGTACACACACAGTATGTATGTTTCAATACAAAGTGAGTGATAAGTTTCTAGAGTAAAGAAAATTACTTCTAATAAAAACAAAATGTGTTGCCAAGTCACTAACTTGCCAAAGGAAAAGACAGCCTTAGTATCCTTATGCATCTCATTGCTGGCTACAAAGCCAAATTGCTGGAATATCCTTCAACCAGAAAGCTGTCTCATGTCTTTAAAAACTGACTCCTCAAACAGTTGTGGCAGCTTCTGTAAAGACTGGCATGACATCATTTCAGAACTGCAAGTCCTGCACACCTTGAAACAAAGTTGTTTAAGGAGTGATTCTTCTACCTCTGAGCAAGGAAAATACTGAACAAAATCCAGTCTTCCGTGGGAAAATAAAAGATGCCATGCCAACCTCTTTTGGCCTAGCCAAACAAGCCAGTTAAAGACTGGGATGAAGTTGGGAATGTCAAAGATGAAACCACTGGAAAGCACAGCTCCAATGTGAGGAATGTCACTGTTTACACCAGGTTCCAGTCTCCTTGCTTTGGTTCCATCCTGCACACACATTCCTGCTGGATATAAAAGCTGAGACAGATCTTGACGATGAGGGTCCATTAAGCTATTAGGACCCTACTGTACAATATGTCATAAATTTAAATGAATTTGCTTTAAATGAACAGTATGGAAATGTTTCTCCCTGTAGATAAATGCACCCATACTCACGATTTTTACATTAAACAGAAAATAAAAGAAAACTTCACCACCATGGTTATTCTTTCAGAGCAAGAACAAAAGCTATTCATGTACCAAATGCATGCTGGCAACACACTGTTCAGCAGCAGTAAGAATAAACACATTCATTAACCATTAGGATCTTCCAGCTGCCAAGACAGACTGCGAATGTCTCCAGACCCCATTGATAAATCACAGAGTAGGGAAAAGCCTGAAAAGCAATTGTCCTGCTTTTGCTTGTTTTTCAGCCCAGCTACAAAATGTGCCAGCTGCTGAACAATGGCTGTCAGCAAAGCTGTCACAGAATCACAAGCAAAACCTAAGAATTCAATCTTACATTGCTTGCACTTTACAGACGCTTATTCTAAATGAAAAATGTGTTGCTTCATGAGGGACACCTACATGTACATAGAGGGAGAATGGTGAACATGAACTTACCATGTTACAGAGCTAAATTACAGAATAAAATTATTTTGATGTATTTAAATGCACCAATGTAGCTTTTTTGTCTTTCTGTGCTACTCAGTGCACCACAACATGAAAATAAAAAATGCAAAAGAAAACCATGAAACAAAAACAACAGGCCCAAAAAATGCTGTAAGCACTTGCCTTCAGTTCCTTCTCCAAAGAACCAACTTTTGAACAGTTACTGCTCCCATTCATCCCCACCTAGAATAAAGTGGGCATTTGGGAAAGACAAATACTTCCCAAAACAAGTCAAATCTAGGAGAAAAAAATTCTACAATATGTCACACTGGACTTCAGTAATTCCCACAGTTGCTTTCAGAGCAACTCCAGAATTGACAGTTCACAATAAAAACCATATATCATACTAGGAAAAGGAGCATAAGTAAGAGGGCTAGATAAAGAGCACAGCAGTAGCAGCAGAACTCATGGGAAAACCAACGAGCCAAATGTCACTAAACAACAAAAAGTTAATCCTCGACAGAATAAAAACATATGCCTGAGATGGAGATTAAGAGGGAGCATAACAATCTGTCCTAGGGGAGGAATCAGGAAAAAACAGAGAATTATTGGAAAAGGGTAAGAGCTGGAACACAACTGAAGGGATAGGAGCAGAGGATGAGAGGTGAGGGGAAAGCAAATATGCATGAAGTTAACTGAGAATGCACCAAAAGCCAGACAGAAAATTCAAAACAGAGGGAATGATGCAGCAGGCACAGAAAATAAGATCATTCTGTCAGAGTACACTAGACAGAACTACAGTCAGACTCACAGAAGAGTTCCAGTCACGCAGAGGCAGCTATCTCACATTAATAGGACTAGCACTTTTTGCATGCTTTAGAGAAGGATGAGTGCTCAAAATTTAGCCATAGCTTTTTATAGGACGTGGCTGGAAAGAAAGGGAGAAGAGACCAAAACTAGATGAAGCCTACAGGATGAGACTGGAGGTGGCAATAACAAAGTAAATGGACTGAGCTAAGAGCCCACACTCTCATACTTTTATTTAAAGGAGAAACTAAGAAAGCTGGAAGAGGAGTAGGCAGGGATGTAAAAATTATGGAGGTTTTCAAAATCATGCAGAAGAATTCATAAGGAGAAAGAAGGTCTGATATTCACAAAAATACTGCACAACTAGAACAAATACCGACAGAAACGAGTGAGAGATTGGTGCCACTGCACACAGGCAGTAAAAGCTATGAACTTCCATGGGAAAACAATCATCAGGTCCAGGTAGTCAGGGAGAGGTTCCAACACTAACTGGTTCTGCATGATGGGGGTACTTATGCTGAGAGTAGAACGCTGAGGGGGGCTGAGTATATGATCTCCATACCCTGCACGTGTTCTTGCTGGAGTCAAACAGTCCTAAGCCAGCTGGTCCAACCCAGCAGATCATTTCTTATGCCCTCTGATTTCCAGCTCCACCAAGCACTATCTTACACCTCTTCTCTCATACTGACAAAACAAAGAAAATCATGAAAGTCCCACCCCAAACCAGGAACTGAAAAAGAAGAAAGTGGTAGTGCAAGTTGATGCTGTGTAGGGAAGAACCACCAGAAGAGAAAGGTAACCATAACAGAGCTCAGGTTCAAATAAAGGGAAGCAACTCAAAACTGTTAGTATTTTACCAATACTTTTGTAACCATTTAATGCTTATAAGTCAATCACTGAGCCTGTACGAGGTACCCCAAACCAATGAGTTTTGCTTGCTGTTCAACAGCCTCAACAGCAAGCACCCAATTCCTGGGGGTATCTCAGGCACCCAAAAAAGGGCAGCCACAGGTACTACATTCACCCCATCCCCGCATGACAAGAGCAAAGCATTCCAGTAACAACCTGTAATTCCTTAGTCCCTAGGGAGTTAATCTTGGGGTAATCAGGCTTTATTGTCCTTGGAACAGAAGGAATAGAAAATCAGCCTTTCAAAACAAAAACATGCACCCTGGGGTACACACACACAATGGAATGGAAATTCTGTGGGACTTAGGCATGCCTTTTAAAATAAAGTGGTTACAGAAAAAAACGGTCTGAATGACACCACTTATCTATAGGATCAGTAAGTTATCAAAATTGGCTGATGTTGCCATGAAGAGTGGTAGTTTGGTAGAAGACAATGAAATCTCTCTTTCATATGAGAACATACATAAAGCCTGTATAAGAATACAGACAGGATGAAAACCCTGAGAAAACTTTCTGCACCCAAACATTGCTGGGAGATTGTGTGAATGAGGCTTGACAGCAACAGAAAGTTGGTTTCTCTGGATGTCATGACTACCCTTCACTGCAGTCACTGCAGCAATGTAGAAGTTACACAACCTACAAGGAAGGTCAAACAACACTGACTCTTCTCAGAGATAGATCCCTGCTGAAACAAAAAAAGATTTCATGGCTTCACCCCCTTCAGTGATGTAACATAATTTTTAGAAATTTAAAAAAAAATTCAACTTGTGTCAAATTTGCAAACAAAACAGGTTATTATCACAAAGAATTTTCCAATAACCCAAGAGCTGTCAGGAAATTGCCCTGAACACAACAGGCAGAAAACACACTCCTACATGCATTTGGTAAGAGTAATTAGTACAATAAATGAATCATGCAAACTAATGAAGGAGCTAGGCAATTTAAATCACAGTCCATTCATTCTCTCCTTTTCAGAGAAGGATGAAGGAAACCTACATGGCATATTAAACAGTTAGCTCTTGAATTACAAAGCACATCATGCCAAAATCATTGCAAGCAGAGAGCATTCAGACATGCAAAAGCAGACCAAAAGTTAACTTACTGATGATAACTAATGATACTGTGTTATGTGTGTTTTAAGAGAAATAAAGAAAAAGAAACACCAACAAAAAACCTCACAAGAACATTCTGGCAGTCAGACAGCTACAATGAGAGTAAATCTGTGCTCCAGTGATATTTCAGACTTCCATCCCCACTGTGCTCTTCATTCTCAGAAGGATAGGAGTTGTCTCGCAGCAGTTGATGGGTAAGAAAGAAAGGCAATCAGACTAAGAGGCTTTAATAACACACAAAATTGGGACTACTGAGCAACTCACTGATGCTCTGCTTTGCATGTCAAGATTACAGCCCTTCCTACTCTACAAAAAATGAGACAGGGGGTGTGGGGTCAGACAGAGAAGAAAGCCCCCGAATCCAGTTGCTGTTTCCATCAATATCTGACTGAAAGTATCCAGGTCTGCACTACAGTTACAGGAAAGACAGACACCCAAAAGCACTTCCACTCCCTTTCTAGCAGAAGGAACACTAGATGGTGCTACATCCGCATTCCTATCTTTATGCTCTCAGAGGAACGGGGACAGCAAGAAAAAGGAAAGTTTAAAGGAAAAAACAACTAGGACACCATAGGTGCCTCCCACACGTAGCAGCAGCGTTCCACTTCCATACAGTGCTGCCCCACTCTCCACCAACCTTATGACTGGAGTCTCCTGCCCGTTTACTGACAGGAGCTCCACAACCAACAGCAGCAGAAACTCTGTCAGACTGCATCGACTTGTTCTCTTAAATCTTGCTAACAAAACCCAAAATGAACAAAAAAACTGCAGCTGCTACTGAGCCCATTTTAAGCTTTAACAGTATTAGGAAACACGTGCTCCAATTGCAACTCTTAGAACATTCATAAACAATTTTTTAAAAATTAATCAATTGTCCTATTTCATTTGCCCTTCTACTCTTGAGTTAGCACAGATTCAAAAGCATTTATTTGCCTAACACTTCAGTACAGCAGCTGTGGGCTTCAGATGGCTTTGCTGTCAAATGCAGTGGGAAAGAAGTCTCTTAGGGTGCTGTTTCCCACTCGGGCAATGGCTTAAAGAAAGTTTTCACCATCCTTTTTTTGTCACCCAGGCCCATCCCTACACTCATTCCCTCTGTTATGCCAACGGAACTACTTTTAGGCCACACAGCAGGACAGATCAGAGGTGTGATCTACCTACAAAGGAACCCTCCTCTCCCCTCTGACACAAAAGCAGGGCAAGGATTCCATTCAGACCAGCTGCCTAAAATACCTCCCGTTACACCCCCACAAAAATCTGCACAAGCACAGTTCTGAGGTGGTCTGAGGACAAGAAATGTTGAAGCCAAGGCTGTATCCAAGAAAACATGCTTAGTACAATCAGAATGTGCAATGCTCTCAGCTACATCACATCTGCTCTTGGGTCCCAGGCAGGAAAGGGTTAGGGTTAGGGTGCCAAAGTGCCTCTCTACTGCCAGCAAACAAGCAGCAAACAAAAACCACCACCAACAACAAAGGTAGCAACAAGAACTGAAAATTCTTAGAGCATCAATGGTCTTCTGGAAAAATTCAACAAAATGTGAACATCATATAATTTATTATTAGTTATATTACAGACAATTCCAACTAATTACCATTAGCTGGTTACATTTCAGAAAGCATCACCACATCACACTGTGCCTCTGTTTCCCACTTTTTCTGAACTGTGCCCATGCTTTTACTTGCAAGAATTTTTGTAGATAACTTGTACAATAGGCTGTAGGTGTGAGTCTTAGACTAAAAAAAATTTGATTAACAGATTGCTGAATTTGAACTCTAGAAAGAGTCAAGGTCTGGCATCAGAAGAAAAATTATGGTAGATGCGGACTTGATATGAGAAACTTCTTTCCCACTAAAGTCTAAAAGTGTAAATAGTGCTAACCTGTCAGTCAGAACTGAACAAAGTCTTCAAGTCAAAGCCTCTGACAATCCTTATTCCTCTTCAAATATTTATCTTTCTGCTTGTTTTGAGGGTATTTGCTGCATATCTGCACATAATACTGACAAAGATTTCACAGAGGGAGTATGGGACCAATTCCTCCCAGCCTATGCCCTTTGACACTTTAAAAAGCACAGCAAAAAGCTGAAACTCAGAAAAACCCACTAAAAAAACAAAACAAAACCCAAAACAAAGCACAACACAACGACCAACCAATCAACAAAACACCACTATTTCTATTTCAAGTCTCACCATCTTTTCTGCAGGTCACAAACGGCACAAATCTGCCACTGCAGAACAGCAAATCCATTTAAAAAAGCATTATGGGATCAATCTGTAAATCACACTTGGTTGACAACTATGCTAGAAGAAAGAGATTCAGAAACTACATCAGGCTTGAAGGAATGTGAAGTAGCAAGAACATGCACTGACCTCCATTTAATAAAAAGGGTTTTAAAAGTTTAAAAAGCGAGAGTTTGTCCTGCCTTTCAAAGAACCACAATCAAGAAGGCATCTTGCTTCATGGAAGAAGTTGGCTGTTCTCACTTGTAGTCAGAAACAGATAAACAAAGTTAAATTCCTGTTAACAGGGGAGTGGGGAAAACCAGACACAGGACACAGCCAAGAGAACAACTTGCAAGATCCTTTTACCAGGGGCCTGGAAAACAGTTATGCTAACAGGAATGCATCTCTGTATCTCTGTAACAGAGAGATACCTAACAAGCAAATGGCAGTGCAAAGGGTGACCTGCTTATGAACTAACCAGTTAAAGAGCTCTTAAATCCATGAAAACAAGAGAGGAAGGATGGTAAGTTCCTTTAAACAAAACAGTTATTTTATGTAGAAGCATACCTGACTGAAAGTGATTTCATTGTTAATCCTGCTGCTTGTCTTCTCAAGTGAACTGAAATGGACTTGGGAGCACCTCTGCCCTTCTTTCTATTTACTTTTTTTCAGAGTATCAACCCTTAGGAACTACACAGCAGTTGAGCAGAGCAATGGTAAGGCTACTAAAGCATCTGTTGATGGTCACCATCACCTAATTCCCTGACCTACAGACAATTCCAGAAAAGGCTGAAAGTAACTCAGGATAAATGTATCTGGCTGCCAATAAAATGGCACCAGTGTTATTTCTGTTTTTCTCAGACATGTTCTTTCTCCCTTCCAAAATTCAGTTGATTCCTCAAACATCCCCAAAAGGATTGGGAACTGACAAGGTCACTTTAAGCTAAAAGAAGCCTCACAGCTCACACAACAAGCCATGCATTTGAAATGGAAACTGCCTGTCATTTCATAGCCATAACCATGACTAAACTGAATTACAATGATTATTCAAACACAAAAAAATTGGGTCAGCTGACCACATCACTAAGAATCTAAATCTATTTAAAATAACACACTTCAACACATATTCAATTTATTTAAATGAGTCTATAATAAGAAGGTATTTGCCCTTTCATAAAAGCATGCAGAAGAAGCTGTTCCATATTCCTTAACTTTTATTCTTCTAGAACTAACGTGATGAAAATTAAATAGCACTGAAAAGCAAAAATACGTAGTCAAAGCATAAAGCAATTCTTTTAACAAGATAAAAATCAAAATTGTGTTGAACATTAGGACAAGCATTCCCTAAACTTTAGGCTGCAGTGTTTCCTTTCCCTCATCCCTGACTTGATTTTCCAAAAAAACTTCAAATGGTTCGACCTCCCAAGTACATAAATACAGTAACCTATTTTCACAGCTGTCATTGGTTTAGCCTGTGTGCAAGAGCCTTAAAACTCACAAAGTGCTTTCATTGAAAATTCAAGTGCTTGGGAAATCACAAGAAAAAAGGTGCAGAACAGCAGCAGCGTTGTCCACAAACCAGATACTGCACCAAGAACTTAAGAAGAGAAGCTTAAATGTACACCTCCACATCCTCCCCAAAAACAAGACTGGACTGCTTACCAGTAATGGTGCAGGCATCTCTGTACTCTCTGCAGTCTGGCACATCATCTTCCACCCCTTCACTTACATAGTGCTCCTCATGAATGCCTGTGTTGCAGGCTGGGACTGCATGATGCGAGGGCTCCGAGGGAGGCACAGTGCCGGCCAAAGTGCAGTCGTGCAAAGCTGTGGCGTCCAGCTTGGCAGGTTTCACAGGCTCGTACAACGTGCCATCAGGGGGACCAGCACTGCAGACTGGGTCTGGCTGGCACAGGAGGAACTCCTTCTCTTGGCTTGAGCTGGCTTCAAGAAGTCTGTGAAACACAAGAGAAACAAATGTTCAGTTCAAGCCATTCCAAACAGCATAAATTAGAATAGATCATTTTCTTTTCCTTAAGCATTAGTTTAACCTGACAAATTCAGCAAACACTAAAACCCCAACACTCTTCACAGAGCAGCTGCCTATCTCTGCCTCTTGCACAGTCATGTCAAGTAGGGAAGTGCTGTTCCTTTTGCTGTGTTATTTACCAGTGGCAGATTACATATCCATATTTTTGCCTACCCAACTTGCAGGAAGCACAGTCCATTCACTTGGCTCATTTACCACCTTTCTCTCACATCAGCCAAACCAAAGCTCTGTGGACCCCCCAATGCTGTGTGAGCCAGGTCATGCAGACAGGATCCACATCACTGGTTGATTTACTGGTACTTTCTTAACATCGTATTTTGAAACTGACTGATAGTAAACAATAAAACAATGATTAGAAATATATACTATAACCCTACTAGACTTTCCTCTCCACTGTGCCACCTTGCACAGCCTGCTCCCTCACTGCCACACTGGCACCTTTGCTCCCTTTACACAGCACACAGGGAGCAGAACTCAAGGTGCACTGGCTTTAAGGGGGTGACCATTTATTGCTGCTCCCCAGTGCTTCAGCCTCAAACAGGGAACAGTGACCCTCAAAGCTGGATACTGATGCTGTGAACAAGATTAAACTGGCCACAGAAGGAATGAAGAAAAGCACACATTTCCCCCAAAACTTCACCAAACCTTTTGTGTAAGGGGCTAAAGGCACTGCAATAACTGGTGGTATGGTACTGCTTTTGGTTATCAGCAGTGTAAGGAATGATGCAAATGCTCATTACTGCTAGGAAAAGGAAATGTCATCACACAATTACAGAAAAACAGACTTGGGAAAGGACTTGAAAGACTTTATATATGTAGTAGCTACAAGGCATAAAGCAGCAGCTGAAGAACAGGCCACACAAGAACACCCAGACTACGCAGGAAAAGCAGAAAGACAACCAGCAAGAAGACACAATTGCACAGGCTTGCAAGCACAAGGTGCATATGCAAGTGCAGCAACAGGACATGCTCTGTTCAGTGCTCCACTGAGAGCCAGATATACAACAGTTTTCCTGAGAATCCTATGAAAAAGGTTCTCTTTAATCTCTAGGAACATGTCCAGACAACCTTACTTTGCTGTTAAGGTTACACTCAGTATTCTGGCACCTTATTTTCTGGCATTTCAGCCAACAATATTATTGCTTCAGCAAGACATGACAGTATTTCTGGAAGCTCATGGCAAGACACAAGTATCAGCCTCTGAACTGTCAAGACACCGATCAGGTGTTCCAGGCCTCATGGGAGAAAGCTTCAGAGAAATTTGCACCAAAGTTTTAACACTGCACCAGCACCATCTTTACTCAAACTATTTTTCCCTTTCAGCACAGGCATAAGAACAAAAAAGCAAAATTCTTTCCCCCTTCCAGAGGGTCTCAACAAGGATATGTTCATACCAAAAATCAGAACACTGTAACTGGAAAACAGATGGGCAATATTAACTCTTGGGAAAAACCCACTCGTACACAAACTGACATTTCATTAAGTTTTTTTCAGTTACATACATTTGTGTTTCTGCAAGGGATCACTCAACCTGGAAATGGTCCTTACACTCAGAGACTCAAAAACGGTATTTTGTAATGATCATAATAGCATTATGATAGCTATAGGAATAGCTATAAGAACATACTAAAGCAAACAATAAGTTTATGATACCACACTCTCACACAACTGGTACTCTGCTGTGGCAGCTGCAGGAAAAGTTTCACTCGAGTGCTTTAACAGAAACTGTTACAGTTCCCCTGCAGAGTATCCATTATTCCTGCACTATCACAGTACATACTGAAAAGAACAATGCAGTTACTTGTACTGATTACTTTTAAAATGGCCCCCTTTTAAGTGGCTTTTCTGAAAGAACAATAGGGAGCTTACTGATATTAAAAATTACTTGCCTAAAAGAAGTGGGAATCTAAATGGAAATCTCCATTTTCCTCTCCACATTGAAAATAAAAACAATATAAGCTATAAACAAGAAAAAGTACTAGAAACACACCGACTGACTGATTAGAAGGGCTGTTTGTCCTAGTTGCTACCACACATCTGTGAACTACATTTGTTTTGGGAAAGTGTTAGATAAATCTGTTGTTATGAACGAGGGTATGTCTGGTATTAAGTAACTGAAAGCACTTCAGCTTTTCTCATCCTCCTCTGCCCTGTTGTCCATGCCCTGCCTCAGAAACTTCAGGCAGGCAGCAATCTAACAGCACTACTGACCAAAAAAACCCACAGATAAACAAAGTGTGATCCGTGTTTAAAGTCTTCAAGTGAGTTTTGGGAATCTAAAAATCGTGTCGCTTTTCAGAACAAATGACATTCCACACCTGATATACCTGGATCACCTTTACTCATTCACAACTTTCATCTCCCACACTTTTGGCCAGAAGGTAACATTTTAATTTGTGTTAGCAGTTTGCACTGAATGAGTTTCACCTCTGCCTTCACCCAATTTAACATTCACTCCTAAGGAACCTGTTCTCCCTCCCCCATAAGCTGCACTCCAACAGGTTCTGCCCTGTCACCACTAAGAAACAGTCAATGGAGTTACACATTCAGAAACAAGTCATCAGTGCTTTTCCTTCAGACAACCTGTTGTACTGTTGCTATTTATGGAAACTATAAACAAACAGAGCTTGAAAACATGAAGAAGCAACAAAAAACAATCCCCCCAACACTCCCACAAGTCAGTCTGCCTGGCCTACCACAGAAACACATGGAACATCTACATGAGAAAGTCAAGTTCTAGATTAAGGAAGACAATTTGCCTCAGACTTAAAAACCTTGTAAAAATGCAGGAAAAAAAAGCCAGCACAAATGCATATGTCTGCTTCCTTTCAGACTTAGTTAATATCCTTGATTTCCATACACACAGTTGAGAAATGTTCTTCAAACTCTCACCAAAACTACAGGCACTGTTTGCACGGCCTCGCTTGCAATGCAAATATTATCACCTGGCACAGTGGCACACACTTGTCCTTTAACCTTCCATCTAAGTCTTTCTATTGCAGAAAATAAAAAGAAACTGCAGCTGAGCAGTATTTACCAGATTGCCAAAACAACCATGAAGAGAAACAGACATTGTGGCTACTGTACCCATGAAATACACAATATTATTCTTTTGTCAGTCTCACCTGCACATACAATATTCACACACATTCTTCCTGATATCCAAATGAGGATATAAATTGTTATTGCAGTTTTGTACTAACTCTGACATTCAAACAACAGTACAGTTTGCAAGTCAGATTATGACTTTTCTTGCTGAAAAATCAATGCATTTCTTTTTTCCACTGCATATGCCAACAGCAGCCTGCACACAGGATTTAAATAACTCTTCTCTACTACCTAATATGACATAATTCAGCTTTTGCCTCAGTGGCTGTACTGCACCATTTCTACCAGTCTAAATACAATGACAGTTTGGGGTCAATAAGCAGACCTAAAAAAGTATTTAATTAGGAATGTTTGAACTTAATTCTTTGGTGTAAAACTGCTGAAAAAGCACAATTCCCTTAAGTTTACCATCTAAATCTTTTTAGCAAAGGTCATTTTACTCTGAAAAACCGTTATTTGTCAGTTGTTTGTTAAAGACATTCATACCAACTCCGTAGTTTGTAAGGGCAATCACTAAGCACAGAGACTTGCTCCTGCACAACTCCTCTGAAGAATGCTCAGATTGTGGTCTAACCTAATAAATGCTTGAAATAGAGTATTGGTGTGATAACTGTATGAAGACCTTAAATTGTATGTAAGGCCAACAGCACTGTTACCCAACAGTACATCCACACAACAGACTGGACTATGACTGCAGTGTAACCAAGACTTGAGCATGAGGTACATTTGTACAGACTGGAGAGTACACCTGGGGCAGCCCAGATTACTAAAGGCAAAAGTTCAAAGCTAAGAGACACATCTACATCAGCCAAGGTATGAGGGTTTTGAGGTTAAAAAAATCTCCACATCAGTCAAACATTTCTGGATTCTGGACGCGGAAAAAGTTTGTTCATTTTTTTCTTTGCAGCATGTTTGGTGGGGAGAGGGTTGAGTTTCATTTACCACGAATTTCATTCACAAGCAAATAAAATAAACCATTTGCTTTTTCACAGCGATTTGAGATAAAGTTTTTTGGCATTTAGCATTAAATATTCTAAAACTAAATACACAGAATTATAGAATCAGTTGGGTTGGAAGAGACCTCAGAGATCATAAAGTCCAACCCTTAATCCAACCCCACTTTGATTACCAGATCATGGCACTCAGTGGCATGCCCGGTCTCACTTTAAAAACCTCCAGGGATGGGGAATCCACCCCCTCTCTGGGCAGGCCATTCCAATGCCTGACAACTCTCTCTGTAAAGAACTTCTTCCTTATATCCAACCTAAACCTTCCCTAGTAGAGCTTGAGCTCGTGCCCCCTTGTCCTACTGTTGGTTGCCTGAGAGAAGAGACCAATCCCCACCTGGCTTCAACATCCCTTTCAGGTAGTTGTAGAGAGTGATAAAGTCTTCCCTGAGCCTCCTCTTCTCCAGGCTAAACAACTCCAGGTCCCTCAGCATCTCCTCACAGGACTTGTGCTCAAGTCCTTTCACCAGCCTCGTTGCTCTTCTCTTCATGACTTAAAGTAATCCTTGTTCCTCCACTGAGAGCAGAAGATACAGAGCTGTTCAGCCATGTGCCTACCCAGAGCCCACCAATGCCAACAAACACATTATCTGTAACCTTGTAACATTATTATGAACATCTTTGATCGCAGCAGCAGCCATATACTGTAGTCACAAAACAGCTGGAACTCCTACAACTAAGGTGCTACCCAAGAGCCACAAACTGCACCCTATGGGGATTCCTGAGCTTTGAACCATTTTTACTTATCAGCTCAGAGTTTGTGATCCATGTAGCACTTTTGTTCAATAGTCTCAAATGGCAACTTGGACCCTGCAAACATCTGCCAATTTAAAGAAATACTTCCTTAACAGAGGGGAAAAATGTCTTTCCAGGACTTGTAACTAAATTCTTCCAGGTCATCCTTTTGCTCTGCATACTCTCTTACATAATTTAATGATGCATTTGGTTTAGAGCAGAAGCAAAACCCTTTGCTGTGAGCTAGCTGGTTTTTCAGAACAACTCTGGTGCACATGAATCAATTCCCTTTTGAATAAGAGAATTTGAAAACTCTGGTCCAAGATGCACTTCAAATGCTCCCTGCCATCTAACAGGGACACGAAACTTCAAGTAACCCCATGGGCTACATCACTGCAAGGTCATTTGGTCTGTACCTATTTAATTTTCTCCTTCAAGAAGCTTCAAACTGCACAGGTAAGTGGGGACATTGAGCCCAAAGTGACAAGCTAAATCTGATCTAAAGTAACCCACCCAAATCAGTAACACAGACTTAAGAACCTTCAGTGTTTTGATCTCCTCACCCCTGCCTACTGAGCCAAGTATTTGCTAATTTAGACAGAATCACAGGGTATCAAGGGACTCAAAGCTTTCTACTCTTTGCCTCTGCCTGGAGCTACAGAGTCTGATCCTCTAATTCTCATTTACTAAGTACTAACAGATGGTTAAACACTTCAGAGAGTTCTAGGGTGTGCAAATTCTTCCCTTTTATGTACTTGCAAGAGTTCCATCAGAAATGTTCTTCCTGTTCTGTACATCACTTTGTAAATCCACTAAATACCTCTGTTTTACTAAGTCTGGTAAGTTTTACTGAGTTGTTTAAAAAGAACCCTCAAGCTTCTTATTTACACATACACAAAAATTTCTTCAGATGCAAAGTGCCCCATGTAGACACTGGAGCAAATCAAAGCCAGTTTATGTCTGCCTAACCTGTGAGAGAGATAAACATGCTGGCCTACCCTTGTTATTTGGGAAAATAACGGACCAAAGCAAGTTATTAAGACTTGCTTCAAAAGCATTTAACTTACTTATTTCTTTACTAATTCACATCTTGCATCTACAAAAGTTTGCCTTTTTTAAAACTTTAAAAACCATTTCTTCACCCTGTGGGTGGGTTCAAAAGCCAATCAAAATGTTTTCTTCCATTTAAACACACTTTGTCAGACCATAAAGAAACAACTATTTGCAATAGGTCTGGCTTTTACATACACACAGACATAAACATTCACTGTTTAACTTTTAGATAAAGGCTGAATTTGGTCCCAAATAATTTAGTGAGTTGTTTTACTCTTGCACTGTATAATATACTCTCCTATAAGCCATGGGGGTTTAGCTTCCACTCACAATCTGCCTCCTAAACAAGCAGAATGCTGACTCCTTAGTTAAACCTCTAACTCAAGGGACATAAAGAGGCCAAGTGTCACAGATGAGTGACAGAATGTGAGAAGCAGTTTATTTACCCTCAAAGCCATGAACACAAGTACTGCATTTCTCATCTTAGAAGAGATCCAGTATTTTTACAGTGAAAATTAAAGGGACAAGCATCTTGGACAACTACATCCTTATCCAAAATTTTACAGGACCTGTTCAAGGTCCTTTTACAAACACTTTGCCTGGTTTTTGTTTGGTTTGGGTTTTACTTCTCCTTCATAGTAGGGTTAGGAACTCTCTGGCCCAGCGAAATGCAATCTTTCAGAAAATTATCAACACCCAGTGTTTATGTCACATGCTATGAAGGATCTTCTCATGTAGATGCCTCTCTAAAGAGGGGCTCTTCTGCCTATAAAACCATTAAAGAGTTTTTCAAGATGACTTTTCATAAAACCTCATAACCAATGACTATTAAGTTGCTGAAGGCATCCAAAGCCAGGACAATCCCTGGTTAGCTGCCAGTGGCATGGTTATGTCATTTAGAATAGAAGTCACCACTAGAGAATAAAAGCCAGAACAGCACCAGCAATAGCCAAAAAGCTGCTTAAGCCATAGTATAACCTTGTACAGCATAAAATCTTACTCTCAAGGTCTCCAGAGCTGCTGCTGTGACCTTGTTTGGCTATTAAGTCATCAATCAAGACAGTCATGTTTTCTCAAAAAATAATGAAGTTGAAACACCACAAATAATAAGCCTCTTACAGGAAGAAAAACAAGAAAGAAAACCACCCCACTATACTCCACAAACCAAATCTTCTCACCACGAGGATCTGGCATTCAGAAGGAGCCCATCAGTCCCTTCTCCCCTCAGGCCAAGGGAGAGTGGAAGCCACACTGTAAGACCAGCCGTGGGTTTGACCTTCGCAGCTGAGAGGGCACCAGTGTGCTCTCACCCAGCTTTATGTAACACTGCCCCTCTCTGCTCTGGAGTTCCTTCAGGCAAATACTGCAGGGTTCTATAAATAGTTCTTCCTCGTGTAAGGTTCACATTACACTGGGAGATTTTTACAGCTCCCTTTCTTTTTATTAAATATAGGCCAAAAAACATGCCCTCCCCACTCCCCACTGCTCTCAGTGAACAAATAAAACTGAAAACAGTTAAAATAATTAGTGCATTTCCTTTCCAGCAACACATCATGATACAGGTTGGGAGACCTTAGCTAGACAAGCTGCATACCTGCCTTGGGAAGGGAAAACTGTTCCACCACCACCAGTACAGAGTGTGTGAGAACTGTATGTGCAGGCAAAGAAGGAATTCTCCCAGAAACAAAGCAAAGCTCAAGGTAAGGCAATGCAACCTGCAACCACCTCAAACATGTACTTTCTTTTCACACCCAAGCACGTGCAAGGTGCTCTCTGAGGCAGATCAATGCCAGATGGATCCAAAGGGCATAGACCAATACTTGCTGGAGATAAGGAAAAGATAAAACAACTTTTAAAAGTGAAACAAAACAAAAACCAAACCACCAAATAATTTGGGTTTAGGTTGCTGTTGCATTAAGCACTTATGGACTCCTGCCTCGTACACAGCCAATATGCAAGTCAGAACACATGAACAGCAGCTTTGGGACAGGAACACCCTATCTACAGCACATCTCCTCATACTACTAAACAAAAGGGGCAGGAATCAAAGATTTGCCAAAGAGTTGGGGGAAAACTACTACACCAGCAGCAAACCAGGTCCTCAAATAACATGGGTGGGAACAGAAATCTGAAAAGTTCTCTTTATTTATACACCACAAGAACACGAAACTCCCCACTTCATTATTTCTCCATAAACCTCAAAGCCTTCCAAAGACAGTTTTGGGTACAGCTTTTCCACTAGTTGGGAAGAGCTGTGGGCATGGCCACAGTTTCTCTGAGCTGCAGCACAGGCAGTAACACCACTGTCTCCACCCTCGAGCCCTGAGCTCGCTTCCAATCCACAGGAAGAACCAGCAGGAGCACTTGGCCAGAAGCAGGACAGAGAAGAGAGTCACAAATGCACTACACACATGAACTAGGAACTAGTAAAGCAGAAAACAAAACAAAACCCCGAAGAATTCACTGAACAGTGGCTGGGCCTAAGATAGCATGCAGTAAGAAAGATATTCAAATTAAAACATGCTACCATTCCAAGCTAGAACCCTGATTAGCAAGCCAAGCCATACCTTGTTCCTCAGGAACACACTAAAGAGCAAGGGAAAGCAGAGAAAACAGCCAAAAGACCATGCTAGTATTTTGGTTTCCCACCACCACTACCACTGTTTAATCAAAAATACAATTGACCTAATTGTCAGCAAGTTAGGGCCAAGAGTTTTAGTCAAGTAACTCTAAACAAAGAACAGACTGGCTCAAACCAAATATTTATCATGGTTTTAAACCTGGGGGGGGGGGGGGGGGGGGGGATTTTAAAATTTTTTTGAATTAATATTTTTGTTCA
>JAWWEV010000083.1:43806613-43816931 GCA_035583235.1 Hafferia zeledoni
GGGGGGGGATTTGAATCTTGTTTTGCATTACTATTGTTCTTCATCTATTACAAGAGGGATTTTTAATTTCTCCCCCTCCACAATGACCTTTAAGAGTCCACATAGACTTGGTGTAATTTAAATTTGAAAAAATGCTACTTCACAGGATTGGAAAAGTGTCATTATTTCAAATTTTAATAGTTGTCCTGCTGAAGATATTTACACAAAATACCATATAACAGAACTAAGACTACTGTTTTTCTTTACTGTTTCTTATTGTACAGAGCCAGTGAGAGAAGGAGAGGAAAAAATTCCTTGCAAACTGCCCTACAAAAATAACCAAAAACTAAAACAAAACAAACACAACGCTCAAACAAATCAAAACCTACACACTGTACCTCCTGTGTCTGATACACTTATTTTCAGGCTGAGTTCATTGCTTTAGACTAAGCTGAAAAATTATACAAACAGTTAATTAAAAAAACCCCAACTGTTAAATCAAAACCCAGTCTGCTGACTAAGAACATCCTAATTTTTTATCCCAGAAATCAAGAAATTAAAGGACCCTGTTGCTGCTAGAGACAATTTTCAAGACAACTATTGGGAGACTTACCTCCAAGGACAGTCACACACCAATTCCTGCTCTGAGTAAGATGCTAAGATGATCTGCTTTGGCTCACCAGCATCCCTGGCAGCAAGCCCTTCCCACGTGCTCAAGCAACTGGCACGATCCAGTGAGAACCTCCATCACTTTTCCAGGTTGCCTTACAACCCTAAATGTGCACAGAGTTTCTCAAAATCTATCCCACAATTTCTTACCTGGCTGTTAATAGACCTGGGCCTTATAACCTTTTTTTTTTTTGTCACCTTTGATTAGGTATGTGTGGGAGCAATGCTTTCCATCCCAAACTGTGTGTTTGAGAGGACAGGAGTGAACTGAACCCAGCTCTGTCACAAGCTCTATAATTATAGCCCCCCTCTAAAGCCTTGGGCTGGGGGGAATGCAGATCACAGCCCTCTTCAGCCAAGAGAAAGCCAGATCTCCAATACCTGGGGACATCCAAGCCTCACAAGTTCACTTTAGGTACCAGCGCTGAGGAGTGACATAACAAGGCTACAAATTCCTTATTAACCAGCAGCCCTGGGCCTTATCCCAAGGCCTTGGTCACATGGACTTCCCAGCAACTGGGCCATGTGCTGCTGACTAATGAAGTGCATCCCAGCCCACACCATTGCAGAGTGGGACTGCTGCCCTTCTGCTCCCTGAGGGGCCAATGGATGCAGCACGGGAAGGACGTTTCACAGCCCTTCTCAAAACATGACAATGTAGTTTAAAAGCTGCCACAATTATTCTATCAAGTCATTTTTCTGCTTCTGAAGTTTGTGTGTAAACATAAAAAAAAGGGAAAAAAATTTTGCTGTTTAAAGGTTGCTCTGTATAATCAGTATATTGCCATATACATGTGTCTGTGTTCTTGGGAACCTAGAAATGTTTATCTTAACAACAGGCTGTGGAATTTTAGGAAACTGAGCCAATTATCCATGGCTTAGTGCCATTAAAGTCAAAGTCATACAAGCAAAGATTTTAGAACAGAGTTTTTTTAGAATTCCAAGGGCATTAACATGAACATGGCAAGAGCAAAGCTGCGATACAGTCATTGCATACACACAAAAACCCACCAAACTCAAACAAAACAAAAACACCCATCTCCTTACAAGGGAGAATCACACAAGAGCACAAGCTAAGGATAAAGATGCAAATTAAATGCAATGCATGCTCAGTTTTTGCTCTATTTGCAGGCAACACTATCTTTGTTAGATACAGAATGAAGCTGAAATCCAGCACTGTGGCTTTCCCCAAAAGACAATAAAAATAAAAACTTGGATTCACTCAATACAGATGGATAAATGGTTCTAAACAATTGGAAACTGACTTTGGAAAATACTTGTGATAACCATAAAACATGGTGCTTTCTGAAGCTGTCCTTAGATAAATTCCTCTCTGCATGCTCAAATCCTCCCAAACACTCACAGTCAGAACCGGACACTGAACCTCATTCAGTCACCAGAGTCAGGGCACAGGCAGCAAGAAAGTACTTGACCAAACTGTCCCCTGACAGCTCCTGCTCAACTGCAAATCTCCAAAAACAGACCAAGTCTACTGTAAGTGGACTAGACAAGCTGACCTGCTTACACCATCAGTGACTTCAGTTCCCCCTTATCAGAGTGCCTTATGACTTATTCATATCTTAGCACCCAGTCAGAAGGAATTCCAAGTGCACCCACAGCCTCAGGCAAGCAACCCAGCCAGCTTGCATGAGGAAAAACCGTTCCTTGACAAACCTTATTCCTACATGCCAAGTATTTTATTCTTTGTGTACTCTAAAACTTAACTGGTAGACTGAAATTTCTCTGAAAGTCACATTTTTCA
This sequence comes from Hafferia zeledoni, assembly GCA_035583235.1. Classification (NCBI taxonomy): domain Eukaryota; kingdom Metazoa; phylum Chordata; class Aves; order Passeriformes; family Thamnophilidae; genus Hafferia; species Hafferia zeledoni. The sequence goes on from JAWWEV010000083.1 coordinate 43,809,024, forward strand.
CTATAGTACCAAAAGCAACCCTTGCCTGGGCACTTAGAGGAACTGAACTAATTCAGTAAAATATTACAGACACTTGCGAGATGTAAAAGTAGACAGAACAATGTGTAGGTTTACAAAGTTGGAAAACATGGCATTTGAAGCACTACTTTATTCAACTGAAAAACATAAAAATATCACTAATGTTCCCTGTCTCCAATTTAAAAGAACTCCTCTCTCAAAACTAGTATATTATGATGCTTAGAAATGTCTTCCTTCAAAATGTTTTTTTCATGACCTCACTTGGCAGAGCAATGGTCCTATCAGCCTCAGAACCACAATTAGAATTAATTTTCCTTGACTCATACATATTCTAGCACAAGCAAAGTTATCATTCCCAGTGCTCAGTTTCCTCAAAATAACTATAGTGTTTTAGTCAGAGTTAAGACTGGAACATCTTCTGCACTTTAAGTACCCATGGTTACGTTTGAAGAAGATGATAAATTTTGACACCATAGGAAAGTATTACTAAAGCCAAATTAATAGTCTGACTATTTTAAACCCTTTCACACTTTTGGCTTGTGCATGAAACAGCAAGTTTCTCACACAGGAGGTGTGAGAGATTCAAATTTCAAGAACAACAGGGAAAATGAAAAGCAAGGCCTACAAGTACAATCCTGAATATAAGCACAGAACTTCCTGAGAGGAACAGATCTCTCTACCTACTCTGAAAATCCCCTGTACAGATGGCTCATTCAACATACAAACTGTTAGCTGAGCTAAAGTTGTTAAAAAGGAGCCATGATTTGACAACTGAAGCCAGTAACATTAGGAACTGCTTTGAGACAGCACACCCTCACTTCCATTATTTAAGCTTTCATTAATTTTCAGTTCTCTGTCCAATATCTTCTTGCACAGACCTCAAGGCTTTATCATATCTCTTTTACTGCAAGAGAGGATACGAAATTCTCCTTGATACTGAAGAAGGTCTGAAGAGCATTTCCTTGCTCTTTAGTGTGGCAGACAAGAAAAAAAATCAACTTGCATAGAAAGGCCTGCACATCATATCATTAGAAGAGAGAAATTTTAGAAGAAAAACTCCTATATTCTATACTAACTGAGATAAAGCCAACTTACTTAATTCCTTTTATGGTTCCCATAGAAAAGTTCTGGATTTAAATTTAGTCATGCTTTAAACATAAGCAAGGGTGAAATACTATAGTGTATCTGCCTAAAGGTTTGGGGTCCAATAGAATTTTCAGTAAGAAATGCTGAAATATCATTAAAACCGATGCCCAATACCAGCAAATATCTCCAGGTCATCACTTGCCTCATACAAGTAACAGTTTTAACTCTGTTTAACAAATTCTGAGTAATCCTTTTGGTCAGAAGAACATAGCAGTCCACACAGTTCATGCAGCAGCTCAAGCAAAAGGTAAGACTGTATTCTAAAGTGAAAATTGCAGTATTTCCCCTACCAGGATGAGGTAATTAAATGCTGTAACTGTTCCTAGGGCAGAGGAGAGATGTGGCTACACTATATCACCCCTATTTTCCTTATTGTTCCAGATCCAGACTTCATTTTCAGAAATACACTGTTTATTCATCTGTACCAAGTACAAGGTTCAGCAGACACAACCCTCAATTTCTACTAAGAACCACGTTCTGTTCTTCTCTGTAAAATAATCTGTCATCACTTTGAAACTGTGTCTTTACAACATTCCATCTCCTTTTGTGCACTTTTATGTATCTGTAAGGTCCCATGGCTCAGTTTTCACAAACCAATTCACACATCATGCAAAGAGAAAAGGATGAAAAAATAGAATGCACATACTTCTTTTATATTATTAAATAAATTAAAATTCCTCATCAGAATACCATTCTGATATTCATCATTAGGTTGGAATCTCCACGGCCAAAACAGGAAGCACAGATGAGTTTCCCGTGACTAGAGCCGAGCAATGATTCCCTTGTAAACTCCCATCCTCACCAACACCAGCAACTGACAGGGCAGGACCAAAATAAGCCACTGTCCTGCAGTTTAAAAAGGCAGCCAACTTTTAAGCAGCAGCAAACCCCACAAAGCCCCTCTAGGAGGAATGTCTTGGTATTGACAAGCTGCATCAGAACCGTCCTAGAGCATTTTTAACAGATCCACGAACTTCCATGGTATGTTTGCGGTTCCATCGCTCGTGCCCTTGCTCCAAAGCCGCTGTTCACTCCAGACTTCACAGGCAGCAATGCCCACACCAGCTGCCAGCACAGACCCTGCCCAAGCCCAAAGGGTCTCTGTGCAATTTGAGTAAGGCTGGATGAGACAGTGCTGAAATGCTCTTCTCTTCCTCGGCCTCACTCTACCTACACTGGCTGCAGTAGAAAGTTTATTAATACAGCATGAAGTTTATTAATAAAGTGTACAGAAAAGGTCAGCAACTTGACTTGGATCCATGACTTTCTAGGCTAAGATCAGTTGCACAGTGTGCCAGGCAGGTCAGACAAGAGACCAGTTATGCCTGCCCAGACCGTGAACCTGCATGGAAACACCACCTAAATGGCCTCACACAGTTTCTGACTGCCAAATCAGTGCTCATACAGCCAGGTCGAAATGAACAGAAGGGTTTTTTACAACTCCCACACACTCCCAAAAATTCATGATAAATCTATGGTGAGGTAGGAAAAACAATGTAAAACAAGTCCAGCAACAGGCAACAGATCACTTAACAACCAGCAGCACTCCCTGTGGGGATTTTTTCTAAGTTTCCTGTGTCAAACTTTTGCATAACACTGCTGTTTCACAGATTGCCACTTTTCCTCATTCTTTACATTGTGTTCAGACCTGAATGTGCTGAAGAACAAAGCTGTTAATTAGCTTTTCAAAGGGCCCTAAACAGAGATATCAATTTATAGTGCAATTAAGAAACCACACAAACCCCAAACACACAGCTAGAACAAAGACTACTATTTTCCTGCTACTACAGTGCATATGTGACTAACCGGCACCATGTTTGGCTGCAGGTTTGTGAATTCAGACAGATTTTTCCTCTTCATTCTTGCACAAGTTGATTCTCATTCAATAAGAAGCTTGTTTTTGCTGTTGTGCATCACAACTATGTCACTGAAGAGATATGAATCTGTACTGCTCAGTTTTTTGAATTTATTTATTTATAAATCAGGTTGTGTGTTAGTGCACAGTGGTAGAATATATTCCTACAGATGAAGGCAGGAAGGGAAGATGAGCATGCTCTACCCTTGCCCCAAACACACCTGCAGATGGTACAGCTGCTTCAGGGACACTCACAGTGCAAAGCTAAAGGCAACTACAGAGGACACTGAGCCCATCACTTTCATGTTCCTCAGCACAACCATCAGGCTCAGCAGAGACACGTTTGCTATCAAGTCTTCAAAACCAAATACTTCATGGTTAGCTACCACGGTACAGTTTGCATCCATCACCAACTCCCCTTGCTGCAAGACAAGGGGGACCACCAGAGCCAGGAGGTTTTAAGCATTTACAGCCTGTGCTCTTCAGACAAACTGCAAACAGCTGTAAAAATAAAACTGAACTTGAGTTAATCAAGTTTGTAGATCACCCAGAACACATCCCATATTCTACCTGGCAGTAGCAGAAAATACTTGATTCAACAAAACTGGTGCTGTATGAAAATTTTTTAACAAACATCCTGTATAAAGTTTCACTACTGGATAAAGCCTCCAATAAATCCACAAAACTACACAGGTAGCACAAATGTCAGCCACCACACACCACTGTGAGCAGCACCAACACCTACCAGCCAAAACAGAGGAAGGCAACATTCAGCATTGAACCCATCTTGACTGCTCAGAGGAAAGGGAGACAAATATTTTGGAAGTGATTTTCAACTGAGAAAAGGAAAAAAGGAAGTTTTTCCATATCAGATAAATATGATAGTATGGTGGAACATTTAAAACCAAAGATTAAATAGTAAGAAAGAAGGACAATCACTTCAGGATGCCTGCACACCTCCTATTACATGGAGTGTCACTTTATGAACACTGTCAGTACCAACTGACCCAGCCCACCTCACTGGATCTTTGGAGTCCCACAGAAATGAAACACACATCACTGAAGTGTGTCTGCTATGTGGCAGCATTCCCAGGGATGGCATTTAAGGAAGTCTCAAACAGCTCTGAATCTCATTTTAAATTCTCCACCCACAGATTTTATTTGCAAAGATAAACATGAAAGTGAAGAAAAGCACATTCACTCAGACATGCACGTGGAGACTGAAAGACTGAGGATGACCTTTGATTTTAGCAGTAAAAAAAAAAAGTACACATGAAAAATAAGAAAAAGCTGGAAGGGAGGAAGATGAGAAGCACATGAATGTACCTAGGGGAGTCTCACCAGCTCTTCTAACACCCACAAAAGCAGCAGCTTTCCTGCTTCAAGTTCATAAGGCAGCACATAAGCACATGAACTGGTGGGCTCTCTTTTGCTTTCTGCTATTTTTCTACCTCAGAAGATTTTTTGCATAATACTTCTAGGAATATAATGGATACAATTGAAGCTCACAGGAGTTTTATATAAAATTTTAAATATTAAAAATCTGCTTGTAGCTGAGTATTGTGGTCAAATTAGAGGTTCCACAATTTCCTCTTCCAGTGGCACTGTTGTCATCATCAGCTCTCCCTGGTTACTGTGCAAAGGCTGGCATATAAGCAAACACAAGGCATAAATTAATGTAACTCCCACTTCATCCAAAATGTGTCTCAGCCTCTCCACTAAGGCAGAGTGAAGAGCAGCTCTTCTCAGACTCACTGTAGTTAAAATGTGTCTGTGGAGATCCAGGCAGCCCCTGAACATCATCACAGTGATAATGGAAGTTTCCACCCATGCTTCTACAGATTTTCCCTCAAAAACCACAGGGATTGTTTCCAGCCAAACACAAGCTAACAAACCCGACAAATGTGCCTTTTATTTGAAAGTTACCAGGAAATAACAACATAGTCAAAACCAGACAAACACGGTTGGGCTTAAAGGCACTGTTTTCTCCCCTGCCATTCCCAACCATGGGCAGCTCCCTTTTACAGTTCTCAGCCAGGCTCTGTCCCTCAGTGACTCTGGGAGTCTGACCAGACTGCCAAAAATAGCTTCTCAACTACAAGACACGTCCATTATCAGCGGAAAACATTTCTGCAAACCCAGTAACAGGCCCACAGCTCAGTCTGATGACACTGAGAGCCTGAAAAGGCAGACCAAAGAATGGTTTGCTGAGTTAGGGAACCTTTGCTGCATGCCCACCCATGCCCATCCCAGACACAACACGTACTTTTCCCCTAGGTGACAGATACTTTGCAGGGAATCTCAGAAAGCTGAGGGGTTTTGCATCATAAGCAATACTGACTAACATCTGAAGACACCAGAAACACATCAATAACCTAAAGCACACAAATACATATTACTTTGCAATTCTGCATTCTTCCCTGATTGTTTCTCTGGAAGTCTTCAGAAGCAACATGTAATGACATATGTAACCTTTTGTAGGCAAGTGCAACACTCTCAGCACTCAAAGTTATTTCTTACCCTATAAAACAGCAAGAAAAAGGGGGATTAAAAGGCTTGCCCAGGTCCCTTTTGTATGGATACCTGTGTTGTGGGTTCTTTGCTTCATTGCATGCTATGATCACTACAAAAAAATGCACATGAGATCATTTACTGCCCAGATTTTGAACAAATGCTTCAGAAGCATTTTTTCTTGACAGTTAAAATTCCCAGCTGCTTCCAGACCAACAATATGATTTTATCCCAAATAAATGTCTGTTAAGAGTGGAAGTGACACTTGAAAACATAGGTTTTTTTAAAGTAAGGATTTAGAGTGTGGATGGTTTTTTTCCTAAACCTGATAGAGATTTTAGCAAAGTACAACTTTCCATGGCTACTGTAAACATACAGGGAATTCACTTGTCCATTTGTTTTTCCCATGACATTTTCATCAGAGGGCAAGTCACATCAGTTACAATTGACTTTCCTACTCATGTTTTGTTAATGATCAGGCAAACAAGTTTTCTGAACACAGTTAAAAATTACTTTGCTGTTAATGCAATCGTTATGATTTGAAGCTACAGTACTGGGAAACATACAAGCAAACTAGTTCTAAGGTAAAAAAGAAAAAAAGTAGAAACCTCAGTGAACTCGCATCTTTTTTTAAAAGGAAGATAAAAGCAAAGAATCTGCCTGATTACAGACTTTGCCATTTCAATATAAACGATTAAACTCATTTAGGTTTTTTTACATTGGAAGGAGGGCACTGAGGTGGTGACACATCTAAATTCACTTACCTGCTTTCCTCCCAAGCTTGAGAGCCCTAGCCTACCACATATGTTGCCTCTCTCACCATTTCAAGAGCTTCCCTATGGGAAGAAAAGGAAAAGCCATGGTCAAAAGGCACCAGTGCTTCTCAGCAAGCAGAAGAATATCCCAACCAGAGCACTGCTTGTTTCACCTTCCCAGCTGAAGTCACCAGGAGCAGTATCAAAGAAGTTTATTAAAGACTCCACTGAAAACTGACCGAATCAGAAAAAGTGTCAACACTGAAATGCCGATTTTCTTTCACTCTTCTGGTACAGTTTGATGCAGTTGTGCAGAACAGCTGCCAATTTACTGCATTTCCTGAGAATAAAGAATGGGGTGAAGGGAGGAAAGCAAACAAACTATCTGACCACGAACAAATAAAAATAAGCTCAAGGTCTCTTATATCAATACATGCCTATATTAGAGTTTCCACGTGATATCTGAGCTATCTATATTAAGCCTCTCCAGCCAGTCTTCCACTAAATTAAGCTCCTGAGTGGCTTAAAGTTCACATGATTTTTAGAGCCTATCTAGACAGCTATTCTTTTTGCATCTCCTTTAATGAAAGTTTGTCAGCTACATTTTCCACCTTCAGTTCCAGTTCTCTGATGAAACTTTGTATGTGTGAAGTCACATAACATCAGGAAGCACATGCCGTGTTTTTTAGAGAAAAAGGATTTAGGAATGAAGTGGGATCAAAGACAAAAGTATCACAGTTGATGAGAAAATGGTTTTAGTATTTGAAAAATCTAACAATATGGAAACAAAAAAGTGAAATATGCTCCTATCTCTTTTAATCCTCAGGTTTTCCCAGTAATTCCTGTGCAGCCCCATGATGACTCGAAGGCAAACTGTAATGCTTTAAAAAGCCACGTACCCACCTCAGCCCTTAACTTGGTATTTGAAACGAGAAGTTTCAGAAGAATTCCAACTGAAGTCCTGGGTAGGGAGGCTGGTAAATGTATTATAAATCAGTCCCAATACCTTCAGTTCTGTTTAAAGACTTAAGTTATTCTGTTTTCTTCCTAGTCTGTAAAGATGCTCCCTTCACACATGTATAACCAAACTGCTCACTGAACAAGACCTCCTGGCTACAGGTCAGCTTCTTACAGCACCTTTCACATTTATTTCCTCTGCCTTCAACTTTTCTTCTCAGCACACAGAAAGAAACAAAACTGCTTTTGATTGAACTCCATTTCATAGAAGCACATATCTTAAACAGAAACACCTGGGATACACAGAGCGGAGCATGGAAGGGGGTTTAGGATTTGAAAAGAAGTAAATCTGTTGAAAATAATTCTTTTAATATGTTGCTTCAAAAAGATGGTCTCCAAAAGAACTGAACATTGCGCAACACCTGTGCAAGGCAGCTGTTCCTCTGTAACTTAGAGACAAACAAGAAACAGTGAGGACAAATTCTGAGCCACCCTGCGATACATACGAGCACCTCACTGGAGTAGACTTACCTTAAAGATAAAAGAAATATGGGTAAGTTAAGTAAAGAGGGAGAAAAACTCGTTGAGTACCTTGAGTGTTGTGTTCAGTTCTGGGCCCCTCAGTTCAGGAAAGAGATTGAGGGGCTGGAGCGGGGCCAGAGAAGA
>JAWWEV010000083.1:43835311-43851925 GCA_035583235.1 Hafferia zeledoni
CTGCCAGGGGACAGTCCCACTGAGACTGGAACTCAGGTCCTTGGGATTCAGAGTCCAGAGTGCTCTCCTTTACACCATGGGATCGCCCCACACGAAGCACTAACCCAAGACTTAACAGCAAAGGCCTCCTCTGCAGTAGCAGAGATGAGGTTTGTTTGCCCAGACCAATTCAACAGCTGTATGAAACTGATGCTGCGAAGCTGACTGGCAACAGAAGAGCCAAGAAACAGTTTTGATCTTGAATTCATGCCTGCTGGAAGAGCAGCTGTGCTAGATTTACAAATCCAAGATATAATCCATTTATTTCATAATAATTCATTATTACTTGGTAGAAAGGAAGAAAGGTCAGCTTTAATTAAAAGATTTTTTTAAAGGAAAAAAATTATGATAAACAATAAGGATTATTTAAAACTACATTTTTGTTCACCTGAACTGAAACCTCTGTCTAAATCCCAGTTGACAAGACACCTGAAGTTTTTAAGGAAGCATCAGCTTTACTTAAACAAATAAAAGAAATCAATTGCAGTTCTTAATTCTTACTGTAAATATTCATATAAATCCACATAATGCATTCCATACTCATTTTTTATATTAAAAAAAACCCCAAACATTTACAGCAACATTCATAGAGCCACAGAATACTTTGGGTTAGAAGGGATCTTAATGTTTTCAATTAGTCCAATCCTCTGCCATGGGTGAGGACACCTTTCACTAGACCAGGTTGCTCAAAGACCTGTCCAACCAGGCCTTGAACACTTCCAATAACAGGGTATCCAGAGCTTCCCTGTGTGTATCATTTAAGGTCCTACCATTAGGATAAATTTCCTGTCATCAGGTTGCACCAACAACAAACAGCAATAAGATAAAAAATAGCTCTCAATGAATGAAATAAATCATAATAAAATCATGCATGTTGAATTTAGGAAATCCATTCCCATATTCAGCACCCATACTCAACGTGCTGTGACCTCAGTACGCCTTTTCCACCACAGCTGAGAAGCTCTTCATTAGTTAGGTAACTACCATGAACTGTTAATTCTATGTTTATCACCTTCAAATCACATTTGAATCTTTGCCTTTATATACAAATATTTCTAGCTTTAACACATTACTCGTTCCACAAAAGAGTTACCTGAATTTTTTTTAAGAGAGTAATATACTCATGAACAAAACAAAAAAGATTTGTGTCCTTTTTTCCAAGTAAAAAATCCTGTTTCCCTCCTCTCTTTCCTGCTATTCAGTATAATAGTACAGAGGGACAGCAATAAGAAAACCTTCCTTTTTTTTCCTTTATGTCAACATATAGCAGGTGTTCTCTGAAAGTTGATAAATAGTACAAAACGGGTGCAGTGTTTACTCTTGGAGGACGGATGTTACTGTCAGGCCCAAGAAACTGAGACTGACTTATCTTGAACATTCACTAATGAGCAAAGTGAGATGACTGTGTGTCTTGGAAGTGCTCTGTTCCCAGCCTGTGAAATCCATTTCTTAACTCTGATCTTTTACATAGCAATGTCCTATGATTAGATTAGTAGTACATCAGTTTTACTGAAGGCAAAAATAACATAGAAATTTTAATAAAGTAGCTACTGCAATAGCAGCACCACCTTATCCTGCACAAACTGCCTGCCAGACTTGTATTTAAAACTTCTGTAAAATGCACTAAAATTACTTGAGCAAGTCGTACACTGTTGAGGGAAAGGAGAGTCTTCAGGCCCACCTGCAGTTTTCCTTTTGTAAGAGGACTAACAATGTACACTGACAACTTTAGTCATGTAGGGAAAGAACAGTGCAGGTGTAGCACACGTGTCTACTGAGGTGGGTACCTGTTTCACACACTCTACCCTGTCAGGTCCTAAATAGCAACAGTTTGCCAATCCACTGATCCTAAGAAACTAACAGGCTTTTAACAGAGATTCACAAGAACTGGATTTAATTCTAGTACTGGCACCAATTCCTGAACTACCTCAGTCAAATGTTTTGATTTTGCTGCCCCCCTTCATCCATTGCAAAGTAAGAGAAGGCTGATTCTTGTGACCCGTGAATGCTTAAACAAACTCAGTTCATTAGGAGTTCACATTGAATGTTTTTGCAGCTTTTGCAATGCGAAAGGGCAAAGTATTTAGGAAAGTTACATTTGCCTGAGGTACAACAGTTTCTAAATGAAATCTCATTTAGTAGATAAAAGCAGTCCAAGTGAATGTCATGGAGAAATCAATGTGCTCTGCAGAAAAAATGATAGCATAACATACATCCAATAGCACGACAGTGGAGACCTCTTTGGACTCTGGGACAAAGTACTCTGCCAGACTAGTGCAATATTTAACCTTTCTCAGATGTTTCATTCCAATGGCTGCTGATGTCTTGCCAAAACACAGATTTTCAGAAAGCTGTTATGGAGTAAAATTCTAGTGAGCAAACACACAAGTAATCAAATGTTATAAACATTTCAGACAATGAGAAAAAGCACTTTCAGTTCAGATTGCTTTATATTGGACATTTGTGGCTCTCAGGTCAGTCACAAGTCACTGGGTCAAGTTGGGGCAATGCTCATCTACCACCTGACAACATTACGTGACCCTCAGGAAATACAGCCATAAATAAAGGACTGCTCTTGCCATGACCTTCACACATCAGGTGTGCAGGATTCACTACAGGACCAAAGGCTCCAAGAAGGTAATGTTTTGGTAAACACTTGGCAAACAGCTGCTCCATAAATTCCTGGAAGTGACCATGACTGGAGTGTTACCCAAATACAACAGAACCTGACCATTCCTTTCTGAAGGCAGCTCAGTTTGTGCCTACAGGAGAAGATCTATTATAAGAAATCAAGTTACCAGAAGGATTGATTTCCTCCTCATCACTTTACATCAACTATGCTTAACAGCTCCTCAGAAACAGCTAGCATGATCAGACATGGCTGCAGAGAAAGAAATTCCCTTCTTTAAGACAGGCTTAAAGGACAGCCTAAGGACTTCAGCATTGTTCCAATGTCTTCCAGTTCTGCTAATTGTACAGGTACCACTCAGGCAATAGGTTTCCATGGATTTAAACTGCAAGGTTTCTGCTCACTTCAGAGGAGTGGCTGGTGCTCCCTAGCAAACATGCACACTTGCAGTATCTGATGGTGAAACTAGGCTTTCTGGGACTGGCAAGGTTGTTATTAACAAAAGCTCCACTTATGTAAACATTAAAGAGTACAGCGAAAGTCCCCATTTCCCCACAATCAGCACAGATGAGACTTTTAAAAATAAAATAACTCTCTCTTGAAACAAAACTGCACTTCAGTATCCTCTAGGACACCAAATTATGGCTGCTGTCAGAACACAATTCCTGCAGAGTCCTGATTTGCATGAAATTAGTCTAATATGACATTACCAACACCTGCCTTTCAAAGGATGAAATTTAGAATTTATGTGCACACACAATACAAAAATGCACTGACTGATTCCAATTTACAGCAGTCAACTAGGCAATTTAAAGAGGTGCATATAACTAACTCAACATATTCACAGTTTTTATCCTTCCCTTCTAGACCATAAATTTTTCCACTGTATGAACATTTTCCTAACCTTTGGTTTCTATTAAAAGATGGGACAACACAGCATTATTTTAAACTTCATTGAAAACTAATGACAAGCAGTTTTTCCATGTATTGTTTGAAACACTGGAATTATTACATACTGGAGCAGGGAGTTCATATATTTTTTTTCCTTTAACTGGGAAGTTGGATGAGAGAGTTGATCCCTCCCCTCTACTCAGCACTGGTGAGGCCACACCTTGGGTATGGTGTTCCCAGCACCATAATACAGAAGGGGATTTAAGAGGGAATCCATAGACATGGGAAAATCTTCTCAGTTAGGCAGCAGCATGGTCTAATGTCAGAACAAGTCAATAATGAAACTTTGCAAGAGCTTTCAAACCAACCTCTTCTCACATTTCCTTCCTTCTTTCTAGCACTCTGACTGCTGCAACGTTCTGAACTTCTGCTACAAATGCAAGTTAAAAACAACAGGGGTCTAACTATTAATCTATTGGAATACTTTAAAAACTGCAAACAAGGCAATATGACAGTTGGAGAGCAGCCGTGTCTTTTGTGTTTTCAGCATTTACTGGACTGCAAGGTTAAACAATCCCACCCAGAGGAGCTGTAAGACAAGGTAAAGAATGGACTCCAGTATGGCCACTTGCCGATTTAACTAAAGCAAATCTGCCAACATAATTGAATCTAAGAATTATCCCTGAGCTAATCTGTTTGTGCTATCAATAAGCCTCTTAGCTGGTCAACCATAAGCAGGATGACTGTATAGCATGACTTTATGCACTGTAATCAATAGACTCCAATAAAAAGAGAAATATTGAACAATCAAAGTTCAAACAAAGGGCAGATTTAGACAAATAGTAGCAGTGAACTCCTGAAATTTATTTAGGAGACATCACGTTACTTGCTACAAAGTAAAATAAGAGTGCTTGTAAACTTGCAGCTATATCAGTGAAACCACAGAGTAAGCAGGAAGGCTTTGAATCAGAGACCAACTGGTATCTTGGAAAGCCTCTGTTAACAGGAAGTTCATTCTCAAGATTTTTATCTCTCCAAGTAGCACTGATCCCACAACTGAATCCACAAAATTGAGCCCTCCATACAGGTGCAGCATTCCAAGGTGGCAATGGCATTGCTCATGGAGTAATAATGATACAAATGTGACCAGAGAAACAAACCTTCCCAGCAGGGGCACCGGGCCAGTTTTACAGCTTCAGCATTACAAAGCTTCATACCTTAACCGAGCTGCCTACAGCTGACATGCAATCGCTGTCATTTAGTGGGTAGAAAGCAGTTCTCCTACTTGCTATGTTTTTATGCTAACTCTGAAAGCCACTCAATGTGCAGTCACTACTGGAATCTATTCCTTTCCATAGGCCTTATGCAGCACACAAGTGACAATTTCCAGCAGAAACAAGGACAATATGACCATCACATGGGAAAATGACAATATACCCTTGATCATTTCACATGCAATTCACGGGTATTTACTATTTAATCTTGGTCTTGATGGCAACACTAAGCTTCTCACAGAGACAGACCTGCCAGGTACACCTGAAGAAAAGGAATACTTCAAAAAGAAAACAAATCTAGCTAAAACAACCTACCTAACAACAACATTCCTCTGACCAACAGCCCAAAACACAGCTGCTAATTCCATACTGCAGTTATCAGGACTTCTGATAGCTACAGACCAACTATACTGGTCTGTCTGTTCTTGCACTAATATGGAAGTATTGTGAAGTAAGAAATGTGTAAAACCAGATAGCAGTTTTGTAAGAATTCAAATGGGTTATTCAAAAATACACTGATTAAGTGCCTGGCCTAATATTGGAGACTTAGTAGAGGTACCTCATTTTTAGTGAGGCACAGGGAAAGGTATCATTTCAAGATTTTAAGCAAACAACACACAATTTTCTGCAAACTAACAAGAAACACTCCCCCAACCTTAACTTGAACATCATCCACAAAGTACAATGCAAAACAAATGTTATCTCACAAATGCTACTTCTGATTCTAGCAGGAGTACCAAACCATCCCTATTCTGGAAATCAAGAAAATTTTAAGGACTTTGGAAAGAAATAGATTTCAAACAAATGTAACTCATACACTGCCCTCTCCTCATACTTATCTCCCCTCTCCCGAGGAAAATTTTAAGCAACATAGAAAATTGTTACAAAGAAAAACTTGTACAGGTTTTAGAAAGCAGCTTTTAGCAGATGCTGCCTCAATAGCACTCATTCTGAGAATTCTTTCTAGTGAGCTATTTGGAAAAAAAAAAAAGTACCTTTCAGATACAGTGGGAACGTTTAGCATTTTTCATTTTCGGCATTATAATGACAATAGCAAGAAACAATAGTATTGATCAAGCACACATTTAAAGCAAAAATATTCAACCCGCACTAATTTCTGCAATACTAATCTCATTATTCTACCCCAAAGTAGATTGGCTAGAGTATAAATAAAATCCTCACAGCACACAGAAAGATTAGGATCAAATTACTTCTCCAAAAGCAGCTGGTAATCTGTTACAGGAGACAGAATGTGCGAGGCATCAAGGAGCTCAGGCGTGAGCTGCCGCAGAGAGGAACAACAGGAGTTCCCAACAGTTCCAGGCAAATCTGTCCAATCTGATCTCCTTGTCTCGTACAAGTTCACTTACTCCCACCAACTCTCACCTGTGTTCCACAGAGTGCCAAGATAACTTCCATAAATATACATGGCAAAACTTGGAGATCACATGCTGGTACTGCTTCATTAGTCAGGACTCTGGATTAAACCAGTCAGATGCTCAGAGGCTGCAGCAACAACTCGATATTTCACAGAGATTTTACGCATACACATATCAAACATGGAACAGCACATATACAAATGTATGTGCCTGATCACTTTAATGCTTCTTCAGCACTGGGTGTTCCACTGGGTGTGCTACCCAGTGCTCTAGAACAGGCACCAAGCTCTGTTATGAACTTTTTGTTCATAACTGAACAAAAGATGAAGTGAAGGCTTTTGTCTGGTTAGGGTTTTTTTAGCACTAGATCCAGAGAGCTCCTACTTCTTTCCACTACTGTTATCCATCATGCAGTTACATCTACCGGCAAGTGCGAGTTCATTCATGAAACTGACAGACTTTTGTTTTCCTTCAAGAGAAATTCAAGTTCTATTTCATTCATCAAACTGACAGAAACTTTTGTTTTCCTTCAAGAGAAATTCAAGTTCTGTTTCATTCATGAAACTGACAGAAAGTTTTACTTCAAGAGAAATTTAAGTTCTATCCATTCTATCTATTCATAGAGCCATCTGGTCTCCACTCCCAGCTCACAATAAAAGCTGAAAACTCTTGCCTTCCATTAGCATTTTTACCAGTCTTGTTTTCCTCCCTTATAATGATACTCATTGAAAAGAAGTAACCTATAATCATGGCTTAATATAATTTTTTATTGTCATCACAGGTTGCTCTGGCTCAGTTAAAACGGGTTACAGTGCTCAGACAAGGCACAGCTGTGTGAATGTGGTCCCTGGGCTTGGAGACAACACTCCCTCCTCCAGGCCTCTTATGGTAACTCGGAAAGAGCCCTAATGTTTAAACACGGATCAGTTCCAGCACGGGCAGAAATCAGGGTAATGCTTAGAGTACAAGCAACTGTGTAACTCAGCAGTAAAACACACACATATGGCAAACTGGTCATCCTGACTGTTTGGTTTTGTTTTCGCTTGGGGTTTCTTTTTGGTTTTTTGCTGTTGATTTCCTGATTGCAAAAACCATTACACTCACGATTTAATCTCAGCAGACTAAAAGGTTCAGATAAGGTTACAGATTGCAAAGCAGAAAAAAGTGTCCACACGGAGACTTCTGCCAAAGTCGGAGAGAGGGACAACGTGAAGACTGGGCTCCCACCCTTAAAGAGATGTTCCATTTTTGGAACGTTTTCTGATAGTCCCGTATTTTACCTGCAAATAAACCCATCTAAAGATGAAGGTTCAAGATCATCATCTGCAAACCAAAGCAGGCACTAAGATCTCAAACTTGCTAAGAATGCTATAATGGAATATTTTAGTCATTTCAACAGTGGAACGCTGCCAAAAACTATCCATAATCCCCAACGCTGAACAATCCGAGTCGGGATTTGCAGGTCCCTCCGCGATGGGTGGGAAAGCTCCCTCCACACGCGGGGGTCCTTCTGTCTGACAGCAGCAGCGGTTTACCTGTAAATAATTCAGAGCCACAATTCCGGAGCGATCCCTGACCTTCGCTGCTCAATTACACACATCTGCCTCTTTCCTTCAAGGGGGCGGAAGGGACAAAAGCGCGCAGGCAGCGGAGCCCGGCGCAGCGCCCGCCCCCGAGCCAGTGGGCTGTGAAGGTCGAGGGGCCCGAGGAGGAGGAGGCGCGGCTGCACCTTGCTCACCCCCCGCCGAACCTCGCTCCGCTCACCGCCCGCCCCGCTGCCCGCCGAGCGCAGCCAGGCCTCCCCCCGCCGCGGGCTCACCTGAGGCCCCCGCGCATCCCCGCCCGCCCCGCGCCCCGTTCCCGCACTCACCCCGCTCCGGGCCCCGCGGGCGGCGGGGCTTGGGCGGCTGCGCCCCCGCGGGCCGGGGGAGCGGCGCTGCCGGCGGCGGCCACCTCCGGGCTGCTTCCCCGCTCACGGCTCGCCCCCGGCCCGCGCCGCTGCGAGGCCGCGGCGTGCGGGGCGGGCAGAGCGCGGGGGCGGCAGTGGCCGACCGGCTGCGGCTGCTGCTGGGGCTGCGGCTGCTGCTTCTCCCTCCTCCTGCCGGCGCCTCATGTGCCCTCCGCCCGCGTCCCTCCGGCCGCGCCGCCGCCGCTCCAGCTCCCGCCCCGCAGCCCTCCCGCCGGGCGGCAGCGCACGTGGGGCGGCTGCGGCCGCTCTCGCCGCCGGGCGCGGGGCTGCGCGGGGCGGCGCGGGCACCCCGGGGGCGGCAGGAAGGGGCGGGAGGGACGGACGGAGGCAACGCCGCCGGCAGCCACCTCGGCGGCCGCTCGCTCGGCAAGCGCAGCGCTCGCTTTCCCGCCCCCCGGAGGCCATTACCTCATGGCCCGGCCCCGCCGCGGAGGAGGGGCCGGCCCGGGCGTCGCCCGGCAACCAGCCCTGCCGCGGACGGGCCGGGGCGGTGCGGGAGGGGATCCCGCAGCGGGAGGGGTCGGGGAGGCGCAGGGAAGGGGATCCCGCGGCGGGAGGGGTCGATCGGGAAGGCGCGGGGAGGGGATCCCGCAGCGGGAGGGCTCGGGCGCTGTGCGGGGATGGGGATCCCGCAGCGGGAGGGCTCGGGCGCTGTGCGGGCCGGGCCAGCGCTGCTGCCCCCGCTCCCGGGCTACGCGAAGCGACCTGGTGCGGTCTCTGGGAAGGGGAGAGGGCAGGAATGAATGTAGGATGTATCAAACATCAGAAAACCCCCAAGGGAAGGGGTTTATTATTAGTGTCCCTCTTGCAGAGAAAAGCTTTAGTCCGATTTCTTTCTCACCCTCTTCGGTGGTGCCCAGCGACAGGACGGGGAGAAATGGCTATAAACTAAAACACCAGAAGCTTCACCTCAACATGAGGAAAAACTTTGCCTTGAGGACGGCACAGCACTGGAACCGCTGCACAGAGAGGTTGTGGAGTCTCCCTTCCTGGAGACATTCCAAACCCACCTGGATTCCTGTGTCACCTGCTCCAGGTGAGCCTGCCTTGGCAGGGGGTTAGACTGGATGATCTCCCGAAGTCCCTTCCAACCCTAACGATTCTGTGAGAAATCCAATAATTATTTTAAACCCCCAAAACAACAAACAAACAAACAAAGCCACACAAAAACCTCAAACCAAACAAACAAAAACCCAAAACAAAACAAAAATACACAGAAGAAATCACAACTTCTTCTATTCTCAGCTCAGAGAACTATTTGCTGGAGGAGGATTTGATTGTTTTTGTCTACCAGCAAGGGAAGAACAGAGTTGTGTTCAAGGTTACAGCTGGTAAGACAAAAAAAAGTTGCAGTGGTGCTGGTGGTGAGAGGATTCCGGAAGCGTGGAGTAACCTCCAGCGAGTGTAAAATGGATTCAGGGTTTGACTCTGAATAACCCATAAAAAGAAATGAACCAACCCTTCACAGGCGCAAACAAAGAGAATGCCAGATGGAGATGCCTGCTTTTAGGTGACAGAAAAGAGAGGAGAAATGTTGCAAGGACAACAGAGGATTCTCAGACAGCCGCCTGACGAACAGGCGTGTCCTCAGAGCAAACCCCCTCCTAATGACTAAGTTAGATGGGGCATGTGAGTCAACCTAAAAACTTTGAGCTGCTGCCAAAAGGAGCGAGCTGCTCTCCCTGCTTCTCCCATGGAGGAGCCAGGCACTCCTGATTTTTCCAAGGGCTGGCTCTGCTGCTTAGGATTCCTCAGTGAGTGACTCAGTTTACCAGCCTCACATAGAACTAACTGTATTTTTTCCTTGTCGGTTTTCTGCACAATTAATGAACTGAACTGACTCACCCTAAGATCACAGAAGTATCAGGAGTGAGCACAAAGGACGAGCTGAAACCATTAGATGAGAAGAACAGGACCACCCCTTTGGTAACACTGCACTCTTAAATCGTCCCAGTAGTCTCATCTAAATCCTCCCTAAAACAGAAATTTCATGTTACTGCTAAGTAGTCTAACACCTCTGTATTGTTAAAAGGATTGGTGCCTTCCACTTCTCACCCTCAGCTGAGTCCTTCCATTGCTCCCTTTGTGCCTGGTCTTGTGTATGTGTGACCCTGGGGTTGGCCAGTGAGCAAGCTAAATCAGGAGGCTTTAAAAAAGGGTAGTTTTCTGATTAATTCCTGAAACAGCTAAGTGGAGAGTCAGATCTGAGCGACAAGGGTTGCACAAGAGAGGAAACAAGTCTCTGAGGTTGCAAACGACGGATAGAGCCTCGAAGCAGCAGCTGGGAATTTGTAATAATGTGTAACATAAGCCCAAGACAGCAGGGAGGAGTAATGGTCTGTACAATGAAGGAGAAGAGTTTGCTCTGTGCTTTACATACATGTGAGAAGCAGGGTCAAAAAAAGCGAAGATAGGCTGGTAAGGGATTAGGGGAAAAAAAAAAAAAGGGAGAGAGAGAGAGAGAGAGAGAGCGAGCTTTCAGTTCCAGAAAGTTACAGAAACAGAGGAAGACACAGAACAGAAACAACTTGGAATCCAGCCCAGGAAGAAATCAACTGCTGGAAAAAAGAGACGGAAGACATTACCCACAGGCAGAGGAAAACCAAGAAGTAGAAGGTGAATATCCACACAAACAATAGAGAGAAACAAGTCTGTATCATTGTAGAGTTTTATTGAGAAGAACGAGTTGACCTGTCGCATCTGTAAGGAACAAGGACTTGAGATGTGCTGCTGAGACTGAGAAGTCTTGTTAGAGTGAGCAGAAGTCCTTCACAGTGGGAGAAATGGCAATCACACACACTATTCATACACAAACACAGATTGCAGACAAGAGAACTTGGGGCTATGGGATTGCCAGCCCCTTGAATGCCAAGTGTCTGTGCACTGGTCATACAATGTGGTAGCTGCTGTTTGTTGTTGCTGCACCAAATCCTCCTGAGGATGTTTTTTGTTCTGTGGTGCTACATGCACAGAATTATACATGCACATTTCTTGCCACCAGCTCAACTCATCCACATAATTATTCCAAAACTAGGAATTGAGGCAGTAACCAGATACTTTCAAAAAGTTTCCTAGATCTCTCTCTCTTTCCATTTTCATTATCTTCTTCATTTCCTCTCTCTTCTTGATTATCACATGATATTATCATATTCATTGTCAAATTTGCTTCCTTGATTACATCTCTAGAAGAGACTTTTTCTTTCTGCCCTGTTAAAATACAGGACTTTTCAAATGTACTTCTCAGTGAGTGTGCTGTTATTCTTCTTGCATATTCCTTACTGGCTGTCCCTAGAACCTCCTTTATAGTCCCTGCAAAGCAATCAAAGAATAAAATATTGCTTGGAAAGCATCTGAAACCACTTTCAGAAATCTCTGTTTAGTTTGCCAGCTGAAGATCCCAATTGCACCTATGATTGTGAGACAGATGATTTTAATCTCAGAGAACAAACTGATTCAAATGCACCTTAACAAATGTTCTGAAGGCAAAAAAAAAATATCACTAAAACATATTCCATGACTGTGTTTCTGAATAGTTGTGTCACGGATTTAAGAAAAAAGGAATTGTGGTGCTTCCTCTTTTTGTTCTCCCTGCTGGTACCTGGTGTTACTGGCCTCATTTCTCACACTTTTATATCAGCATGGACTAAATAATGCTCTAAGTCCTTTAAAAGAATCTATGAAGTGTCTGCAAAACACTGTCTGTACAACATCTTTACTCATTTAAATGGTGTTTTTTGTAAAAGTGTCATTGCTTTTACTTGAGTATCAAACCACACAACAAGTTGTCTGACTGAGCACTTGAAAATTAAAAATGGGAGTAGATTTACTGATTTTTTTTTCTGGGTTTGTGTTTGGGGGGGTTGGATTTTTTTGGAGACTTGTTTGTTTGTTTTGTTTTACAAGAAGTTATGCAATGCTGCCTTTGCTGAAAGAATTGAGTCAGCAGAAAAGCTTTTCTTGTTCACAGCTCTGTGTTTTCTTCAGTAAGCATCAGCCAGCACCAATGCCTTCCCTTTCTTCAGCAGCATCTCTTCTGGAAATTTCTTTCCTGGAAAAGGGCTGCATCTTTCAGGAGCAGTACCATGTTCTGGAATTTGTTTGAAGTGTTATTGTGGCTGTGACCCAAGGAGAGGAGACACATGTGATTTGAGAAAGGACACAAGGAGAATGAGAGGCTACATAAAAATAAAGTTTACAGACAAGCTAAAGCATATAAAGCTTAAGCACAAGTTGAGGAGACAAATAAAATGAAGATAAAATTATTTTAAGGAGAAAACTCAGTAAAAATTTCCTGCATAGTGGATCATAAATAATTATGGCAAAAGAAGCATTATTCCAGAGGTTACAGTTTGAAAGGAAAAACATAAAGAAAGCAAACAGTGACTCAGAGGATGGGGTTTTGCACATATTTGACATTCATGAAATGCAAGTTGGAATAAATAGTTTGTACAGCTCAGATTAGCATTAGAAGTGAACTCCAGTACACAAACAAAGAGAAAATTAAATGCAAGATAGAATGGATAATAAATGTGCCAGGCATGCATTTAGCAAGAAAAGGAAAAAATAAAACATGTAATCAAGCAAAGCCAAATGAAAATTACACTGTGGAATGAGGATTATACCTTCAAGGCATTATGAATTCTAATCAGGATGCAAAAGATATCTTGAGTATACAGGCTGAATCTTCAGAAGATGCAACATAAAAGCCACTGCTTACTGCTAAAACAGTGAGTCTGCATGTGTGACAAAAAAGGCATGACTCTTGAGTCCAAGCTGATGGATGTATTTGAAGAAAATGGCATTTTATGTATTTGAAGAAAATGGCATGTTCTCCTGACATGTTATATCTAGAACAGATGAAAGGAATTCAACCAGTACAGCACCTACTTTCCACACTATCTATTGCATTAGAATGAGCAATAGTTTGAACACTGAAATATGCATAAAAATAAATAATATTAAAATTATATAAAAAGCACAACAGTCCCTGAAAAAAGTAAGATATTGATAAGGCTTATTCAGCCTTCCTGCATAAATAAAAATACTCATTATATTTTGGAACTCAACAATTAGGCTGAGGTGTTGAGAATGCTGGTAGCAGTGAACCTTGCAGCTGAAGAGTGTCAGCTCTGCCAGCCAGGCTCACAAACCAGAATCAGAGCTGGTGATACTCAGGAATGTGATATGAGGGATGCCTGGCAGAAAGTGTGGCAATCCTTTACAATTAACCCCATCTCATCAGCAGATAATACAACCAAACATATCAGCAGGAAGTTGGTTTTGATTGTATTAGCATATACAGAGCAGTTGCTGACTTCCCAGGGAATCCCACTGATTTGGGGAAGGTAAAAGCAGCTTGTAATGTGCCAGCCTTTAAAGGTACTAACTCAAGAGAGTATTAAAATTTGCAGAATATCTTACCACAAGTCTTTCCAACCTTAGACACATGCAAAGCATTGAGACCATAATAGAGGAAGAGGCAACAACAACAAGTATGGCATACATGAAGTCCTGGTGACCTTACAAGCCAATCCAGTGAGGTGATATTTGGAGCCCTGTTCTTGTAAAAGACAACATTAGTAGTTCTTTGCCTCACCAGTGAAACAAACACACTGGCAAAGACTGTTTTGTAAATAATGTTTCCACAGTGTAAAGATCAAAACAAATTTTCAAACAAAAATCCCAGAAGCTACAAAAGAATTTGAAAAGTCACTGTTATTCCCAAATATCAGCAACATATGACACTGAAACTGTAACATTTGAATTTATGTTATGGTTTTGAAAAGGACCAGCGAATACAGCAGTGTTTTACCAGAAAACCAAGGTGACTAAACTATAATATGGGAACCTTAATGTTACCAGAGAAGTGTAAAAATAAAGAAAAACAAATTTTCTCTCAAACAATAAAAGTATGTGCTAGTTCAAGAGGATGTTGTAAAAGAATATGAGAATAAAAAGCACAAGATAGAGATGTTCTTATGTCCACCGTTCTGCCAAAAAGGTCCAAAAGGTCAAAGATCAGAAAAGTGGTCCTATGTACTTCCCAGGAATGACACAACTGTCAAAGCAAACGGAACATAAAAATATTCTATTTGAGCTACTGAATCATCATACCCAAGAGGCTGAGAATAGAAATTCTCTTGAGAATGGGGTCAGTCTGGAATAGAAGCAAACATCATGTACTAACAAGATGGGACAGAGCATGAGTAATCATGATATCTGAGAGAAAACTAGTCCATGTGGCAAAATAAAATCGAACTGTACATCATTTTCAACAGTCATTAGAGCAGACTGAAAAAGCAGATCTTGCAAAACATGGAAACACACCTTAAAATTACAGGCTACCAGTCAGACTTTTGGGAACCAGGCAGAATGTCAGAGGCTTACGCAGTACCCATGGAGGGTAGAGCAGTGAAGTGTTTAAGCATGCCTGAACTATGTGCTTGCAATCACAAGATCTCAGTTTACCTTAAATTAGATCATACATTTATTTGAGAACAAGAATTTGCTTACATCTGACTGTCCCACATAATAGCCAGGCAAACAGCAAGGCCCAGTTTGCTGTACGGATTGCTGTGAGTATTGAAATGGCACAAACAGCAGAGAGAATGCTTTGCATTCCGTTCTTGAACGTTGAAAATATTCCCACAGAAAAGTTCACTGCAGTTGAGTACAATGCTCAAAGTCATGCTCAGTAACAGAATAAAGGAGTAACACACTGAAACAGGAAGAATAAGGCCAAATATAAGAGCCTTATAATTACAGCTCTCATCTGTATCTGTATTCAGATTATTTCTGCAAGATAACTCTCATACGTGAGGTAATTGACATGTTTGAAGACAGAACTCCCCATTCTTATACCAAATCAAAGGGAAAATTCCCCATCTGGAGTATATAGAAATTGTGCATCCAGATGGTAAGAAACATAGAGACATGTCATGAAATGTGTATCAACAATAAAGAAGTGCCATAGTTCCTAACTAAGAGGGATTGGAAGAAAAAGGGATATCAGTTAACATCTCCCTGTGTCTGCCTTTACCTGTATTGAGAATTTTTTATCATGGAGACATTTAATTTGAAAAGCTATAAATCCCTCATTTGATTGTTACTAAACATTTGTGTTTTATGTGTGTGTCTCTCTCTGTACTTTGTATTGCCACTATTACATGAAGATTTCAACAGACTTTATTAGTATTAAAATTCATACAATCTTACTCCCCCCAAATGGGGTATTTACCCCATTTGCATTAAAACAATCCCTAAATTAACAGAAAGCTTACACTAAAAATATGGAAGCAAAGACAGTAACTTGATGGTTATTGTGGCTTAGTTTTGTCTTCTTGGACAGGGACAATGAAATTCACTTTTCTAAGATGTGGCATTGAACTGCAGCCAGGACCTGTGTGTGACTGAACTAATATTCTATTTCTTCTTCTTTGTATCAGTCACCCTTATCACAGCCAAAGATAAAACACACATTTTACTAAAACCTAAATAAATCCCTCTTCAAAGCAGACTTTTCTTGTGCTTGTTAAGAGAAACTCAGTGATGCCTATTTACGCATTTGGTTTATTTATATCTCGTCAGCTACTCATGGAAATAAATGGAAAAATTATTTTGCTTGTGCAGCTTCAAAGCTTCATTGATAATTACAGGTCAACTCTGCAATTACTGAAAACTTATGCTGCAAAATGGGATAGAGCCACAACATTCTCAGCCTGTCATGATAGGGGAGGAGCTCCAGTCCCCTTGTCAACTTGCTCCAGCAGTTCCATGTTTTTTCCTCCTTTTTCAGTATTACAGGGGTTTAAATTCACACTGCAATCTCCCAACAGTGAGAGTAAAAAACTTGACCATCTGTTATCATACAATCTAAAAGAAACTGACTCCTTCCTGTAGGTACAGAGTGTCTTATACCAAATTACATAAGCGTCTTCAAAACATGTCAATCAAAAATCATTATTAGTAGATATTTAAAATATTTATTATCCAAAAGTTACAAAATCTGAGATGTACAGGAAAAAAAATTACTTTCAATACTGTGACAACAATCTTAATTTTGAATGGAATGAAATTGGGGGAGTGACTTAAAAATTACATGAACTGATTTGTTTTACAAAGGAAACAGAAGCAGAAAGAAGAAATACAGGAACTGTGTCACTTCACAATGTCATTTGTTTAAATGTAAAACAAATGCATTTATTCAAATTCCTTAACCAGATTCCTGCTGAGTAAGTTAAAAGAATAAATAATACCAAGAGCAGGCTGTCAATGTCTGTGAACAATTGCTAAAGACAATGGTAGGCGATTTTCCACTGAATTCAGAGACAACAGAAACTGTGAAACTGTGTTATTGTTTGAGGTGCTGAGGTCAACAACATCCAACAGATAACTTATTTTTGTTTCTTCTTCATACACACCATTTCTGTACAG
>JAWWEV010000083.1:43861362-43872038 GCA_035583235.1 Hafferia zeledoni
AGGGACTGGAGTTGGACCAAGGGTTGGACTTGATGATCTTGGAGGTCTTTTCCAACCCAATTGATTCTATGATTCTAACTTGGTTAATAGAAGTGAAATGAACAACAAAATAGCATATATCTAATCTTACATAATCCAGTTGAAGTACAAGAAAGAAGTTCCTTTGAAAGTACTTACATTTGGTATTTCAGTTTTCTTACACTAAGTGAAGATAATCCCCAACTCACTGAAGTCTGGAGACAAAGTTTAGTGTTGAACAGGATAAATGCTGAATGAATAATCAAAGTGCATTATACATATTGTATTTTGCAGACTCTCCATTATATACAGCTCCAGAAGCAATAAAGGGAGATGACTTCTGCAAAGCCAGTGATCTGTGGTCCTTGGGATGTTTGCTGTATGAAATGTTCTCAGGTTGTATGTTTGTCTATCTACTTTATATCTGTGATAGTGGAAACATAGGCCATGATACCAGAGTAAATTGTTGTTAAGATGTTGTTAATTGTTGTTGTAGGGATGTTAAGATGTAGAAAAACTTCAGACAGTTTTTAAAGATTTCTTGAAGAATGTACTAACTGTGCTTAAAAGACAAAAAAAAAGGTGTTTTTATCAAGTGAAGTAATACTGTTAAGTTGTCCTCTTTGATCCAAATACAACGATGCTAATCAACGTGTATGGTTTAAATACTATGATTTAAAATCGGAGCAGCCTCAAATTCTGACAGTGCAATGTTTTTAATCACCTCAGTATTAAATTCTGGGTGTATTACTGTAACCTTTGAAAGAAAATTGTTTCACTATTATAAAACTAGAAAATTCATGCTATGTCATGAGCTCATGAGATTTTGTTGCACCTGACAACCATTTTGGAGTTTGCCTAATCTGTGAAACACACTTCTGTCTGCTTGTAGGAAAACCACCATTCTTCTCAGAAAGCTCTTCTGAATTAATTGAAAAGATTTTATCTGAAGATCCATTGCCACCTAGACCAGAGGGTGAGGTTCTGTTATTCTTTAATGAATCAAATCAGACTAATGCTTACAAAGTTAAAGTTTTGGTTTCCACTTTTTCTTCTGAGGCTGATTGCAGGAAACAGTCAGTTGTCCAAAGTGAATGTCAGCAATGCCTTCCTTTCATGAGAACTTTTTCCCTGTTAATGATGAATTCTTGTTCCCCTTTTGATAGACAGATATTTTGCTTTTAATTGTTAACACTAAATCTACCTACTGGGATGGAATTTTTGACCTTGTAGATTCTGGGCATCAGTGTGACTCACAAAGGCCCTTAAATATTAGTGGCTCTTTTCAGTTCATAGTAATGTACTTGAAAATAGTGACCTGCAGAATTAAAACTGTTGTTATTTATTTGAATTCTAGGAGAGGTTTTGTTTCAAAGTGGGTGAAGTGCCTTTCCCAGTTCTGCACTTTTCAGAAGTAAAGCCTTTTCTCAGTTAAATAAGAATTTTGGAAACCTCTTTTGTAGAATGGGGTGCAACAGTTGTCCTCTTAAAATGATTATGGTAGGGGAAACTTCAGTTTAAGCACATTTTAACTCCATTTTATTTCTTTCTAATGGCTGGATGATGATTAGAGAGGGCTTTTTGTTTGTTTGTTTTAAGTTACAAACACTTTTAATTGGTTTGATGACTGAGAATTGGTGGTTTATTTGCTTTGGGGTTTGGGGGTTTTTTGGGTTTTTTGAGGATTCTTTGAAATACAAAGAGTGTATATTTAAGATTATTTATACATGGAGATTTTTTTCAGATGAAATTGCTATTAAGAATATTTTTTGCATGATCTGTAGGTAATTGTTCGGTCTACGTTGGGTGACAGTTGGTTTTGTGGCCCATTACTGACCTTCTCAAGTGCTTGTATTTACAGGCTCTGCTTTTCAGGAACCTTCTGCTGAGTTCATCAGTTTGCTTGATGGGTTACTTCAAAAGGATCCTCAGAAAAGGTGAACTAATCCACAACAGTTTTTTATGTAGTCACCTCTGGAGAAAATAATTACTATAATACTGCATGTATAGTGTTTTGTTTATGACAATGCAAAAAAAATTAATCCCTCATATAGAAGAATGAACTGTGCTTTTTTTATGTAAGTATATACAGAATTAATGTTTTCACTAAGTGTGTCTTTGTACTTTTGTAGCTGGTGCTAAACAGCTGACTTTGTAACAGAATGATAGGCAATTTATAATGGGTTGGCTTTGCTTTTCCAGAGCAATGAGCACATTTATTTTATCAGGCTTTGATTTATAGCTGATAGAGCTAAATTGTTAAATAATTTAGCACTATATAGAGTAGCTCAGATAATTTACATGTGTGATCAACTATGCAGATTCCTTCATTTTTATTCTCATACCTCTGTTGTGTGAATTGTCCATTCTGATTTGAGACAAAAAGTTTGCCCTGTCAGAAAACTCATTTGTTGTCCAAATAAAAGCAAACAACAAGATGAATTGCTTGGTAGCTCACTGGGTTAAAAACCTGGTCTGGGAGGTTTCTGTGCAGCTGTACCTTGCCACTGCTTTTTCAGTTTGTTTGTTGCTTTTCCAAAGGCTGAGTTGGACAGACCTGTTGCAGCATCCGTTCTGGAAGGGATCCCTCAGCCATTGTGGGGGTGGCTCTGCAGACAGACAGGGCACGAGCTCAAGGTACCGAGAGTTCAAACAACACTTCTTTTGGGATGAATTTAAGCAAAGATAGAAAAACATTTCATTATGTTTGTCTGTAAAATATTTTGTTTGTCTGTAAATGTTATCATTTTTGAATTTAGTTTAGAATTCTCATGAATTAATGACTGGAGTCTTGCACCATTCAGTGGACAGTTTTGGATGTTTAGGAATTGTCATGTCCTGTTAGTGTGTTACACTGCCCATTCCCTTGGAAAAGACTCCTTCCTCCTGGCTACAGAATGTGTCAAAATCCACTTCTGAACTAACTGCTGACAGTTGTATTTATTTGTTTACATATTGTAGAACATTGGTGCACGAATTTGACTTAATTTTTTTTTTAAGCTTTTGTAGAGTCTCATAAACATGGGTCAGTTTTATCTCTGAGGTTTTTATCTGAGTGAGGTTTTTTGTTTGTTTGTTTTTATGCATTAGGCTTAGAGCATCACAGAGCCTGTCAGTGCAGCATCTCAGAGCTGTGGTGGAGCTTTATAATCTTGCAAAAGCAGCTGACCCATATTCTTTGCTTGTGACATAAAGCATTAGTCTAACTGTTGTTTTGGGTTTTTTTTTTCTAAATTTGTAATACTCTGCCCTGCTATAAATATGCAGAAATCCCCAAACCTTTTGTGAAAAAGGTTTCTAAGTATTAAAAATTTAGGCTTCTTCAAAACTCCTGTTACTTTGCTGGGGTTTTTGTTTTAATTTTGAATTAGGATATTTAGTGTTGATTTTTATGTTACTTTGTTCTAAATATTTGAAAGATTCTTCATTTTCTAGTCTAGGGAACTAATATGAAAATAGTTTTCTTTTAGAATGTTGAATGTTTTTATGTTTTATCTACTTCAAAATTTTCTCCCATGTTGTTTAATACCTCTTTCTGATACCAGTGCTGCAATATTGTGGTAATCAACATTTGTTCTAGTTTGAGGTACAGCTCTTTGGCTCCTTATCTTTTAATTTTATTACTGCTTTCACCTGCAAGACATGGAAGAAATTAATATTTATAGTTTGTACCACAAAGTAAGGATTTAATCATGGTTTTAGCAAGACCTCAGCCCTCATTTTTGAGGAATTTTCAGAGAATCAGAAGAATCTTAATCTCCTATGAGATACTGGGCTGTTTGACCTTACTGTTGAGGCTTTTCTAATGCCCCTGACATACCCGCTGATGGATGCACTAATTGACAACTCTGGCAAATGTAGAACATCGGCTTGACATGCTGAAGAAGCTCAATACTTTTTCTTTTCCAGCTGTGAGGCCCATGTCTTCTTCACAATGTGCATTTGGTTAATATTTGATGTCCTGAAGAGCCTTTAGGAAGGTTATAGGACCCAGTTCCATGTGGGTAATAGAAGGGCATGCTGAAGAAACCCAACCAACCACAATCACTAAACTTACAATTAAGTGTGACATGTAAATCATTACACAACAAAAACCAAACCTAAATAAAGCAAACCTAAAAAAACCCCAAAGAGCTGCACCAAAAATGTAGTTCCAATCTATGCTACCAACTTCATTTATAGAAGTAGGTTTGTTATGTCTTTTTCCTGTGAAGCACATGTAACACATATTAAAATAATATGTTCTAGAGAAGGACAGCTACATTGTATGCTAACAATTGAAACAAATAATGGATATGATCCCTCTTTTTCTTAAAACCTGTAATTAATATCTTCTTTTAAGCAGCAATGAGGACACAGAGTCATCAGTGTCTTGGAGTGCCAAAGAGCCAGTGGATACCCATAAAAGTCTAGATAACCTGTCATCCTCAAAAGCAGATCTTAAACTACCAAGCATTTCTTTCAAAAGAGGTAATGTTGTTCATTATGTTATTTTTCACTTATTTTTATCAATCCTACCAACATCCCTATGTTTTATTTGATTTTAACCTCTGAATGTTCATGTTCTCTTTTCAGTAGAAACTCAGACTGAATTACGCCCCAAAAGTGCAGTTGATGGTGAATCAAATGAATCCATATTTCTTCTCAGGTATGAAAACTTAAAGAGCAGTTAGAAAACTCCTTGAAATCCTGTATGTTTGGTGTTGGGTTTTCCCCCACTTTTGCTTCAGATATTTTATTATTCTGTCTCTAACATTGTGTAAGTGTGTCTTCTCCTGAATTTTCTGTTACCAGTTTAATTAGTATTAAAATATTTGAAGAGATACAAAAGGAGTGTCTGTATTTAAAACTTATATTGCTTTTTCTAATAAATAAAGCTGATTTGCAACTAAATATGTCTATTACTTCCTGCTAATGAAGAAAACATGTTCATTTGAAGTGGTTGATTTAATTAATTTCCTGGCCTGCCAATTCTAATAATTCTAAAGTTGATTTTAAATGCAGATTAATATATACTACAAACCCTGAGTTCACTACCAGCTTTATAAAAATAACAACTTTGCAGAATTCTGGTCTCTCCTGTCTTTATTTTATAATTAGCAGACAGGATTTTACAAAGAGAAAGATAAACCCAGTTCACAATCATCCATGAGATTTAGGCAGTCTTAGCCAAGAGTTGGTAGTTAGAAGAAAATGATGTAAAATAAATTTGATTTTTTTCTCACATTAGTTTTTTTGTATGTTGTTTGTTCTTAGGAATTAAGATGATAATGTTTTAGCATCTAGTTTGGAGAGTATTATCACTGAGAAAATAATCAAATTACATTCATTTAAAATCAACAGCTACAAAATACCACCTTCCCATTTCTGACTGGTAAACAGATCCTAACCTTGTCAGAACATATTTAAAAACAGAAAATTCACATCTAGTTGTCAGCTCAAGCATAGCATCATTTATGTTTGTCAGCTTTGTAAGTTTGCTATTTGGCATGAAAGTTTCAAAAGATGAACAAAAAAGTACTTTGCAATGAAACTGACTCTGTAGTCTTTATTGGTTTATTATTATTTTATTATTTCTCTTAAGTTCTCGTCCCACTCCTAGAACTAGCACTGCAGTAGAAGTAAGTGGTGCTGCTACTGCCCCAATGAAAAATGTTCCACAAGGAGATTCGTGCTTGAGAAAGGTGAGTACAAAATTTATATTAAGTGATGATATAGTTAGAATTTCAGCCTGGAGTCTGTGACAAAGTCAACTTTCTTCTCCATCCATAACTAACAGGAAATCAGTTCCTACACCGTGCAAGTCAAATATATTTGAGAAATATCTTTGCAGAACTCCAGATGTATGAGTTAAGAAAGATGCTTAGTCTCATTTTTGCCCCCGTGCATTATCCCTTAAAGGGATGATGTTCTCTTCTTTCCTCTCAGTCTACAGTTTGGACCCATTGCTTTTTCTTCCAGTATGTTTCTGTCATAATTTTCAGTTGGTCCTATCTGCTATTACTTAAATAAAAAGTAAGTTAGAATATGTTGTTTACATGACCAAACTGCATGGAAATGTTGAAAGGGGACGTTTTGGTAATAAACATGAACTTTTTTTTTGGTGCAAAAAAGTTTTTAAAGGAACTTTGTTCTTGTTCTAGGCTGAAAATACGTGCTCAAGTCAGCAGGATATGGAGTCAGCATTGAAAGAGCTCATTTACACTGAAGCTGATCTTATCATAACACCAATCATTGACAATCCAAAGGTATAGCAAAATAAAATAGAAGATTCAGGAACTTGTGGTTGAGGCTATTTTTGCAGATAATTTTTTAATCAGGTTGAAACTCCTTTCCTGTATTTTATAATTCTCATTTTAAAGCAGTTCCACCCAGTCATCTGGCAAGCTCCCATGAAAGTTTTTTGGCAGTCTGTATAATCCTATTGTGTTGCTAATTTGGAGGTATGAATTATTTTGGGATTGAATAATAATATTAAATAATGTCTTACAAGAAATAGAAGGTACTAAATGCTGCATTCAGTGCTTTTGTAGATTTGTTTTCTGATAACTTGCTTTGATATCTGTTACATAAATGAACACAAAACTCTGGCTTGGTATAATCAAAACAAGGCCATCTACGAAGCCTTCTAGATTAGGAGTTAGACCTTTACAGGAAAACTTCTGTTACTCTTTAAACTTCAGATGTGATAATGTTTCTGAACTTATTTTCTCTTGAAAAGAACACCTGATGTTGTAAGAAACGTCCGCCCTATTTCTGTCATATGTATTGTGATGTGGTAACAGTTTGTCAGGAGTCTCTTGAGCAGGGACTGACACTTTGTTGACAGCCAAGAGCAAACAAAAAAAGAATCAGAGCTCTGCACTGCCACGGGGGCATTATTGGTAGAAGGAATAATGGCAGAGAGACTCTTTCTTCTTTTTGTTTCTGTGCCAGAAAAGAATGTAGCTGTTTTAGCAACTGTACTCAGGGAGTGAGGGATGCAGAGAATGCAACATTTTTGACTGCAAGTGAGCATCTAATCTCATTGAGAATGCCTTGCAGCTTTTAGTTGCTGTGTTGCTTTAGTATTAACAATTCTTCAAGTTTATTCTAGTGGATTTCCTAACACTTTCAAAAATTTAAAAATTTATATGACTAGAAGTGTAACTACCAAATAATACTGTTTAATATGTTTGGAGTGAGGGACATTGTTGCCAGTGGAGAATTTCAAATATGTTTGAATGTAACTAGCGTTAAATTCTCAGTTCTGTCTCAGGACTACAACACAAAGCCTTAGTCCTTCACTGCTTCTCTTTTTACCACAAGTATAAGAGATGAGATTAGGGATAGTTGTGCACACTGAGGTGCACATGGAGATTAATCTCTTTACCATGCAATGCCAGACTTGGAATTAATGCAAAATAGCCCACTGTGTTCCAGGGACATGTAATCAGAGTCATTGCCTGCCTGGCAATGAATCTTTAGTCTGCTCCTCAGACTAAAGGATGATACTGACACCTGGTAAAGCTGAAGAGCTTACAATTTAATCCATGGAAAGGGATTTACGAGATGCTGGCAGAATCTTAGAAGTTGAAATGTCAGCTTATATTGTAAAATTGCCCTGTATTCTACAGATCTGTTGAGATGAAGACCTTTTTTAGAAAATAGCTCTCTAGTTACACTTAGACTTCATCTGCCAAAGGCTAATTTCCACTACACAGTTACCTTTTTTGTATGCTTTGTTTACTGAAAATCACACTCAAATCCTCAGTCACTGAGCAGTCATTCAATTTCAGGGTATACTGGAAAAAGATGTTTTGTGAGGGGTGGGGAAAGTCCCCATCCCTTATGAACAATTAATTGTTGATAATATTTTTTATCTTCTAGAATGATCGGGTGTATATACATATTTGCTGTATGGAAATGAACTGCTAAAACTATTCATGAGCTCTCACCTTCATAGTTCCTTGCTGTAGCTTTTGAAACACAAATGCAAGTATTTTTCTGCATATAAGCAAGATAAAAGGGTAAACTGAAAAAATCCTATAATTTTGTAATCCTATTGAAAAAAATCACTTAAATGGAAACACTAGCAATATAATTACACTAAAAGCATAGAGTTAAATCTCCAATATTTGCTTGGAAGGAAAACATACCAGAAAACAATGGAAAATTCCTCAGTAATGAGAAGTAGTATATACACCCATCCTGTACAAATTTTGCATCTTTATATTCTCATATGCAACTCCTTAGAGATTTTGCAGAAATGTATTAAAACTAGTTATAATGTGTTTGTTTATTTTTCCAGGTAATAAAGCAAGCACCAGTTAGATTTGACTTGAAAACTTTACACATACCAGCACATTCAGGTATGGAGCTGCTGAAGGGGTTAGCGAGTTCTCTGTGTGTTGCTGTAACCCCTTATCACAAGACCTGTAACCTCCTGCTGTAGATTATAAACTGTCACAGTTTCAGAGCTCAAGTTTTCTGAAACAGCATCTGTAATGTTTTTAGCCAGACCAGTTTGGAGTAGCCTTTTCAAGTACTAACAGTTGCATAACACTCCTTTTTCTTCTGCCTTCTTCAATTACAAGCTCATGCTCAAAACTTTGACAATGAGTCAGTCATCAGTCTTTTAGGGTGGGAAAAACAGTAGATTTCTTCCAACTCAGATATTTTAACTGAAGTATTCAACCAAATATATTAAAATTTTAAAAAGGCAAGGAAGCAAATAGAAACAGGATCTTAAAATGTGCAGTGTTGATCAGCTGTAATACCAGGCAGCCTTCCAATCCCACCAATGATGGAAAGTTATGGCAATCATGTTCCAAAAGGTGTGGAGTTGGTTTGAGTTTGGGGTTTTGTATTGGTGTTAGGTTTTAATGTCTAGAAAGACTGCTGTTATTTCTGAAAACTGAAGTCTCATTGTAACATTTCTTCCCTGGAAAGTTTCCTCTAGTCTTTTTAAGGAAGCATTATCACAATTATTACCAAGTATTACCACTCTGCTTGAAGAAGGATATCAACCTTCTGGAATTCACATAGCACCTCTTCCTAGGAAGAGTTCATTTTTTTCCTTCTAAAAAATAGGTATTTTGGAGAGTTAATTTGTTAAAGAAATTTTATAGTGTGCCAATCAAGACTGTACTAGCAGAAAATATTTTTAATTTGGTTTGTCTGAAAATGATCAGATAGAAGTGCCTAAGGGAAGCATTATATTTCCTACAGTATTTAAGTAGGTATCACACTGATGTTCTGACCTATTTGACTATTATTGTCAGTATTTATTTAATATGGGGCAGTGTTTTTTTGTTGTTGTAGTACTTTCAGAGTTGTAGCTTTTTTCTGCATAACTTTCTGATTGTTTTTGAAGATACTGAATTTGATGCTGCTGATCACTAATAATTAAAGATAGTACGGAAAAATTTAAGAAAAATACCTGAAATCCACACCTCTTTTCACCTTGACTAATGTATATTATAACTGCCTGCATTAGTAGGTGTTGTTATTTAAGTGTAAAATTATCATAAAGTAGAGAAAACGTGCTTTTAGATATTCTATAGGGGAGTATATCAGGATGGCAGATAAGATATTAATAAATAACCAAGACTGAGGGAATGTATGGCTGATAGGTTGACGTTGACTGTTGAAACTGATAAGTCTGTGAAAAATCTCAATTCATGTGCAGTGCTAAATGAATTGTACCAGAGGATTTATGTTAATTGTCCCCGTGACTTGATTTCTTTGTGCTCCTTCTGAAGTCATCTATGTTTGGTACTACTGAAGTTTAACTGTGTGAGTGCCTCCCCTTATGAGTAACAATACAAATTTTCCCTTTACTGATTCTGAGCTTTCACTGACTTTTGTTAAGTTTTGCCTCAAGTTTAATTAAGGTGCATTTTCTTAGTAAGAATTAGTAATGATAAAGGCCAACTACTACCTTTCCTAAATGTAGTATTTCCTTAAATGAAGTCCAAGGACTTTGTAGGGTTGCACTTTTGAAAATGCTTTGAGGCTTTTTTTGCTCCTTTTTAATAATTTGTTTCTCTTCTTGCTTCTTTTTTGATTTCTATAATCTTCAGACATGAATTAGAACACTTTAAGTACTAAAATTATAGTTAGAGCCAAACTTTGGAACTTGCTTTTCATGTTGATGTTACTTCCTAGAGTGTTAAAGCAACATCAAAGATCCGTGATCTTTAACTAATTGTTTGCTCCTTATGATTAGCTGAGAAGTTGTCATCTATGAAAGACATGGACTGGAGCAGCTTCTTGAAACGAGTGTGTTCCCTGCTTGATTCTGCTGAGAAGAGCACAGGAGCAGCACGTTCTAAACTGAACTTACTGTCCTACCTGTGCACTGTGGCTGTCCACAAGGAGATTGCAAGCAGGCTAATGAGCTCTCAGCTGGTAAATAATAAAGCTCTGAAAGAATCAACATGGTTTACATACTTGCTATTGTCTCAAAAATGGTCTGGCCAGCCGGACCAGGGTAGTGACCCTTCCCCTGTGCTCTGTGTTGGTGAGGCCACACCTTGAGTGTTGTGTTCAGTTCTGGGCCCCTCAGGTCAGGCATGAGATTGAGGGGCTGGAGCGGGGCCAGAGAAGAGCAACGAGGCTGGAGAAGGGTCTGGAGCACAAGTGCTGTGGGGAGAGGCTGAGGGAGCTGGGGGTGT
>JAWWEV010000083.1:43897144-43907657 GCA_035583235.1 Hafferia zeledoni
GTCCAGATGTTCGGAAACTGATAAAGACAGGATTTTCTGGCAGGAAGTATTTCCCTGAGAAAGTTTTCCAGGAGCTGGCAAAGCGCTGTCAGCAGACAGAAAAACAATGGGGGAGCATATTTCTGTCTTATCTTGTACACGACAGCATGTAGTTATATTTTAGATTACATTAAAATATGTTTTAAAACTTTCTGAAACTGAGAAGTGCACACATTGCAGTTCAGTGCTTATGAAAAGTCCTTGTGATTCAACATTTTCTGGAACTTGTATTTTCTTATGCTGGTAATCATGAGATACGTTTGAAAAGTTTAAATTTTCAAAGAATCAGCTAATTTTTTGCAAAATTGAAATTTCTTTTTTGTGAGATATTTTAAATGAGAAGAGTTTATTCTCTTTGTCACAGAATTGCTTGGAAGACTTACTTGAAATCTTCATGTTATTTCCTATAAAATTGTCAGGGCTAGTTTTTGCCCTTAATTTTAAAGGTAATGTGGGATGATAACAAGACAAATGGACCTGTGTCATGGAAGCAAAAGGTTTGGAACAAAAAGGCTTGTGAGGCAGAAAATACTTAGCAGGGCCGTGACTTTAACCATATCTCTTGCTGACAAAACAAAAGCATTACCCACCAATGCAGGTAATATTCTAGAACTGAACAACATCTTGTCTTATTTTAAAGTAAGTGTGATAAGTGGATGCTCATTTCCTGAGTAGAGCTCAGGCTCACTGGTGAGTTCACTGTTGGCTTCCCAGATGGAAAATGGTAGTGTTGGTGCTGCAGCAGTCTGCACAGACACATTTACTGAGGCAATAAAAGAGAGCTTTTGCTTCTTGATTTTTTTTCCCTTCTGTTTGGAATCTTTGAATTTTTATGATGAAGTTTATCAGTCTTCAAAAACTACTCTATGAGCTGTCTTAGAGATGACATATTAGGATGAAGCAGTGTGTTTTAGGAGGTCATGATAACTGCAATTACCAGAACTTCCGAGAGAAACTCAGCTGCTTTGTGGGACAACCTTGCAATGGTCAATCTAGATAAAAATGATGGATTTTTATCATTTTATTACCTTTTCTCTCTCAAAGTTCCTTTGTATGTACTTGGGTATTGAGGCCTGCATTTTGAAAAGATGACCAAGTTATCTGTGCACACAGATCAGCTGAGATGAAATTTCTTCAGCATCTTCACAGAATCACAGAATATGCTGAGTTGGAAGGGACCCACAAGGATCGTTGAGTCCAACTCCTGGTCCTGCATGGGACCATCCCCAAGAGTCACACCATGTGTCTGAGAGTGCTGTCCAAACGCTTCTTGAACTCTGCCAGGCTTGGTGCTGTGACCACTGCCCTGGGGAGCCTGTTCCAGAGCCCACCCACCCTCTGGGAGAGGAACCTTTTGCTACTGTCCAACCTAAACCTCCCCTGGCACAACTTCAGGCCATTCCCTTGGGCCCTGTCACTGCTCACCACAGAGAAGAGGTCAGTGCCTGCCCCTCCTCTTCTGCTCTTGAGGAAGTTGTAGCTGCAATGAGGTTTCCCCTCAGTCTCCTCTTTTCCAGCTGAACAGACCAAGTGCCCTCAGCAGCTCCTCATACAGCTTCCCATCAAGGCCCTTCCCCATCTTTGTTGCCCTCCTTTGTACAATCTCTAATAGCTTAATATCTATCTGATATTGTAGTGCCCCAAACTGCCCACACTATTCCAGTATGCCCACACTACTGCAGTGTGATCCTAGAAGACAGCCATGTCTTTGCTGTGAGATTTGCCTGGAAGTCATATGAGGGCCTGTGGCTGTGGTCACTTTTTTGACAAGGTCTGTACCAGAGAACTGCGGGGTTGTCCCGTCTGCATACACCATGTTAGCACACCAAGGTAGCTCCACATTGCTTTGACACACTCTGTCCCTGTGTCCCAGCAGTTCACTGGTGATGTGACCCTCGAGGATATTTTTAGTGAATGCACACATGTGCTGCCCACTCATTTTGAGAACTCTGAATAGAGGTGAAGGGCTGGATTGTGTTCTTGGGGAAATAGAGCGTGCTGTATCAAGAAACTGAGATTGAGTGTCTGTGTTTTAAAAGAGGGGGAAAAAATAATAGAAGAAAAATAAAAAGCTGCAATCGATATGGTTCCTGGACCAGAAAGGACAAGGAAGAGCAGGAGCAGAGTAGATGAACAGCAGAACAGCATCAATAACTTGCCTTATAAGTTCCTGATTTACTGTCTTTTATGCCTTCCTTTTTCTAAGGGCACTGAGGAGCTTCTGTGGTTCTTACATGGAAAGCTTTTCTCTGGTGATCGTATTCTGAGGGTCTAATTGACTACAGTTTCTCTTAAATGAGACGTCCCTGTTAAGTGCAATTTCTAAATAGAGGTGATCTGAAGAGAACAAGAAAATCATAAATATTACCCCCTTTTCGCAGAAGAAATTCACCTTCAGAGTTTTTCCTGAAAATCAGTTCAGATTTTCATGTGAGTCAAATAATTAACATAAGCTGTTGTTCTGTCCTAACAGTATGTTCAAGCCAAAGAAAAAGAAATCTTGTCTTTAAAGAGTCTTATTTTCTGTATATATAGAGAACAAAAGCAGTGACAGTATCTTGAAGGTTGCATTTCCACAGGTATCAAAAGGAAAACCTGTGTTGAATTAGAGATGAATCCACTCTGGAGGTCGTTTGGTCATGTTTGTTTGGAAATAGCCAAGTTAGTAAACACTGGACAGGTTTGTGCTCACTTCACTGGAGGACGGTCAGTTACCTGTGATTTCTGTTAGAATGTTTTAGTCACTGATCCTTGCAAATCAACCATTTTGAGAATAGTTTGCATGTTTGTTATACTAACCACATTTCTGTAACAAGTATCTAGATGTGAAGTAGTATCTAGAGCTAAGATAGGCTTTAGATAGTGAACGTATGCAGTTATGGTCCATGAGCGCAGAAAGAGGAGATGCCCTTTGATGGTGACCGGGATGTCCGTGGTGTGTGCCACGTGTGTGGTTTCTGCTGCTGTACTCCATTCTGGTACGGTGTTATCTGTTGCTGCCTAAATGCTGTGCCTGACAAAGACTCAAGCGTGGGCTGTGCTGCTCCATCATTATCGTTCTCTGGAGGAAAAGAGTAATGTGGCTCTGTTTGATGTTGGTGTGCCAAATATTTGAGTTTCAGCTGTACAGAGTGTATAGTATCATATTTAGAAGAATTCCAGGTCTCTAAAAATAAGTATTCTTTTCTCCTAATATTTGTCTTATGAATGAATCTGTATGAATTCCTTATATTCCTAAACCACTGGAAAAGTCACCACCTGCTTTTATTTTCCGTTATCTTTCTTGAGATGATACTCCCATTAAATAACAATTTTTTTTTGCTTTTGTAGGCTTTGTGCAGAATTACTCGTTCCTCATCTAGTGTGTTCCAGAATGTCATTGAAAAAGTGGGATTATCAGCCATACTAAATTCCTTGGCAAACGGAATATGCAGAATTCAGCAGTACATGCTCACCATGTTTTCAGCAATGTTGTCTTGTGGGATTCATCTACAGAGGCTGATTCAAGAAAAGGTTTGATTTCAGATTAATATTATTCAGTGGCATTGAATTTCACAAAGGGAAAGTTAAAGTTGACTCTGCTACTGGTTTTGGGTTTTCAAAATCCTTAACTCAGTGACATTTACGTATCTGAATAGCAGGAAATGAAAAATGTGTTTATTTTATGTTTTTATTTGCTTTAAATCTGAATAATGTGTATAGTTTTTCTTTCTCTCTCATGGATCTTTGAGAAATGGTATTAATAGGTATAATAAATTGTTATTGCAGCTAGAATTCAATCAGTTCAGAAAAAACTGACCATAACTGATAATTTTCCCTAAGGAAAATCAATAAGGAATGTGTAAGGACAGCTATTTGATGTACCTCTTTTAGACATTTAAAAGAGAAGATAATGACTGTCCTGGTTGAATCCAAAGTTGTGCTTTATGGTCTTCTTAAAGGACCTTGGCCAATTTGTAAGTGAAATGTCTTGCAGACACTAAAATGTCTAGCATTTTAATACCTTGGGGTTTTCCTTTTAGTGTCACTGAATAAAACTCCTGGCTTTGATATATGCCTAAAAATTTTTGGTAGAGGTGATTAAAAGCTTTCTGTTTTGATCACCAAATTGTTTTGTGTTTAGAGAAACAGTGTTTATTTTTTGGCAGTATGTCTGTAGAGTTCATAAGTAAAAGCAATCTCCCTCTTCTCAGGTAGGATAAAAATCACAAAGAGAAAAGGAACTCTAGCTCTTGATTTCACCAGATACTCTTATAAAATATGTTGTAACCTGACAGTCGTCTTGGCTATAATAATCTGTTGGGCCTTAGTGGAGAGAGTTTTGTTCTCTACATTTTGCTTTAACAATGATATTTAAATCAAAAACAGTTTACTGTTTTCCACCCATCTCTTCTTGCAGCCTGAAATCACACATTCTCTTCCTAAAAGTCATTTCTGTGCCATTGTCAGAATTTTGTGAATGTGTGTCAGCTGGTCTTAAGCTTCCCACAGATCTCACAACAGCAGCAGTAACAGGTGGCAAATTGTGCTGTAATAGTGCAGTTTTGAATGG
Source organism: Hafferia zeledoni (assembly GCA_035583235.1). NCBI lineage: Eukaryota > Metazoa > Chordata > Aves > Passeriformes > Thamnophilidae > Hafferia > Hafferia zeledoni. Next base: position 43,901,736 of record JAWWEV010000083.1, read on the forward strand.
TGTTCAGTCTGAGTTGATGGTGTAGTCAGAGAAGTATGGTTAAAAATTGTTCATCTGAACATTCAGAGAAGGAATGCAACGTGTAACAAGCTCATGGCTACAGCATGATGTTTTCTATGAAGAATTTCTTAATTATATAGGACTTATATTGCTAAAAGGACTCCCTTGCGCATACTGAATTTCTTGTGAATAATTGCTAAAAGAATTCCCTTCCTGATACTGCAGTTCTCATGAGCAATTTTAATAACATTGTGCAGATTAGAAAATTGAAGTATAGACAAATAGAGACATTCCTTTAAGAGCACATGTCAAACTAATGATAGAAGTGGGAATAGTAGCCAAAGCTCCGGCTGAAAAAATTGTACTTTAAAAACTGGTCAAGTGGGTCTGGTTCTACTGCATGTACCCACATTTGGTAACTGCACCTGCTTTACAGCTCAGACAAACATCTATCTCATGGAATGTTTATTTTATTCAAATTAGATTGTAGGATTTTGGAAGCAGAAACTAGATTTCTGTTTTTCTTGAGAGGGATTTAAAAATGCAATCCTGCTCCTGTATTGAACTGCCAGGTGTTATCGTATTACATGGAGTAATATTTTAGTGTTGAAATTCTAATTTAATACTCAATGCACTTTTCAATATTCCATGCTCATGACACACAAGTCCATCTGAGTGAGAGAAGGGAAAAGTGGGTAGTGTTGGCCTACAAATTATTTTACCTTTTGTAGAATTTTGGTGTACAGTAGCTTAAGAGGTAGAAGAACCTCAGTGTCACACAGACTACCTGTTTAATATGGTTGCAAACCAATATATTAAAAGATGCTTAAAGATACAAATTGAAGATGGAGATAATTTAGCTTTGTGTCTGTTATCTAGAAACTCCTTTGGCTTATGAGACTCAGGGCTGCCTTTGTTTTCTTCTCCCTTCAAGAACAGTGATAAGAACCACTTACAAAATAAAAGCCAGAGGACAAGGACAAGTGCAGTTCTGTGATCACGTACACCAGCATAAATCTTCAGAGAACTACAATAACTAAAAGGGACTGGTTTTGTCCCTCTCTTATACAGTCTCTTTCTATTTTAGTTCTTGTTTTGAAAACAAAAATAGCTGAAATAATGTTTTTCAAATAAAGTGTGGTAAAAGAACTCAAAATTGGGAATCCTTGACACACTGTAACAGTAGATAAAATTACCACTGCTGGTTATTTTCACCTGGCTGTCAAGATTTACTTTTGAATGAATGAAATAGTAGTTTAACTGTTTCCCCCTTGTGCAGCCAATTTGAAAACGTTTTTGTTTCCAACTAGATGTGCAGTATTACTACGTGTATCCAATATAAAGTCATGATCTTGTAGTTGACCCCACAATGAAAAGAGTGTCCTTACCCTGCAGAATCTCCATTGATACATCAAACCAGTTGCAAGGGAGAGAAGAAGAATATAGCAATGAAACTATTAATAATTAAAGTATTTGGGGATATTTCAGTGATTTTTGGCTTTTTTGATCTATTGAGTCCTGCAGGTCAGCAAAGATGTGCTTCAGATTTTTTTTGGATAAACTGTTGCTCTTTACAGTCCTCACACCAGCCAGAAAAGCAAATTCCATAATGTCACATTTATTTCTAAAGCCAGATTATTAGAACATTCCCAGATAAGGCTGATGTCATTTATTTTTATTGCTGGTGTTGTCTTAGCCCATGGTAACACTGAAATATCCTTGGTTTCCAGAGCACAAGAACTCGAAGTGGTCAGATGTGCTTTGGTTTGTGCTTTCAAGTATCTTTGTCGTGGTGTCCCTGTGCATGGTCCATCAAGTCCATTTATGTTACCACAGTGTTGCATTATACATACTCTTTGACTAAGTCTGAGGTCAAATGGGTTTTTTTAACATGAAAACTTTTTTTGTTGTTTTGAGTAATTGCATTTAAAAAGCCCCCAAAACAGCAACAACAAAAGAGCTAGACCCCAAACCACACTTCATTAAAATTTTAACCTTTGCTTTTAGTAGATGTAATTTAGGAACTTTACTGCTGTGAGTTCATGCTGGAGGAGCTACAAGTCATGCTCTGTGAGTTGTTGAAGTGTTTAAAGCAGGAAACTTCACACAGCTTACACTTTCAACCACAAGGTTGAAGAACTTTCCTGTTTGTGAAATAAATAATTGAAATACAGAAAACCAGTTCTAGAAGAATTAGCAATTTGTTTTTCTGGTATTTCTGTAGTTACTGTCTGTGATGACTGCTTTTGAAGACAGGGTTAAAGTGGTGTCCAAGCAAAATCTGATTGTGTCTTGGCCAACCCTTACGCTCCTGTTTTTTTTCCACTCTCAGTAAAGATGTACAGTTAATTGTTGCAAGGGCTGTCTCTAATAAGCTGCATTCAATGTTGGTTTGCAGTTATTCTGTCAGCAGGAGTTTGAATAGTGCTTTGTATGTTAAATGTGCATCCCACAGCAGGATTCTAAACTTTGTGCACAACATACAGGCACAGACTACACACTTCTGCTCTGTAGTGTCCCTCCCTTGAGAATCCAGCTCAATGTTTGAAGGTGGTTTCTGTTGATGAGGCCATTTGTGCTCAGTCTAATTCTCACATAGGGCCAGTTGACCCAGTTTGTAAATTCTGGCTCAGTTTTCAGTTCTGTTTTTGGTTTTGGTGTTTTGGTGTGGGGTTTTTTTGGTTTTGTTTTATTTTTTTGTTTGTTTGGGGTTTGTTTTTTTTTTTTGAGAAGAGAGATTTGAAGTAGGGTTTGTGTTTTTAGAACAAGACATTCTGATCAAGAGCTGATCCAAAAGTACCATCACTACTGCCAGCAAGATAATCTTTGAAGATGGATTTTTAAAAAAAATTTCTTATTTTTAGCAAGCAGCCCTATCGGTCTTTGTAGAAGTATAGAAAAGTAGCAGATATTTTTATTCCTCAGAGGTAGAAGATGCTCCATATAGTTTCTTGTTTGTTTTGTTTTTCTTTCTTTGGTTCTTCAGGAGTTACAGCATGTTGGTGGACAGAGCATAAATGATCCTCATCTTTTACAACTCAAAATACCTATTATATTATTCATAATTTGATAGCTCTTTTATCTTCCACTGATTCTCAGCTTTATTCCCTTGGAACCTGAGGCACGGCACACGAATCTTATGTTTTTCCATGTGCCAGGCCACATTCCAGAAACCAGAGAGGAAAGAGAAGAAGAGAGAGGGAAAAAAAGAGCTGTGATTTCAGAGTCCAGTCAGCTACCCATTGTTAAACTTTCTGAAGGGAAATGTTTTGTGATTATTATTTATTTATTACTATAATTTTTAAACTTTTAAAAAATTGTTCTTTTATTTGTATTTACAGGGAGGAGGGAGTTAGCAAGGATCTTGGCAACTTATAAATTGGCTTTATTGTAGGAATGGAGGATGGCCAGTGGGTTATGACAACACTGGTTCCTTACTGCTTGTGGCTTATCCTTTTTGTTTCCAAGTCCTAATTTTGTTTTTCCATTGAAAAGATCTTGTTTACTTTATGAACCCAAAATAAAATTAGTTTAGATAAGAAAAATCAGAGGTGATAGAAACAGTTTCACCATCTCTTTGGAGCATCTGGAGTATAATTTGGGCATTGATGTAGACCAGATCTGCATATATGGGAGTGAATAGGTAAAAATTTAATCATATTTGTGCCTAAATAGTTATGTATTCTGAAAATAGTTCAGTCTTCTTTTAAAATCAATATGTTAAAATATGCTGTGTTTATCCTTAAGGTAAGACATTTTAAAATATAACTTGTATCATCTTTTGTAGTTAATTTCATACCATTTTGGACATAGTACATTAGACAGTGTTTTCTTGTTACATTAGCACTTGTGAAGATGATCAAAGCACATGGGCAGTCTGTCTTGAACAGAATTTATTTGCTAATGTTTTATGGATTTTTTTTCATGTAAAGTTAAAAGAAAATGAGCAAATTTTAAATGTCTGCAGTGTTACAATATAGTGTGAGTAACCTCAATGTGTTTGTGTTTATTTCCACTAAGGATTTTGTGACTACAGTTACTCGTTTACTTGAAAGTCCTTCAACTTGTATTCGAGCAAAAGCTTTTCTGGTCCTGCTACAGGTTTTCATTAATAACAGGGAGATGTTGCTACTCAGTTGTCAAGCAAGGTAAGGTGATAATTAGAGATATAATATTTAAAGTTGTCCCTGAAATACTTTTTAATGTGTGGTGTTTTTGAGCCAGAGTTTTAGGAGGGAACTCGTCTCTGTGTAATATGAATCATTTCATTCATGAGAATATGAAGAAAAGCATATTCTCTTTTGTCTGGGGTCATCAGGTGACCACAAGAGGAAACCACTGTCTTACAGGGACAGTCTGTCTTTTTAAGTAACTTGTGGTCCCAGTGAGCACTTGCAAAGAGCAGATTTTGCTTTGGGTAGGGCAGAACAAATACTGCAATAGCAAGTTGTTATGGTGGGAAAAGCAAAACAAAAGGTTCTGTCCTGTACCTTCCTCATCCTGGGGTCTGGTGTAATCCGTAGTCTCTTAAGTACGAGCAAATTCAAGGTAAACCACTATTTCTTGGCTATGTATGTTGTGGGGGTGATTTATATAATGACCAGTAAATTCCTGTGACTTTTACATGAAGTATTTAATTTTCCTGTGTTTTAAAATACTTGGCAAGAAATTACTCACAGTGGACTTGTTATTTGAAATTCTGTGTTTTCTGATGGAACAAAAAAAAATTCCTGTACCAGAGAGAAGCAAATTAGACTATGTTAGAATGTGAATTGTCACCCTGTATTGAGATGATTGGAGAAATAAGGTGAAAGAAATTTTAACTGGGTTTTGTATCTTCTACTGTTCAGTATAAAGAAGAGCAAAATGAAGTATGAACATAATTTTTACAATATTGAAATAAAGCGGGTTTGGAACCAAAAGTAAAAAAGAATGAGGCTTGTGGGTTGCTGTAAATCTGGATACATTTACAGCAAATATAACTTTGTTTCTTATATTGATGTTTGAGAAGAATTGGGATGTTCACGTTGGAGTTAGAGGGCTGGATTGGAAGGAGCAGGTGACATAACCTGAAGCCATTGGTGAGAGGACACCTTGTGGATGCCACCATTGTATATTCCTCCACTCACACACAAACCTGGAGATATCCCAAGATTTTTAAAATCACAGAGTACTGAATCCAAGTTTCTTTGTGTGTATCTTTTTGTATTTCTAGAAATGTTTTAGCAGATTGTGTTCTGCATTGTGCAAAATGCCTCTAATGATTTGTAAGTAATTTTTGAGTGGTTACCTTTTTAATAACTCTTGCTCTTCACGTGCTTGTTATACATGTACTGCTCTGTTGTGCGTTTGCAGAAATGTCTGACAGAAATCCTGCATGGACAGTTACTGGTTGTTTATCTATACCTCAGATATTATGTGAAGGAGAAGGAATTTAATAATTTTTATCACCAATTTACTTTATTTATAGTGCTTTCCAATGGGCACCTTTTCTGAAGAGAATGTGTTGTGAATTTGGGATATGATTCTGTGTTACGAATTTTGGCTTTATCCTGCTGTTTTATTGTGATGCTTCAGACAGAGCTGATTAGAGACCAATACATAATGTAACACATTAGGTAAAACAATAGGCATGTCTTGTAGCAGTTTTATTGAATTGATAAACTGTTTTTCTTCATTGTTAAGTTATCTTCATAATTGTTCTTTAGTGACCAGTGTATCTCTTGGTGGAATAGATCATCTAGCCTTACATCTGGAAAGTAAGATTGCTACAGAGAGATAAATGACCCAGTACATGTGGTGACACCAACTTCCATAATGTCATAAACTCTGGAATAATCTTACTATGCTGTGCTGGTTTCAAGGTAAACCAGCAGGAGAAATGAACTCAACACGAGAGAGATTATAAATCAGAGCTACAAT
>JAWWEV010000083.1:43912872-43923833 GCA_035583235.1 Hafferia zeledoni
TGAGCTTGGCCGTGGCCCTGAGTGCCATGATCTGGTAAAGGGACTGGAGTTGGACCACGGGTTGGACTTGATGATCTCGGAGGTCTTTTCCAACTCAACTGATTCTATGATTCTAAGACTAGTTTGGACTTCTATCTCTTTCAATATGGCCATTCCAACTAGTGCTAACATTATAATAGGCTGTTGTATGATTTATGTAGGATGATTTTTCTGGAGTGAAAGATTGATCTCTTGTTACATTGAGTTAAATTATTCTTGCTGTTGAGATTCCTACCTTTTGAAAAGAAATGCTTTTAGTCTTTTGCTCATACTGCACATACTGGTCATGTATTTCAAGAGTGTGTTGTAAAATCAGTCTCTAAGTTTGCAGAGAGATTCACTCCTTATATTAGAATCACATATTCATTTAATTTAGTAGAGTTGCACTTACTCAAAGTAGCTTAAGGGTTTCTTCCCTTGTGTTCCTGTACTGATTAATTTGGGATATTTTAAAAGTTGATTTAGATTAAAAGAAAAGTCTAAATTTTTTTTTTTAAATTACAGAGCCAAAACTAATGTATTATCCTGATTGTAACCACAGCTACTAGAAATGTCCATGTCTGTAATGTTTTTGAGATACAGAGGTTTTTTTTTGTTATGACAGGTAATGTTTTGCACTTGTTTAAATGCAGGCTTGTGATGTATATTGAAAGGGACAGCAGAAAGACCACACCAGGAAAAGAGCAGCAAGGTGGCAGTGAATATCTGTCAAAATGCCTGGATCTTCTCATCTATCACATTGTGCAGGAGCTGCCAGGAATTCTCGGTAAATTCAGTTGGTTAACTGAACAAATCTTACCTTTACTTACTCCCTCAAGAAACAGGTATCTTCTTACATACACAAGTGGAAAGACTGAATTGTCTGACTACATAAAGTTTGCATTCTATCAGCTTCCTGAAGTGTTGGTTATGTCATGATCACATGTTTTGTACTGGAATTCATGACTTCCTGTATTAATGTTTTGTCCTTGTGGAATGGTAAGCCCCTCAGTTCAGTCAGGAATGACACCCAAATGTGTAAGAAGTTTTATCAATGTTCTAAAGATACTCCAAGCATTGTAAAACCTAAGAGCAAATTTGCCCCACGAAACAGAGAGCTGGGAGAGATGCAACAGGATGTATCTCTGAGTACATGTTAATCACTTACCCTGAAACTTAATATATTGAGTGTTTGCTTCTGGAAATTTTCGACCTCAGTTGGTTTAGATGTCTGAAGCTGATTTACTCAGGCATAAGAGGATTTTTTCATAAAATTATTTTCTGATGAGATGATGCCTGATGTATTTCTCATCTTCTGTACATTATTTCTAGGGTATTGAAAATGAAATGGTAGCACTGCAAAGGTTAGTAAACCTAAATGTCATGCTGCTATTTTAAAAGAAACTTTGCTTCCTATGCTAATAGGAATTTTTGCCTTGCTGCAAACATCTGATCCTTTTTTTTTCTAACTAAATATCAGGGTTGCACATTGGCTGTATTTCAGGATGGAAGTCTCAGACTACAAATGTCTGAGGCAGAAACTCACCTCCTACTGGTTATATATGCAACTAATATAGTAGGCCCTGATATTTCCTCAGAATCTGAGAGTTCAATACACCAAATATATAGTTACAATCATAATACATATCAGTTGCTTAGATGTATATTTGCTACTGATTTACAATTTCAATGGGTTGTTGACGACTGATACCAAGCATATTTTTTACACTTTTTCTTTCCCACAGTGGATCTGCATGTTGATTTTTTCATTAATCTTAAGTTATCTATCCATATTTGTCCATATTGGTCAGTAGGGTTTTTATTGCTATGAATATGAGGTGGTATGGGCTCCTGAGAAAAATAATCAGATTTGAAAACTGGAACAGTTAAAAGCAGTTTAACTGTTGATTTAAAATTAATCCTGACTGGGTTTTTTAATATGCATTCATGTAAGCTCCTTACTGATCCCATCTTCTTCCACCAGATGTTGCTATAAACCAAATAGATTAAATTGTAGAAATTGGCCTTAAAGATACATTTGAACAAATGAAATAAATTGTTAATCTTGTGGATAATTGTAAACGTTTCAGTTGTTGTAAATAAGAAATTAATTTTATTTCTGCATTTATAATATTTAACCTATGTCTAGGAAATAGATATGAATTTCTTAGACCATGCTGAAAATAGAAGTTACCATATCTATCTATCAATTGCAGAATTTCCTAATGTGATGATTATATAGTCCTTAAAATATAGAGAGTAGGTTGCTCAGTAAATTTTTCCTAACCACAGAGAGCTCTTGTTGAATTACAATATTGTGTGTAATTCAAAACAAAAATTTATTGATGAAAAAATGGTGTTTTGGTTTATATATTGGGAGAGTTTTAAGCAACACTTTATTTTCCTTCAGCAGTGAATGAGTCAGATCTTTAAGGCCAGGTATTTTTACAGCCTACTTTGGTGCCAGGCTCTGTCATTTCTGCTTAGATTGAAAACTGAACTCCATGGGAGCATTGGTATTATTCAACATGATTAAACTCTGACTTACTCTGAAAGGAGAAAGAGCCTTTTCTGGCCTCAAAAATCATATAAAATACTGAATCCCATCCTTTATTTTTTTAATGTCTATGTGATTTCCCTTTTACAGTTTTGCACAGCTCTCTATTTAGGGAAAAAAGATACAGTAAGTGTTCTTTCAAGACAGCGTTTGGTTTTTAATATTTTCAGGTTATAGAATTTTCCTTCTTTCCATATGAGCTGTGACTTTTCTCACTCTGCTTCTGTTCTTTATCCCATGCAGAAAAGGTCTTGCTTTCCTTAGACAATAGGTAATGTAATAATGTACCACAAATTTAGCATAATGTTCCTTGTTTTTTGTATGTCTCTTCTGAAGTCTGAAGCCTGATTTTCACTATTGCAAATAAAGTGTTATTCTCTTATTGTATCTGAGGTTGGTCATGAAGGCAACTCTGTTCTCTCACTGAACTGCTGCTACCTCTTTTATGAGAATTCCTGTAGCTTTAGGTCACTTATGTCAGTTAAATTTGTGTATGGGAATGTGTGTGCATGGCTTGTGGGGGGATCTTTTTGGGGGGAAAAAAAAGGGAAAGGATGTTTCTTTTTCTTTTTTCCAACTGAACTGTTCTGCAGGGAAACCACGCTTCAGCATTATGTCACCCACTAATCATGGTTCATTCATTTCTTGGTTAGCTGAAAGTCATGAGAGCTTTGCTTTTTAGTTCACTGGAAATAGAATTGCACCCATAGAATTTCAATGTTGTCATTCTATGCATATGTAGTCACCAAAAGCCATTGTAAGCCCACTCTGCCAAGAGGGGTAATTTCACCTTTACTTGAACACCTGCCTTATATTTCTGTCCTCACCCTTTTGCCAGAGATCACCTTTGTGTGCCTGTCCCTGTAGCCAGAGTGGGAATTGGACACTGAGCTGGGGGGAAGGGAAGTGCTGCACAGCCTGATTTACCATATAGCCACATGAGCTCTGCCTTCAGCAGGAGGGAGAAGACAGGAGTGAACAGAGGCTACTGGCACAGAGGTGTTTTATGTGTCATTTGCATTGGTTGGTGAAGCACTTGAGTTGGCTCAGCCTGCACTGTTGTTGTCTGCAGGTGACATCCTGGCTGCCCTCACCAATGTCTCTGGGCGCAAACACCCCTCAACGGTTCAGGCCAAGCAGCTGAAGATGTGCCTTCCTATGATGCCTGTAGTGCTGCATCTTGTGACATCCCAGGTAGCTTTTTGTTAAACAAATGTCAAACTCTTGCATTTTCCCAAAATCTAATTTCTGCTGATGGTGATCAGAATGAATAAAAAAGAACTTTCATTAGTGTGTAGGGGTTTGTCGATGAGTATTCCAGCCATGAGACAGCATTGAAGATGTCTGACTTCTGTGAACTGTAAAACATCTCTAGTCATAGAAGAAAATCCATATTTTGTTTTGTTTTTCTTTAACATGTTGAATATTGGTTTACTTTTTCTGGTCATAAGACATGCATGTAACCCTTTTTTTTTTTTTTCCCCACTTTGGGTAAATTCCTATAGGTATTTCGTCCCCAGATAGTCACAAAGGAGTTTCTTTTCAGCTGTGGCACGTTACTTGTGAGTATAACCATCTAAGTTAAATATTTTTTCAAAAAAGTCCTGTGCATTAAAATTTTGGAAATTATTTAATGTAATAAAATTACATTAAATTTCTAATTTGGAAAGAGAAGTTTGTTCTGAATATATGTTTTAGGCTATGATTATATTCAAAACTTTCTTTATAATCAGAAGATATTTTCTGTGGTAATGTACTGGATCAAAGGGAAACTGCATATATTTGATAAACTGAGAGTTTCCTGTATGCTGTGCTTTACAGTAGAAAAGTTTAGCTCTAAATTGCACAGAATATTCTCTCTAGAATTTCATGCTAATATTTTATAAGTAGCAATGAAAGAGAAATTATAATCTTATCTATATTTAAGGTTTCGTTTCCTTTTGTCGCCTCCTTCTTGCCAATACTGTTACACTGTATTTAGTTGATGAAAATTATGGAGCGAAGATATTTGTCTCATATTGACATCTCTAACCTATTTATGACATTAGCCATAAAAAATGAACTTTTTAACTGTGCCATAGGATGGTATAGCAGAAATGAGGTAGTGAAGTTCTAATGTGATTTCTTCATATGAAAACAATTGCTTATGCTAAATAAGAAAAAAGAATATTCTGAAGTTACGTTTTCAGAGTTAGGCAGATACTTTTAAGTGCATGGGTTCATAAATGACAACTGGGTATTTACCTCCACAGTAGCATGAAGAAATCTTTCCTACAAACAGATTCAAGTTAAATGTTCAGATTCCCTTCTCTTTGTCCTTTGACTTTTGATTCCAAAAACTGTGAGTTTAATTTCGCTCTACTAAAATATTGGTATAAAAAGTAACATTAGAATGGTGAAAAAAAAGAAACTGTAGATGTTGAATTGCAAAATCCTTTATCCCTTTAAAGCATTTGTAACCAGGCAGTAGATTTATTAATAGTTTTCAATCAACCTTCTAAAAGGTGAAATTCTTCTGTCAGCAATTTAGGTACAGCAGGCCAGGTATAATGTAAGTTTTCTTTTGATGTTACTCCAGCTTATTTGAACACCCGACTGAGGAAGTCAGGCTAGTTGTAGTAGCACTCCTTTCCTCTCAAGTCGAGGAGGAGCAGATTACTCAATATTTCCTGCATCTTGTCCCATCTCCATCAAAAAAAGCAATTCAGGAACTTACATGCACTACATAAATTTACACATGAAAAAGAGAGGGAAAGTGGTATATCTGAAAAATTAATATTGCATTTTAATCCATTTTCTGTAACTGTGTTATGATATGACTAATTAATTGCATCTGAAAGAGTAACTATCCATTCTAGCAGGCAACAAACTACTCTGGAATTTCGTGTTTAGTGACATTCCCACTGCCATCTATAAAAGGACATTCAGTGATCAGCTTGTGCTTTTTCAAAGTACTGTGCTATAACTGAGGCCTCTAAGACTTTAGCCAGTCAGTCTTTCAGCTTTTTTTGTTCTTTTTTTTTTTTTTTTGCCTGATTTATTCAAATATCTTATTCTTAACAATAAGAAATTATGAGGAGTGGAAAGATGTGTGTTTGGTATCTGGAAGGAAAAGTTATTTTCCTGTAATGATTGTTCATTGAGAATTTTTTTTCTTTGCTGCTTTGAAGTTTCTTCTGTCATCACTGTAATTTTCAGTAGCGTTGAGCAGAGAAATTGAGAGGGAGTCGGGAAAGAGCTTTCATGTTTTGTGCTGTGGATATAAATACGTGAGGGCACAGTGCCCTGAAGGCACAGGGCACAGGCTCACCTGCCCTGAAACACACACTCACCATCCCTCTCCAGTGCTTAAGAAACCTTAGACAGCTGTATTTTTTAAAAATAAGTACATCCCCTTGTATTTCTAATATAAAATTAAGGAAATAAACATTAGTAGCCAGAAAAATTGTTGCAGCAGCTATTGATTTTTCCAAATTTGCCTTGAGATTATGTTTGTGTGAAAGTGTCTTAAAATGAACAAAGAAAATAATTTGTTCTCTTCCAAAACTACCTAATTAGATAATACTTAGAAATTTTCTTCAAATGATTGGGAAGCAATTGTTTTTTATGACTGGCTCTAAGATTCATTTAAACAATGAAATATATAATTAGTTTCTAACTCTTTTTTGAATTAGAGAAAAATCCTTGGGACGTTTTTTACATACTGGGAAAATAAGATAGCCCATGTAGCTACTTCTGCCAATTTAATATGTAATAATGGAATTTTAAGTGGTAGTGAAATATGAAACAAGCACCATTTTCTTAAATACTGCATTAGTAAAAAAGAGCATGCTACAAATTTTGCTGAGGATTTTCCTTCCTTAGCAAATCTTAATAACATGGCTTTTGCATTCCCATGAGAAAAACAGCTATGCAGAGAAATGAAAGCAAAAGAATAGTGTGTCTAATTATGCAGTATTTACTCAACCAGATAAATAATACTGTATTGCCTCTGTTCCTTAAAATGGTGACTAATTTAGGTGATTTTTAATAGAAGGTTGTGTGCATTTTTACATGTTCTCCCTAGTGTAACTGTATCCATGGTGTGTGCAGTATGCGTGGAGATCAAAAAGATGCTACAAATAACAGAAAATTGCATTTTCTGAAGGCTCTGTGGTCATTTTACTGAGTTAGTTTGGCATAGCCATGTCCAAGGTAGTTCAAAGTCTTCTAAGCAGTTACAGTTTTCTGTTAAAAATAAAGACATTTAATTCCTTTCTATTTTGCTGGAAATACTGTAATTCCTGATATCAGTCAGGGTAATAGTCCTTACTGTACTCCACATTTATGTGTCCATCAGCACTACAGGCTTGCAAAATTTTAACAGCTAGATCATTAGTACTCTCAGTCTTAATTGATTATTATGAAAGTATTTCCTAATATAGGTGCATTAGCATTTTGTATTTACACAGTCCCTTAAAGAATTTCTTGTTGAATTATTCAGTGATTATGCTAAAGTGTTTTAACATAAATGCTGCTTCTTTTGTAGGAGTTCATCATATCAATAGATTCAGGAGAAACAAACCTGGACAGAGCAGTAGGTGAGGTAACCCACAATATTGCAATGCTTTATTATTCAGGTATTATAGCAGCTGCATTTTATAAATAAATATGATTATTTTTACCAATAGGACAAGCTGCATCAGAGGAATTGATCAAGACTACTTTATTGACCTTCGAAGCAGTAACAGAGCATCCCAGCTTGTTGGCAATCCATCGCTCGACTGTAAGTCTGACAACCATTTAAATATTGCAGGCTAATAGACCTAATTCCATTTATAAATAGAATATTTTGAAGATTTAGAAACTGTATGAAATATGGCTTAAAATGTATTGTGGCTCTATTTGACAGGAAAAAATGCTTATTGTTTACAGAGAGATTTTCAAAGAAGCAGCAAGGCATTCAGACTCAGTTTACTGTATTTAGTTGAGAAATCAGAGGGAGAATTAGAAGGACTTAAAGTTTAGAAATAGTGATTCTTGATTCTGTAAGTCTTCAGTTTCAACGCAACTATGTTGCTGTATATTAATGAAAATATCACCACTTTATTTATCATTATGCTTTTAACATAGCTGGGGAAGGCCACCTGTGAGGACTAATCCCATTCAATCATATTCTTCCTGATGGGATCATCAACAGCACTGCTAGTGCTGGGCTTTTTTTGTTGTTGTTTGTCTGCTTGCTTTTTCAAGTATAGCAGATTTCTTACTCAAAACTTGCATTACAATTACCAAACCCACATTCTATAAGCTTCTTGTATCACCAAGGTTTGTTTGAAGTTTTTGGTTAAAAGATTATCCTGTTAGCTAAGCTAGCTGAAGACACAAAAATTACATCACAAAATAGTTTTCAGGAAATCAGAAGGTCTGAATGTTTGGATCAGTGTGTGACAAATCATTGTAACCTGTACCAAATGCAGTTTTGTGCCTAAATTCCCACCAAAAGTATAACCCACCATACTTAGTGGGATGACCATTTGCTTCAAATTGAAATCTATGTGTTCACATTGGAATTAGGTAAAGGGCACACTCAATACAGCACTTATAGCACTTATATCAAGAAAGGCATTAGCAAATAAAAAGAATGAAGGATCTTAGGGGTTGTGCCACATAAGAATGGGTGATGTTAGAAATCACATGGTTTTAGAAGTTGAATTCTATTTGATGTGTTTCAGTTGAGTATTTACATTATCAAGTGTTAATAAGTGTAAATAGTAAAATTCATCCAAAATATAAATTGGAATTTAGGTAAGTTTAGTGGGTTTTTTCCATTAATGCTTACAAAAGGGTGTGTTCAAGAAAATGGTCCTTATGCAAAAAAGCTAACCAATTAATAGTCAGAAGAGAAATAGTACAGTACTGAGCAGTTCAATTTATTTTAAACTAATAGGGCAAATAATGTCCTAGAAAAGAAATGTTAAGTGTAGGTGAAATACAAATGCCTACTGATATCTCCTTACATGCCTGTCAGGCTGCCTCTCGCTGTGTTATACCTGCATCATTCTAGAATCACCTCAATTTTAAAAAGTAATTGCTTTACTTTTGTGGGTTATCAGTGTGTCTTATACTGACAGAAATACCTATCATTTTTTGTGGGGGTCCATCGACAGTTACTGAAATTACAATACTGTGTGTCAGCACATTACATAAATTTACCCTCCCTGTTTAAATTTGAATGATCTGGGGAGTTTTCCCTGGAAAATAACACCAAGGAGACAGTTCCTCTTTACAACTCTTCTTCCCCTGTGCCCATCTCCACACAAAGCAGAACGTTTTACTGAAGCCAGAGTCACTGTCTTAGTCTCTTAAGTAACCTGTGGCTGTGGCAGTAGGTGAGCTTTGAAGTATCAAGATTTCTGGGCAACAGTTGACTTCATGTCATGTGTTGAAAGTTTTAGATGTTTATTTAAAATCCATCTGAGTGTACCAGTTATGTAGCTAGAGATAAAACTTCCTCTCTGACCAGTGCTTGTCCAGTACTTCTAACACATACCACTTTTGTAGTTTCCCTGATTTAGAATAGGTGTAAAATTGTATCTTTGTCAATGAACAGCTTTTCTTTTCTTTTTTTTGAGGAAACCTATTACTTCACTACTTCACTCACTGATTTTCATAAATAACATCTCTTCCTAATTTAAAAGAGCCCTCCTAACACTCAGCAAATAGTCATTCAGACATAAAATAAAGTGCAGAAATTGCCTTGCATTTTGTGTGTTAAATTCAAGAAATTGTCCATTGTAATTAATATCTCTAACCACATCTGCCACTAGTGGTGCAAACAGTAATTAGTTTAATACTATTTATGAAGTCTAGTGGGCTAATTATACTTGAATGTACAGCACACATTACTTTAGAGGAAAGTGGTACTTCATCTTCTATGATGCATACAGACTATTTTTGGAATTGCTGTTACTCAAGGGATATCTTCTAATTGCTGCTGTGTGAGCATGACTGGAATCCATGAATATAAATACCAGGACCCAGCAGAACTTTGTGCTTTTTTAAAATGTTGAAGGTAGACATGTTTGAGCTTCCAGATCAATATTTAAGTGTGACAGTGGTTAATAGGAAACTCTTCTCCTGGAGAGAAATTTGAATCCTAGGCTGAGATCAGGAGCCTGGACTGCTCATTTAGACAAAGTTGTTACAAACAGGATTTTAGGGAGTGGGGATGGGGGAAGAGGATGCATTTTTTTCTACTGTGACATTGCTTTAAAATCTCTAATCATAAATTAAATGCATTTTTAATGAAGTCTAATTTAATAAAAAGTAGGGTTATATTGAGCAAGCAGAACCAGAATGTTTTTCACTTGAGTTCTGTTTTTAGTTTAGCTGCAATGGAAATTGTATAAGTTAACAGGAACTGAAGAGCAACATCTCAGGTTCTTTCCCACTTTGAAAAGAATTGCTCATTCTGGGTTTTAGTTCATGTTTGATTTTCTTTTGCACTTTGAACCAAGAAAATAGGACAAATTGATTTTTTTTTTAATGATCAAATTTCTGATTACCATCAACCTGAAGCCAATTATTGAGGAGCTTCATTTCTGTTGGGACTGACTGTAGATATGGCAAAGTGTGATAAAGTTAATGGAAATTAATTCAAAATGCTCAAATGAAAGCCAGCAGTGAGCAGTAATTTAATTTGCATGTAGTTTTGTGTGTTTTTACAAGATATAAAGTAAGGACCATCAGTAGGTGTGACTGTGCAATTTGTGACAGAACTAGATTTTCAGGTATGCAGATATGGTTGTGAAGGCCATCGAGAAGAGACTCCCAGACTGGAGTGAAATATAAACTCCAGTTCCTTAAACTGGGAGAAGTCCAACTGCCTGTTTTCTCCACCTGCCTAAAATGGAAAAGTATTCATGAAATTCAGATACTGAGGTTTATAATAATACTGATTTTCCAATTTTTTTTGAAGGTTTTGTTATAATTAACTGGTTTTGTGCTGACCATATCATTTGCTTTTTTCTTTTCTATGCTGAGTATATTTATTTGCCTGAAAAAAGGACATATTCTGGTTCAGATCACTTAGAGCAGTGATGAGGCTCACAATGGCAGGCAGTTCCTGTGGGAGTCCTTTCTATCCTCTAACTAGCTCCCAAAAATGATTTGTATATTGCACAGGTGATCTTTTACCTGAAGCATGAAGGTTGTTATCTGGTTAAGGTAAGAGTTGTCAGCAGTGATTCTCTTCCTCAAGGTTTAAAATTTATTTTATAAATCAAGCTAAAATAAAAGCACCCTGGACATGATGAGTTGCTTGATAGCAAGTGTCTTGGTTTGAGGGGAAAAACCAAGATGTTTACTCACAAGAGGAGGAGGGGGCTTCCTCCTCAATAATCAC
>JAWWEV010000083.1:43923933-43952891 GCA_035583235.1 Hafferia zeledoni
ACTCTCTTTGTTAACTACTGGCATGGACAGTTAATGGCAGGGGAGAGAATTCACATAATAATTCCAAACTACAACAGCAAGTCAAGGGAAAAGCTGTCTGACATGGAAATCTACTGTTTGACAATGAGAGTTATTACTTTCACCAAAGATGACAACACAAGGGTTAGAAACTTCTGCACGCACTTTTTGCTTTTTTTTTTTTTTTGGTGTTCTTCATCCACAGGCTGTTCTGATCTAACCACTGACACCTTAATTTTGTCAATATAGGATATGGCTGTAGGAACATATTGTACAGAAGTTTTTCAATTGCTTTCCTTTTTCAAGTAGCTTAAAAGTTCTATGCCCCATGTGGCTTTCTGTCCATTAAACTAATCCAGATGATGCGAGACTTTTTTTGTGCAACCATTTCCCTACTAATTGACATACTGAGTCAGTCAATCAATGCTGTCTCTTCCCAGAAGAAAAAAAACCCCTCAATGAAGATTCTGAAGTTCTGAAGAATTTTAGATAAAAATTACAGAAATGTCATCCTTCTTCCCAATCCATTCGAACATGCATTAGATTATTTTTTCTATTGCATTCTGAGAGATTACTGATGATATTAAAACATTGAGGCACATGCTGTGCCTCCTGTAAATGCTTTAAGAAATCTGAAAGCAGCACAATCTTAATTCCATGGTCAATTCCAGCAATAACTTTTTATGTGGAATTTTAATGAGAATAAATGTCATGGTGATGTTGAATGTTGTGGCTCTGACATGTGACTGGAAAAAGTTTTGGGAGCTGATAGTCTTTGGTATGCTCTTCTTTGAAGAGAAGGTATTTCCCAGGAGAATCACAGAGTATTCTGAGTTGGAAGGGACCCACAAGGATCATTAAGTCCAAGTCTTTAGTGAAGAGCCAGTTGAAAGGCACACTGAAAAGAACAAGACACCTCCAGAAAAATCTCTGAAAGAAAAGTAATGAGCATAGTTACTTGTGAATTTGGATACAGTCACGGCACATAATGGATAGCACAGTTTCTATATGTAAGCTTCATTCTGCGGTCTGATTTTCACTTGAGAACAGCATGGCTCACAAATGCACCAGGCTTTAAGCCTGCTTACTCTTTGTTTTCACCCAGTGTCACGGCTTTGGTCTTAAGCACTGATTTGAAGAGGTCTAAAGCTTAATTAAGGGAGCTATTTTTTTACTGTTGGTAATGTTAACCATACTAAGTAAGTTCTGTGGCCTTGAGAAGTGTCAAGCTATCCATATAAACATAGCCTGAGTTGTAGGGGATAACAGGTAGTTTTGGTTATATGCTTGTTCATTAATACAGGGTGGCTCCATGTTATGTTCAGTAGTTGAATTAATCCTTGCTGACTGGCACAAGGGGATGGACGTTTAGTTCTCCACCTTCCTTCTTAGGGGATACCTCCCAGGAAGTGAGGAGTAGTGTAGTGGGTCCTTCCACTGTGAGTCCTTGCAGTGTTACCACTGCTTTAGAGTTGGTACTTGTGGAGCTTGGACTCGAGTTTTTAAAAATTTAGCTTTTTTAAGAGGGATGCCTTGCAAAGATGTGTTGCAACATGTGCTACTTATAACGAATTCAGAAAAGGGAGGTGACAGAACTGATGAATGACACTAAATTATTTACAGAAGTGAAAATTAAAACTGGCAGAGAAATTGCAGAGGGTTTCCTTCACATAGTGAAAGAAAAATAAAATTACCTGCCATTCAATACTGATAAATGTCAAATAACACACATGGGGAAAATAATTTCAACTATGCATATGCAGTGTCAAACTCTAAACTACTTGTAACTGTTCTGGAAATCTTTTAGCAGCATTTTTCTATGGAAATTATAGTTTTCCACTCATCAGTAATCAGAAAGACAACTAGATTATTAGAAATGACTAGTAAAAGTTCAGACAAAAAGGCAGAAAACATCACTTGCTATGGTAAGTCTGTGGTGCCCTCAAGCCTTGTATACCAAATGTAGTTGTGGTCGTTCACTCTCAAAGGCAATGAAGCTTTTCAAGAAAAAGTACAGCGTGATGGCGCAAGGAGGGTCTGAGAGGATAAGAACTTCAGCTTGCAAACAAAAAACTCCAGAGCATAGCACTACAAATGGCATGGGAAAGTGGATTTGGAAATAATTACTTGTATTGTAAAATGAGAATATGTAGGTATCAAGTTAGCTGTGTCAAAATAAGCGCAGATGTGTCTTTTCAAAAGGCGTCATTTAAGATTAAAATTCAGTGCCATAGGTATGGCAGGTGCTGAAAGTATAAATATATTGAAGATAGACTTGGACAAATACATGGGAGAAAAGGTTAAATGCAGAAGTACAGATACAGCATCACCCTAGGAAGCGTCTTATAGCAGCTACTTTATTAGGAACTAGAGTTGTGCTTTATGTTTGGTCTGTTTCTCCTGCTCTTTCCCTTCTTTCAAGTTGTCAGAGGATTACCAGGTTTGAGCTGTGTTTTTGTTTGGTCAGGTACATAGTTATTGTAGTTTGGAGATGTGAATATGGTGTGGATAGAAGTGTGTGGTATTTCATTGCTATTTGGGTACTAATAACAGCACAGTTATGGCAATACAGCCCTTGAATGTGCCATCATTACAGAGTTTCACAACAATGGCTTTGTGCAGTTAGGTATTTACTATGGCCTGGATATCAGGCAATTGAAAAGATTGTGGGAAGTCATATCATATACAGCTATGATCATATTCAACCTATTTAGCCTGTTTAGGCTTAAGAATATTTCCTTTTTTTTTTTTTAAAGCAATCTTAGTGATAAAGACTGAGACAAAAAACCCCTGTATCTTACTATCTTCATGCATATATGGAGATTTGATTCCATGTAGATAAGAGCAGTCACTTAAGAAGAAATGAATCCTTTTTTGAGTATTCTTCTAGTTTCACTGCCAAAATTCTAATACTGTGCTCCTCTATACATAAGTGATAGAAACATTTGTAATTGACTCCTGAATTTATTAAAAATATTTTATATACTATTACACTTCAGTTTATTTCACCTCTATAATTACTTGCATAGTTCATATCTTGTTTACCATAGTAAAACGTGTCATTAGTAAAAAACCAGTGAACCAAATGGCATGGAGTGAAGATGAGGCTTGTGGAGTTGGGAAGTACCTGATTTAAGGTTCATATAAAACTTAATACGTTTCTCCCTTCAGCATATGCATTCTAATATGCTTTTGCATAACAAAATAATTTTTCATAGGATTAGTTGTTCATTTAGTTGATCTCTGCCCCACACAGAACTGACATGAGGCAAACACGTGCTTTGGGCAATTCCATTCTAAACAGTTTGTTTGCCAAAACTGAGGTTTGTGTTAGAAAAATTTCAGAGAAATCTACTACAGTATTTAATACCTAAAGAATCTTCTTTACTGTGCCAGCTGAAAATATATTTATCTTAGAAAAGACTTATGACTGGCTTAACTGCATTCATTAATGTGGAGAGACTGCTGTTAATGCTAGATTAAAGTGCAAGAAGATTTTAAGTGTTAGGAATTGAAGTTGCATCATAGTGCTGTGTACTGGCATCTTAATCGGTGTAAGTCTGAGTCAATGCTGCTGTTGTTGAGTGATTCATAATATCCAGGGACCCAACGTTGCTTCAGATAATCGAGAGCTGCTTCTTTTCTTCTTTTCTGTCTCATGCCTTTAATTTACCACTTACATGTGCCTCTTCATTTGAGGAGCATTGCAGTGGGTTGAATTGGACTGTGAGATCTTAGGTACACACCTTTTTTTTTCCTGCCTCACTGTTGTGTTATAACTGATACTGTTGTGGAACAGCTCAGAAACCTGCACTACTGGAGTTGTTGGAATGCAATGTCGTTTTGTTATTTAACTGAAAAGGATATGAAATATTTCAAAATTATGAAGTGTTACATAAGTCACTACATCTATGATATACAGGATTATCTATATAGGTTTTGCTATTTGTACTTGCAAGAGTAGTTTGACTTCCAAGTAGAATCCTTTCACCTCTTTTATTGAAACATGTAACAAAGGCATTTTTTAGTAGCTTTTTTCAAAGGTGAAATGTCAGAGATTGATTTAACAGAGTCCACCAGCCACCAATGAAGTAGTTGCCAACTGCAGTTATTGCTGGCTAGAGGTGAACTTCATTTAGTGATCTTTCTCATATTTACTTTCAGATTATATAGATGTTTCTTATTAGTGGCTTCATACGTCTAGGGAAATTTTATCTTCTGGGATTAATTACTAAAACAAAACACATGGGGGATTATAACACAGTCCTTTTACACCAAATTCTGTCCACAGTGTAGGGAGAACCCACACAGCAATTTTATTTGTAAAAATAAATCCAAGGAGAAGGTGTGTGTCCATGATTCATGCTTAAAAACTACAGAGCTGTCCATCCATCTTACCCTGAAAACCAAAGCATGTCCTGTCTAAATAAATTATATTTAACAATGATTTAAGGCTTAGTAATTCTCTCACAGAGAATAATATTAATACACTATTTTTGTAACTGAGCTACAGCCTAGTTTGACGTTGGTTGATTTCCAGTAGAGCTAAACTGACTAGTCCTGTGACAGATGTTAAATTTGTAACAATGCCCTCATGGACAATTAAGAGTTGACAGGTTTATATTTTTTCATACTGCACATCTTATGTATGTGAATTCATATTTTAGTGAAAACACTGTGTATTACCAGAATGGAAGAAGTTAAAATTTTTTCAAGAATCTATATTTAATAGATTTTTTAATTTAATTTAATAGATTTGTTTTTTATTTAATTAGAGGTAGTACATCTTTCCTGATGTATCTTAATTCTATGCAGTTCTGTTTTAGAAGGATTTTTCATCTGCACTTTATTCAATGATTACTTTATGGATTAAAGCATCAGGATTAAGATACTCTAATACTCTTTTTTCGTAATAGCTTACATCTGCACTGAATTCTGTATTTTAAATTAAAATTCCCTGCCAATGAATTTAAGCAAAGTTGTTTTCTATCTAAAAGTGCATTAATATCTGCAACTGGGGGCAGTTTACCAGAGAAAATTGAACGTGGTGGCTTTATAAGTGTGATTTTGGATGGATTTCCATGATTATTCATCTCTTTGATTAAGGGCTGTAGCAGTGGAATAAACACAGCTGATAGTGTATATCTTGTTCTGTTTTTTTCCTCTGTCAATTATCTAAGCCAGATCTTTCTAATTCTGCGGTTTAGGTTGAAGACTGTATCGTCCCACCACTGGTTTCTTTGGTCCACAGTCAGAATGGTAAGTACATGGGCACATCAGATACAGTTTCCCTGAATTCCACATTTGGCTGTAATTATGCTTCAGTGTGGTCACATTCTTGGCACCTTTCTTTTCAAGTGGAATGGAGACTCTTCAGCCTGCGGCTGCTCTCGGAAACCACATCGCTGCTTGTGAGCCATGAGGCCATGGCTGAGGAGCAAGGGGAGAGCCTCAACTCAAACAGCAAGCTTCTGTCTCTCATTAGAGAGTTACTGCTGCCTCAGTAAGTGTAATACTGCTCCTGTGATGGGGAATAACCTGATCCTCAAGCCATTTTGACAGCGTATTTGTTTTAACTATCCTTTTTATGTTTAAGTGGCAAAGCCAAAGGAGGAATAGCAATTAACTGCTGCCAGAGTTCTCTGCCCAGCATGTCCTTCTAGGTTTATTTAGTATTTTGTCATATACAGCACAAACACAATTTTTGTGTGGCACTCATTTCTCATTCTGTGCCTCTGCCAGTTCTTGGAGCAAAGCATGACTACCCTTAGCTTTTGGGCTGTGATTTAAATACTCCTCTTTGTATCACTAATAAAGTTAGCCCATTCCAACCACAACATCTTTTTGTCTATTTTGGATGTTGTGCCTTCACGTAAGGTGTTCTGATATCATAGGGAATGGCATATAACTTTTTTAAGAGGAATAGTACATCATGGATTAATCCTCCACAGTTCAACCACATGTGGCCTGGACCGTCATTTATAAGGTCTATTATCAA
The DNA here is from genome assembly GCA_035583235.1 of Hafferia zeledoni. Lineage (NCBI taxonomy): Eukaryota > Metazoa > Chordata > Aves > Passeriformes > Thamnophilidae > Hafferia > Hafferia zeledoni. The sequence continues at coordinate 43,929,950 of JAWWEV010000083.1, forward strand.
ATGAGGCCTCTCACTTCATGCTGACTTGCAGGTGAGCATGAAGACAGCTCTCTGTGTTATGCACATGCTGACTGTAACCTGGTAACATCTGTGAGCAGAGGGAAGGAAAGCATGAATGTGAGATGAGTACAGTAGTGATGAGTCATTGTTCATAGTTTACCTTATTCTAATAAGAGTACAGTGTATTTTCATGTGTGGCCCTATGCTGCCCTAAGTGAGAAAATCGTTCCCCACCCCTATATTAAATAAATAGAAGAAGGCTGAAGGAATGGATGATGGATTATGATCAGAAACACAGTGCCCTCTCCAAATATGAGACTGTCTTTCCTAATTGAATAATGCTCTTACAGTTTGAGGATCAAAGTTTTATCAATGCAAGATGTGTAAACTTTTGTCTATGACAGAGAATTGGAAGGACATCTTAAGGGTTTTAGAGAGAAACTTTCATACCTTCTTTCACATTTTTTCCCTCCTGGGAAATACAGAATGTATCAGTACAAATTAAACTGGAAACATTACTTTTAAAATAGACTCTATGCATTATTAAAAGCTGTCAGATAATTTTGTTCGCATAAGGGAAGAGACCTGGAGTCAAGGGAGACAGAGTTCTGTCCTTCCTCTTGAACTTGCCTTTGTCTATCTTGCCCATGAAACATGTCCTTCTGACAATGTTTTTCATTGACCTGAAGGATGTGTGTTTGGAGGGTGTGCCAACTAATTGCAAACTAGAAGGAAAACAGCCAGTATACTCCTGTGTCTGAGCTTGTTAGCTCAGTTGAGTGGCTGGGCTTTTTGGTCTGAGACTAAATATGGTCTTATGTGGGACCATCCAGGGGACTCACAGGGGACTGCACCTGTGCTGTCTTTGCATGCATTATGTCATATCAAAGTATGGAAAAGGGTCTTGCAGCAGCTCAGAATCTTGGTTCCAGGCTTTAAGATTCAGTGTAACCTACTGTAAAGATAATGTAAAGCTCTATCCCATGAAGTGTAGGTTACTTGAAAACTCAGAACATTTGAAGGCTGAAGAGGTGTTTGCTGATGTTTAGTCTTTCTGTTGCTGGGTGAAGTCTGGGACAGGGTGTGACTCAGCTGGAGACAGTCAAGAGAGGGGAGATAATGTGATGGCTCTTTGTTCATGGGCAGTCTGTGTGGGAAAGTGGGTTTTTCAACCCTTTTTGAGTCTACTGAGAACTGAGAATTGTTGAGTATGGAAAGCAGGGACATCCAGGTTTAATATGTGATGTTCTTTTTGTGAAATAAAATATCTTTCATTCCTATAAATATTTTCCTCAAATTAATTTGTTTAAATGTGAAACTGACCCTCGAAGTGGAATAAGGGTCACTATGCATGAAATATAAATGGACTTCATTTTGAGGTAAATGCAGGGGTGCAGCAATTACTACTTTTTTTCTCATCTTCTACATCATCAATAAAATGGTAATTCTATTAAATATTTGTGCATTTATAGATCAGAAAGTTAGCTTCCTCGTAGGGTTTTGATTGAATTGAATAAAATAGTGTCATCAAATTTCAGTTTACTGAAAGGTTATTCGCCTGAGCATTTCATAACCAAAACGAAACTTGGAGATGTAGAAAATGAATACATGGCAAATGCTTTATATCCAGCTCTATTTCATTTTAATTCTTAATATTCGCAGTTATATATAATTTGAAAATTGAGCCAGAACCAATGAAATAGAGGAATGTGTAAATAGTTTTATTTCATTTATGTATCTTGTTCTTAGTAGGCTGCCAGGCCAGTTCTCCAAGTATAAAGTCCAGAAGACTTGACATAATGTTCAGTGTTTTTTAAGAGCTTAGGAGAGTTAATATCCTTGGATCTTTTGGTCCTTTTGTCATGATTGTTTGTGGAAAAGTTTGACAAAATCACTCCTTACCGTGTAGTATTGGGAGTTTACAGAACCCCTTTAAAATGTCTTCTACTGTTACTAAACTGTTTTGTGTTTTGATGTGGCAGCAAAATCCTCTGATGGCTCATTCATTTAATAAAGTATCTCAAGCACAGAGTATTTTCCCTTCAGAGAAGATTCATAGCTCCTAATGGCCTTTACTCAGGCAATGTGTTTATATTAATTGCTAAGACATTGACTGTAGTAATCTGCCTTTTCTCATGTGGTATTTGGTTTGATGGATCACTGCACCTCCCTTAGAAATATTCTTTACTAATATTGTCTTGGGGAAGGTGACAATAGAGTTTCAAGGAAAAGGAAATAAAGTGACTGTTTTCTTGAACCTCGAGGAATTAGCATGCTAAGTATGCTAAGTAGTGATAGTGTCTCTCAAATGTAACATACAGAAGGCTGGAAATTGTTTAAAGTGGAGATGTGTAGGGAAGGTATTGATGTGTTTATATAAACAAGTATATTGCCAAGTGTCAGATATTTAAGCTAGCATGGTTGATTCATTCATTACTCCTATTAGGAATTACTATTTTGGAGACCTAAACCATGTCTTATGCAACAAACAGATGATTTCTGGCGTCTGAGTCACCTGATAGCACCTTCGCTGGTTTTGGAAGATTTAGTCACAGACTTGGCAAAAAAAATTGCAAATAGGCCCGTTACGTTTGGTAGGAATACGTGTTGCTTTTGGGATGAGGGTCTACTAATGTGTTTCAGTGTTTTCTTCCTTTATGAAGGAAGACTTTTTAATCACCAGTGGAAAATAGTTGTCTTTGGGGAAATGGGATCTGTTACTTGTAAAAGAGAGATTCTAATCACTAAAGACATGAAGCCAGCACTGACTTTTCGCTGATCATTCTGTAGATACTGTGATGTGGTTTGCAACTCTAGAGCGGCACACTGAGATCTGTGTGTAGTGGCTGTAACGCATTGCCCGTGGGTGTTATGCTTGTGTAGGAATGTTACCCCCTCTTCTGTTACAAATGAAGAGATTTATGCATTCTGTGCTGTTACTTCCACATGATTAGGGTAGCACTATTTGTAATCCAAAGCTGTGTTTTGACCTGAGTTTAGTTTTCTATGCTTACATCTCTCTCACTTCCATCATTGTATCTTACTGCCATCCAGATGCATTCTGATTTAAACCCAATAAAATTATGCCTGTTTGTTGGGTGGGCATCACTGGAACGTTAGTAGCAACAATAAGGTCTATTTTGTCTTTCAGTAGCCTGTTCCCCCCCTTATCAAGATTTCCATGAGGTGATATTTGGAATTGTTTTGAAGAGCTTTTTCTTTTATTTCCACTGCCATAGCTCTCAATAAGTGTTGTTTTGTAGTATTTTTGTATTGTTCTGTTCCACATTACTTGCCAAATGGAAGTAGGCTGTAGTGAAAGCAATATTTTGTGAAATTTGAGATAAAATATAAAGCCAATGTGATTTTTTTTTTCAATTTTGACAAAATTCACTATGTAGACAAAATATAGAGCTTAAATATAAGCTGATTGATCATTTTCCTCAGCACCCGATAAATCTTTTGCCTAATATTTTGGTGCTCATTTTCTACTTCTCTTGAAGATTCAATTTTTTTATATAATAAATATTTACTGTAGATCAATAAATGAGTCATATGCGTGTAGACAAGGTTGATGTTTTATAAATATATTTTATAGTTTTAAAACATGCATGTGTTATATATATAACCTGCATATATATACACAAGTGTATATATTGTTACATATTTTGCAATTATGTATCTCCCTCTAAAATTTTTATTAATGCTGCTTTTAAAGTTAATCTGATGGTGGCTTTAAAACACTGTTTGTAAGCAAGCCTTGTTGCTCTGTACAATTCCAAACAGCATTGTACTTCCCTTGTGGTTACTATAAAGTTTGAGGCGGTCCCGTGGTGTAAAGGAGAGCACTCTGGACTCTGAATCCCAAGGTCCTGAGTTCCAGTCTCAGTGGGACCGTCCCCTGGCAGTTCAAGCCTCCCTGCCATCCCATCCCGTCACATCTCGGATGCTCAGCAGGGTCAGCCCTGGTCAGTACCAGGTGCTGTGACAGTCCCGAGGACTTCACTGTCACTGTCCAAGCTTGCTTGGCTGTGGCAGATGGACCTTAGGACTGAAATGGTGGGGCAAGTTCTGCACATGCTGTGCCTCACCTAAAACATCCACTGGGCAGGCTGGAAGGGCACGTGGGGAGAGCGAGCCCTGCCCAAATCTTCGTTTGCGAAGTCTGGCCATACATACGTTATAAAGTTTGGAAATGGGAAATAATGCATTTTTAATATCAACTTTTTTTGACATGAATCTCTTGACTTTTTTTCCCCTCTCACTGTTTCTGCCTCTTCTGCCCTTGCCTTTCAGGTACGACCACATCCTGCTGGCTCCAGACCCTGTACCAATGTACGCTCTGAAGCTGCTGGTGGCCCTGACTGAGCACAGCCCTGCTGCTGTGAGGTGAGACAACTACACTTTCTCTGTTGCTCTGCCTTCTTTCTGTTTCCATTTCTGTTCTATTAGGAATTGGTAATAACACACCTCACTATCGTACTACTGTGACTAGCACTTTGATTCAGAAAATCCTTGGAGAGTATTTTTTACAGAACACAAGCTTATGTTTTTTGTGTCAATTTTATATGATCCTGGTTATTTTAATATGGATTTAGCCAATGAACCACTAGAGACAAAAGCGTAAGAATTTTAACATTAAAATTGTCATCAAAATATAACAAACACCCAAAATGCAAAACATTATCAAAATTATTGTCCAACTAAGCATATTTGTAGCTAGGACTAGGTGATGTATTTGTTAAAAGTTTACATCAGTTAATTCACTTGTAAGGTAGTCAGTTTTCCTGCAGATATATCTACCTTTTAATGTTCCTCAATATGAATTTTAACATTTGGTGTAGGTACCCTTGGTATGTTTAGAAGTATTTAATTATCTCTTTCTTCTTCTTTAGAGTGTAATGGGGAAAAAAAATCGCAGAGAAATTAAACTGTGTGATTAGATAATAATAAGGAAGCACCTCTTGATCTTCCTGGATGTGCCCAGAAAATCTGGTTGTTGTTGCGGTCACTGTTGTCCTTGGTGTCTGACAGTGCTGTTGAGCATTGTAGTGTCTTGCTTTGATTGATCAAAATGAGCACAAGAGGAAAAAAACATAAGAAAGGAAATTTAATTTGTTTTCCCACTTTTTATTACAGAAGGTGAAACATCCTCTTTTAATCTTTTATGATGCTATTGGGAATGGTGCCTTAATATACTAAGTACAAATGAACTAGGAAATAGGGAGATTTTAAGTGTTTTGGATTGTATAGAATAGTTTTATTGTAAAGAAGCTGTTTATGCTACTACAGGATTTTATGTATTATAGAAACAAGTCAAACAGTTTCCACTTTTAGAATTAGACCACAGATATTCTAATACTGTAAGAGTTATAAAGAATATTTCTGTATCTTGAATGCTGGTTATATTAGCAGAACATTTCCTCTCCCTACTGAATTCTCTTTATTTGAAGAATCACATCTATTTGCTATTATGCTCAATGGAGGTGGATTTTGGATGCACACTCATCCTCAGGGTCATCAGGCAGTAGACAGAAATTCTTTTCTTAATAGTATTAAAGAGCAGCTCTGGATATTCAACAAACTATTAATAATTTTAAATACCAGTTTATCCAGAGCTGTCATTTAAGGACTGGCTACCAGAATCCAGATTCTCCATCTGTAATCGTTCTGTTTCTCACATCTTACTGGTCCTCTTCTTTTACCTTCACTAAATGATTTGTCTGGCAAGGTTTCTGAAGGAGTGCCGTTCAGGTAATCCCTTGGGTCTGTCTTCTCCCTGGTTCTTTGGCTTCCCAAAAACTTTTGATGGAAGTAGCCAATGTTCCAAAAACATGACAGAGGTGAATAATATATTCATATTTATACAAACTGCTAAAAAAATGGAAACCAGGTGGATGCTCTGGTGAACACTCTCTCAAAATTGGTTCTGTTTTGGTTTGATGGCTAATTAATCAGTTCCCATGGAGGTCAGAATTACTCAAGGCATATGCTCTCTTTTGCCCTTTTCGTTAGAGAGATGGAAAGTATCTGCAAAAAATGTGATGGGAAGTAAATAAATAACATTGGACACAATGTGGGATTTAATTTTTTCTTTGTGGGAAAACTCTACTGCGTTTTAGTATTGATGAGAGCAGTGTAAGTCAGTGCACTGAGGCTCTGTGGCTTCTCCAGGCTTACACTTTATCAATGCCTGGCTTTCAAGGCTGGATGCTTTCACCTGTGACTTGAATAAAAATGGTGGTAACAAATCGATTGTAAAATGACAAAATGTTAAATTACAATTTACTGTTTCCATCTCTTTCAAAAATAGCTGTAATTAACCTTATGTTGAAGTAAAAACTGAATTGGGAGGAGCATGAGGGCTACTGTGCATTTATTTAATTTGTTCCATATGATAGCTTGTTCTCAGACATGTTTACCTAACACATTCTCTCTTCCTTGCTGTCTCTCTTTTAATTCCACCAGTTTTCTTGTATCTCACACTTATTAGTCTTCTTCCCATCAGCTCAGACCTTACCAGTGTGGTTCCTGACAGAGGCATCAGCATTTGAGCAGTTCTTATTTTAGCACTTGAAAGGAGACAGATGCACTCTGGTTTTTTGTTTCATTTTTTTCATAGCTGATACTGTAAGTGATTCCAGAGGAGAGGCATTTCATCTTCTTTTTACCATTTTTTGAATGTTTCTGTTTTCTATTACAGGCTATTTATTATATAAGGCATAGACACAGATATTCGAATACTATTACATTTTAATGTCTTTTTAGCTTATGATAAAATATGCTAATTACGGTACCTATTTTTAATGCTTTAATTAGCATTTTTTAAGAATATAAAAAATGCTTTATAATCTGTGCCATTTCTCCACTGTTGAGGTAATTTTGAACATTCTCTATTATGGGAGCTCTTCCACTCTGTTACTTTTCAATTTAGCAGCAAAAAACTCTAGTGATGTCCCATTAGTGGGCTGCAGAATTAGATCTCTCACAAACATAAGTTCCCTCTGGTGTAAGGTGGTAGGTGTGAAAAAACACAACTTCAGTGTGTTTCTGGACATCTGATCATATGAGCATCCAATGACAATCCAGTTTTAAAAAAGGGTGAAGGTTTTCTGTTCAGTTTTGACCTTAATGGATTAGAGTATAAAATCAGGTGTTTCCCTTTTGTACCTGTTTTTACATCACACAACCATTGCTGTGTGATACCTCACTTAGACTTTGTTTACCAATATAATAGTGGATATTGGAAGGATGAGCTTTGAACAGAATTTTTCCATCAGTTGCCTATTCTCTACCTGGCTCAAAGCAAATAGTCTGGTTTTGAGAGTGTTAGTAATTGTTAGTAGTGTCTGTTGTGGCTCTCCTAAACACCTCTTGCCTTGTCTTTGAGAATTTTTAGTGTTTTGTGATACTAAAAATTGTGAACATTAAAACCAGTGTGAGAATTACTAGCAGAGTTCAGATTTAGCTATTTTGAGACTGCTGATTTTAAAAGAAATTACTGATATTAAGGAAAGTTGCAGCTTCAGTGGTTAATCTCTGGACTGTTGCAGAAGGGTTTGTCATCAAAAGATAATCAGTTACACCTGCCCAGGAGATGGACTTTAAGATAATTAATTGCACCTGCCCGGGGAGGGGGGGGGTGAACTTGACACCCATTGGTTGAGGTGCTCTGCACTCCACCCCTTCTCTGGGGTATATGAGCACAGATTCAAGTGATTGGGAATGAGTGGGCACTGGGAATGAGCTATGAGGGTAATTAAGAGCACACATATCTCTCCCATGAACTGGTGAGTGTGCCTCTCTTGCTACTCCACTGCACTACTGGAGATTTGCACTAGTTTTTTTTCCCCTGTGTTAATTGCTCTTGGTGGATTGTACTTGTGTGAAGAGTTGTTGGAGGAACAGAATTCCTCACAGTGGGAGCAAATGTCTGCAGCAAGGTGAGATCTGATTTAACAGTGCAAAGTCTGTATCCGAAAAGAGCAGCATCATAAGAGACCTTGTCCCATTGTGTGTTATCAACTTAATGGATAAGTTATGTGGATAGGTGGGAAGTCAGACATGATCTGTTAAGGGCTGGGGATTTTTTTTTCCTTTTTTGAGTCTTTTATGCTATTTTGCTGTGGTCTGTAATGATCAGATGGCTAATTTTTTCTAGTAGTGAGGAGGAGTTGATATGCATTTCTTAGTTTCTCTTAATGTGGTATACCAATTAGCTGCTCTTAAATGTTTTGACTATTGTAAGGTATTCTGTACTGTGATACTCCAGGAAACATTTCTGGATCTAGATTTTCAGCTTGTCTTTTGGCCTTAGAGATAACCTTGTGAAATGTAGCTGTGTGCTGTTTTATGCAGCTACTTGGCTTACCTTTAGTCAGAAACTCATACCATTTGATGACATTAATGTATCTGAAAGCTAAACTTAAGCTGTGGAGTCTGGTTTTTATGCATTGCTAAAAAAGGTGGTTTTGGTTGTAAGGAAGGGAGACAGTAAAGGTAAGAGAGAAGAGGTGAGAGGAATGTGAGATATTGCATTAGATATTAATCATGGAAGTGGGACACATTCCAGTGTTCTGTTATTAAGGTCATTTTGTGAGGGAGAAGCACTTACCTAAAAGCTAATGGTGTGACCCTTCTTAGATTTATGGCAAAGGACAGGGAACCACATTAAGGAACCTTCCCCACCTCCTGTCCTTAAAATAGATTTCCCAGGCAAATATTAAGCACTACTCTAAAAAAGGGGAAAAGGTGTCAGGAAACAAAACAGGAAGGTGTTGAAGAGCAGCAGCAACAAAAAATCTACCACTTCTAAATGCTGTAGATATAGTACCTGTGAACGTTGTACATCACAGCAGCTTATCTTGACTAATTAAAGTAACTCTTTATCATAGTGTCTTTGGAATCATCCAAGAGTGGTCTGATTTTCAAACTTTTTTTGTGGTACTGTTTCTACCGTGCATTAGCTATTAAAGACCATTAAAGGTAGTTCCAGCAGACTCTGAAATGGTCTATCTAATATCCTTGCCCTCAGTTTCAAAAAACAAACAGTTAAAAAGCAAAAAAACCCAAACCCCAAACCAAAACCAAACTCTTTGGAGTCCAGTTGGTGCTTTTAATTGTCTTATGTTGGTGTAATTGTGATTCAGTTTACAAGCACTGTTAGTTTGTGCATAGATTGTTTTTGAACCTGCTGTGGTTTCTTTGCCATACCAGAGGACCAGTTCTTCAGTGTTTGCCTTTCCAATTCATTCATGTGGGCTTGTATTAATTGCTTTAAAAGCTCTTTATTCCTCTCATTAGTCATTTTAATTTCCTAGTTTAAGGCTGAAATGCTCACTTTAAAAAGTAGATCTATTCACTTCTAAATTACTTCTCTGTTTTTATTGTTTTCTTGTTTTCTGTAATGACTATGAATAAAATGAAATGGAGCAGTTCTGATAACAGGTAAGCCTTAGGGCCTAGTCCAGCAGAACTGCATGTTGGAGATGTACAGCACTAGTGAGGAAATTACAATGCAGATGGATTGAGAGAGATTGCCAGTGGATGAAAACGGTTTCATTAGAACCTTAGGGAATGTTTATGTAGATTTAGAACCTGATTTTGATTATGCTAGTTTAACATCTATGAAAATTGAGTTGTAAAACCACTGATTTTCTTATTAGCAGAGTAATACTAATATGAAACAGCAAAGAATTTGTATGATCTTTGCTATTCCTATTTTTTGGTGTAATATTTGCACGTAGGCTGCTTTATTGAAGGAAGGCTTGCCCAGAAACAGGCTCTTGAAGTGGGAGTTGTGTGTCAGCAATAACACTGTTGTCAAGTCGCACATCGCTGTAATTCATATCAAAGGCAGTGGTCAGAGTTCATTATTGCAAGTGAGTTCTCACAGTCTAGTCATGTACAGCCTGTAATACTAATCACCATTTTTAATGTGAAACACAACTCCTCAGAGTTACATTTTATAAAAGCTCCCCTTTAGCAAAGAAATTAGCTATTAACCTTAAACCTGTAATTTTGTTTCCTCTTTCGTGTTGCTGATCAATTGCTGGATGTCTAAACTGCAAAAATGTGAGGCTAATATTTGATGTTGCTGTTAAGTGAATTTTTGAAAAGTATCATACTGGAAGGTTCACGTATTTATTCTTTTAATGTAAAGCATTAAAAAGAAGGAGAAAATGCCATTCATTCGTGGTTATTTTTACTTTCAATAATGAGTTTTTGCCTTTGTGAGTATTAAAAAAAGCAGATAATGGGGAAGAGTCAGCAGGTTGGGATGCTACAGTTGTTGCTGCAGACTTTGAGTGAGTTCAGTTCTGCCACAAATCCCCTGTTCGGCACGAGGTGAATCTAAGCCACTGTCCAGTCCATTCTCTTCTGCCAGAAGGTGCCCAGAGAAGGCTAAGGGAAGGAGTTAAGTGAGGGGAATACTTTCTGGAGGCTTCCTCAGCCCCCTGTGGGTTGTTTTTTTCAGAAGCCATGTAAGAATTCGTGGCGTTCTGTAGATAGTAACTATTGAGAAGTAGTTTTCATTTCATTTATGTGGGTTGAAAATATATTTGACAAATAATATTAATAGTTATTCCGTAGCATAATCACGTGGATACAAAGATTTATCATCTTCAGATACTGTCTTTAAATTTCTTTGTCTGATCTGGCACTTGCCACTTAGTTTGATGTCCTACAGTGAATAAAGAAGCACACTACTTCATAAATTTCTAGAATGTTGTCTCCTGTAGTTGTGCCTTTGCAATCTGAACTATCATGCCTATTTTTTAAGACCCTTTAGTAGGAGTTCATATAAAATACATTCTAAAAGCTCAAGCATACTGTATCAACCAGCTGACCAAATTCTTCAAAAATTTGTCATGAATTTGACATTTCAGTCCTTGAACATTGGTGTCTCTGTTCTTGTTTTGTGCATGTGCACCAGTTCTGCTCTTCAGAATAGTTTCTACTCATTTGTTCAGCTTAAAATGTCTGTAATACCCAGATTTTCACACCCTCAATCCCACTTTTCTCTAAAGCTTGTATTCCATTTTCTGTCTTTTAAATTTTTAAGCAAGCTGTGACAAAAAAACCTTTGTTGTTCAGTGTCCTGCAGTAGGTTTGTGTTTTGAAAGAAAGGATATCTTAGAAAAACAGATCTTGTAAATTGTTGGAAAGCAAAATTGGAGGCATAATCTCATTCTGAAAATGGTTAGTATATTAAAAATTCAGATTTTAATGATAGCAAGTCTTACAAAATAAGATGACCAGTTATTTTTGAGCCAGTTATTTATTTATATGTGGGTTTAAATGAGAAGAAAATATTTAGTGTTGTTATTTAGTATTATGATTTGCTTATGTGTATCGGGATGATTCTTTAGGTTTTCCAAACAGGGTAAGACCTAATTTAATGTACATTTTATTAAAGACTATAAAGAACCAAACTACTTTTGTTTTAGAACATGAACATTGTATTAAATAAATTCCATAGCTAAACTCCCCTTTCACTGGCTTTAAGACATTTCCTTTGTAAAACTATGTAAGATAGCAATGAAGGGTGCAATAACTCTCCCTCTTGACCACATATATGCAAAGTTGGGATAAATCAGCTTTAAGCTTTGTCTTAATAAAATGCTTAATGTGACCTTATGCTTTAGAAAAGTTCTGTGTGTGATTTTCTTTAAAGGCTGCAGCTATTTCTTGTTTCAGTCATCAAGGTTTGCAGGTGACCTTTAAGAAGAGCCATATTGGCTCTAGTTCTGTTTTAGCTTATCTCAGCAGAAGGTAAAGCTGACTTTGTAAAGCTGTAACAATGGGGGCTGCTTGCAGTTTTTGGAAACAATTGTTTCATCATTTACCTTTACCACAAAAGCGTTTTTCTAGGTTTTGCCTAAAATAGGATTGGTTAGCTATTCTTGGTATTTGATTGTATTTTACTGCTAATGTGTTCACAGTCCAAATTCTGCTCATGTAGCAAAGTTAAACAGCTTTTGCTGGGGTAATTCCAATAAGCCCTAAGCAAAAGTAGGTTTGTGCTGGCAAAACTTCATTTTTTGATTGCTGTTGGGGTTTGTGGTGTTTAAATGGCCTTTTTTACACTCAGTATTGTTATACTCACATCAGCAAAATTCTGTTTTACAGGCATGGTCTAAGCTTTTAATTTAATTCATAGGTTTGGCTCTGCAAATGAACCTCAAATGTAATGTCTTCCTATCTGCAGTGCTGGGACTCTCTTATGAACTCACTTGTGCCCAAGATGCCCTAACTGACTACCCATTAGATTGCCCAGAAGAGAATGGCTTCCATGTTCTCCTGACCTATGAAAGGAACTTGTTTCTATTGCATATAGGGTTTTTTTTTCCCTGCTGAACTTAATAGAAGAGAAATTGTCCTTAAATTCAAGCTTCTAAACTTGGAAATAATGGGTTTCTTTCCTTATGTAAACTCTTTTCTCTCTGCTGGGTGTAACGTTTCTGTATGCAGGAAAAAATTAACACATTTGTTTGAACAAGGCTATTACTTACTTTTGTTAAATGTGTATATATAGATTCATAAAATAATACTGTTTTATTATGTTTTGAACAATTTAGGGGGTGTGTTTTACTTGTCTCTAGGTCCACATGCCAGCGCTGTACAATGTAACAGATCTTCTTATGCTAAACCCCTTCTTCCCCCTGAACTCATATGGATTCCATATCATAGAATCATTGTACTACATTCTGGTGAAGGCAAGGATCAGAGAAATAGGAAAACAGTAAGAAATAGTAAACCATTATTCATACATAATGCATACGTCTGCATTATTCAGAAGTAATTCTTGGTTCCTCATAGATATGGTTGTTCTGTTAGCATAGCTTTCATTCCTTATTGTATTTCCTTTACATGACATGATTCCAGCAAATATGAACAACTCTGATAGGTACCTTAATGTAAATGAAGCATTTCATTGTTTTATGACCCTTGGATGTTTGTTCTAGCTGCCTCTAAACTTTTTTTACTAAGTTCATGGAAGAGAACATGAAACTTCTTTTAGCTGCCTCAGTTCACAGTCCAGTACTTTAGCTTACACTGTCCATAAAAATAATACCTTCTCTTTTCTTACTGGCTATGAATAAAAACTCTTATATTTTCCTAAAATCACACAGTTAAATTTAAGTTATTTTTCACAAATAATTTCCCAAACAGAATTTATCTGTTTATTATTATTTATCTGGTTATTATTGTACCAGAAGCCAGTATAGAGTTTTACGTAGTAAAGCTTCGAACATGAAATCTAGTGCTTATCTTAGTCAGGTAAAACTCCTGTTTCTTCTCAGAGAACTGTACAATATAACTTTGTGTTTTTAACTGACATACTACTAAATAGACAGTTTTGCAGTCTGTTGTACAGTGAGATGCCAGACGTGCTCTCTGGTTTTGGATTCTGTGTTTACAGCCTTATCTTAGTTGTATCATGAGGCTAAACCTTCCAATTGTGTATGAAATCACTTCAATAATGTTACAGTGACACGAGAAAATTTTTGAAACGTGCAATTTGGTGTTCTCTGTGATGTTTGATGTTAGGTATCTAGTGTAGAGTGTAAGGAAAAGTGACAATCATTCTTTAAATTAGACAATATAATGCAGTTAAGAGTGTATAATCATATGATTCTTATGTCATGGTGTGGGAGAGAGACATACATACTTTACTAATAAATATAAAGTGTCTTGTGTTCTAAGTGTAGAAAATACTGCATTAATGTTAATTATTACTGATTTTTGAGAACAGTTTTCTTACACACCAGCATATATATGCTTATGAGAAGCTATTTTTGAAATGCAGGAAAATATAAAAGCTTTGTCTGGGCCACCACTCCTCAGCATTCTCAAGAGAACTGGCTGACAAAAGCATCATATAGAAATATATTAGACCTAAGAAGCTGGTAAACATAGTGTGCTTTAGAAAAACACAGCATGTTTATAATTCCATTGTGTGTGCTGAGTCTATTAATTTGAGTAGTTAATGGTGCACTCTGATTGTTTCATAGCATGTATAGTGCTATATTTATGAATTTTATTAATCTCTGCTATTAAAAAATATTAACGTAATTACTGTTCCACTCACTTGAGTCACACCAGTGCAGCAGACCTAGAAGTAATTTCAAAGCAGTCTAACATTGCTGTTTCTGTTTAATATCTGAAGTGGAGCCCATTTTTGTTGAGAGCTAGTCAAAGGCTAAGGTTCTGGGTCATGGATCTTGGCAACAGCTATTCTACTGCTCTGTTCCTCTTGTGAATTTAGTGTGTTAAATAGCAATTCCTTTCCTCTCTTTTTAAATAAATCTTGAAATATGTTTTTACAGCCTCATGGAAGAAATCCATCTTTTCCCAGTTCTTTTCCAAGTCATTGTGGTAAGAATAATTTTTAATATATCTATTCTAATAGATAGGTACTACATATCTCAAATCCTGTCAAACTAATAAGTTCCATTGGGCATATTGATAAAATCAAACAGAATGGTCTATCTAGTGTGAGCAGCCATTTATGCAGTTCTCCACAACTAATCAACCTATATAAGAAGTTTCTTTAAGGTAGTTTTTTCTTTTTTGAATCACAAAATCACCTGCAAAATAGAGTGAATGATCTTGATCCTTAATTAGAACTATATATTTGCCCAATCTAAGCAAGAAATGCTGAGCAACATACATTTTATTTAATAGTATCAAATACAAGTTTGATACTGTTGACATGATAATCTCAATTCCCACTATTTGCTTTTAGAATTTCTTTCAATATAAATTATCATGTATATGATTTTGGATAGTCACATGTGAAATTTCCATCCCTAAATAGAATCTGCCAGTTATAAAGGTCATGAAAACTGTTGATGGTTTTGTTTCTCTGGTGTGTTGCAAAACAAATAGGTTACTGAAGAAGAGCAATCTTGAAGCTGATTTGGAGGGTACTGTGCTATCCATTAGTCTTCTCCTGGCTAAATTCCACAGTCTCTTGTTTGTTTGCTTTTCTTAATATTCATGTTCATAAAGTTGCATCAGGTAAGTTTCCTGTCATCTAAACATGCTTGTGATGAATACTAAATACCTGTTATCAGTGAATACACAGAATTTATGCAGTGCAGGCAAGTTGCATACTTTGGTATCATTCTTGAAATTCAGTCTTTCTCAGGGTAGATATTGTTCATGAATGTCATTCTAAATCAACTTTAATATTCCTTTCTTCCATTTAATTATTTTAATCTTCACTCTTCCCTTGCAGTGATTTATTTCACTGCCTATCATTTTGAATCTCTAATACTTCATACCCAGATAAGCCCTTTTTTATTACAGTCACCTCTTTATTGATGACAGATTTTTCCAGCAGCATACAGACACAGGCTTTATGATATTTTGTGTACACAGATGAACAAATCTCTTCGTGCAATAAGTATTAAGAATAAAAAACCTCAATATTTTACAGTATTTCATAAACAGTTTTGACCTAAGTATTACTTTTAAGTAGTAATAAAGGAAGAACACGGTAAAATACGGAAGCGAAATGTTTCAAATTAATATCCTTAAATATCAAATTAATGTTTTAAATGTCCCCAGGGGCTGGAATCTCGAAATTTAACTGCCAATATATGCTTATGTTAGTCTATAGCTATAACGATTCGAACAGGATTATGTTTTCTAGAAATATTTCCAGGTATTGAAAAAAATTTTATAATGTATCTGTAGTCATGGAATTTAAAATGTGCGTTTGTCATACCATGTAAGTAGAGTGAGTTGGAGTCAGTCATCAGTGCTCACTCTTGACCTCCCCACATGCAGTTTCACCTCATGAGGTCTAGAGGTAGTTTGGGGTTTTTTTAGGCAGTAAAAAGCAATTCAGCTCGAAATTGTCTGCAATTCCATGAAGGTTTCACAGCTCTCTTGAACCCGTGTGTCTGCCTTTGAGCTTATGGTTAGAGTTGTGAGGGGAAAATCCTGTAGCTTTTAGGGAGAAGAACCATCCCCTCCAGCGTGCTTTGTTCTGAGAGGACACCTGTGACTGCTTCGGTTGCCATGGACAGCCTTGGAGCTTTACCAGGGCTCTGGCTCTCAACTGTGCTGCTGTTTGGCTCCAGGGAGGTGAGATGTGACACCCTAAGGAGGGTGGTAACCTGTTCCCCTGATTCCCTTACAGAGAAGTGAATTCAGGAAAGGAATGTTAGGTAATTGGGAAAGATCAGGAGCTGGGACTAAACAGACTGGAAGGCTTAATTGTTAGTCTGCTTTCCTCATGAACAGAATGGATTGAACAGAACAGATGAGCATACTTCCTTCATTACAGGTTTCTGAAATAGTTTTCGTAGTCCTGTGGATAAAAGGAGTTGCCTGTAATTTACTGCCCAGTATTCTCCATAAACTAGTCATTGTCTGGGTTTCAAGAAACAGCACAGATAGCAACGTTGTGCTCTGTGCTGTTGTACCTAGAATTCTACCAGACCCTGAGCTATTGAATTTGAATGATGCTTCAGAGCTAATACACTATTTTATACTGACAGTAAGTTAATGTAGAGCTATTGCTATCCAGTTCAAGGAACATCACTTGTACTGCGTAATTTTTGTGCCAAGACTGAATATCCAATGTGTGTTCTCTATGTATCATTAAGTACAGTTCATGTTATTTCCTGTGATGTGACTGACAGGATATTGACTCTGTCAGGCTCTGATTTTGTACATGTTATAGTTGCAAAATGAACTCCATCAGTGAAAAAATGTGTTACTGTCTACCTGAAGAGTTGTTCTAAGAGAATAGTTATTATTTATATTCACCTGAGCTAGATTTTACTTACTGATCTAATTAGTAAAATAGAGTTTAAGTTCCCCTGGAAACCCTCAGCACTCATTTATCTCTCAACACTTAGTTACATTTAGGAAATGCACATTAATGGTGTAATTGCAAAGGACCTGTTCTTGGTTACAGAACTTCAGGGGGGAATTTCGCGTTACACCTGAATACAAATTAATTTCATCAGTGCCATGATCCCAGATCCCAGTGCTCCCAGTTGTGTAGAATGAGTAGTTCTACAAAGCAATATGAAGGAATGACTGTAATATGAGTAGACATTGATCTTGCTATGATGTCTAATGGGGTCAGTGAAAATGTAGTGATGTGTGTTTGTGGAAAAAGGGAGATGTACTGACAATACATGAGTATTTTCAGGTCAGTAAGTGATTGAAAAGCAGAAGGAAAGGTGGCATCATAATGTGCAAGAATTAGAAGGTGCAAACGCTCCTTGCTAACAAGATGGAAAACAATGAACCAAATTCCATGATTCTGTAAATTATATCAAAAGTTGGGTTGATATCGGATATAAATGTGAAATGCTGCTTTTGATAAAGAAGGGATTGTAGCAGGAAAAGTTACTGTGTTTTATTGTCTTGCTGCCTTTTCGTGCTACTTCCTTAGTATTCTGTTTCTAATATATTTTACTGTGTCAAACCTGTCATCTCTCTGCAGTATTGGTTTATGATATACAAAATATTCTTTTTGATTATTATGTTATAGTTCTGAAATGAGGCTGTTAAAGGTTTTTTGAGTGTTTTCCTGCCATATTTGTAAATTATTGCTATTTTCTTTTTATATTGCTACCAAGATTTTTACGTGGCTCAGTAGCAAGCAGTAAAGTTGGCATAAATGTTATTTTCTGTGCTGTGTTACTTTCTAGAAGGGTAACATCATAAATATTACCTGGCCTTCCTTTAGAGTTCTCTGAATGTAAGCTGGTGCATAGAAAAGCAATTCTGTGTAGTAGGGGAAATTATGCTTTCCTGCTGATAAGTTTTAAAACTAAAGCTAATGGTGCTTGTGATTAGGAGCTCCGTGTTATGCTGTTTTTAAAGCTCACCACTCAGTTGTGTGCTTATCCTAATAAAATATCTGGTGTAGCTTTTAATCACACCAACATATCACAGACTTCAGGTTTTACTGTAATTTTTTTTCTTTTTTCTTTTTTTTTTTTTTGCAAAGTTCTCTATTTTAGTGGCCAGCTAAAATATAAACACATATTGTTTTTAAGAAAATTTACTTCATAGTAAGATTGAAAGTTATTGTATTTTTAGATTGTATCTATTATTAAATACCATCAACTAATGGTAGATAGTGTCTTAGTGTCTAAACCATAAAGATATGGTGATTATTTTATGTATACTACTATTCTGTCCTTAACACAAGGAAGTCCATATCTTTTCTTATATTTTTGAAATAATGAAAATTAATTTTAAAATTACAAATTTTAATTTATTTTCCTTGAAATACAGTGGAAAGCTGTTACTGTGCAAATACAAAGTAAGCTGCTTTTTGTAGTCCTGTCCATATGTTTATGTTTATTTTTCCCAGTTTTTTATATATACTGTCCCTGTGTATTTTGGGACAGCTATATTGGACATTTAAAGCTGAAGGATTGTGTACTGGTCAAGGTTTTGATAGACTGCAGTAAACCTGTGCCCAAATGGTCAACAAATGCTTTGAAATCATGGTGGCAGTCGCTGATCCTTTTGGAGGGTGTGCTTTGCCCACTTGGCTGCAATTGCAGTTGAAAATAATATTCCATTGCTCAATATTCTATTGAGCACTGAGGGAGAGAGTATGATCTAGGCATGAATGTAAGAAAAATTGAAACAGTTGCATAAAAATTGTTGACCATGGTCTTCAAAAGAAGAAACAAACAACTCCAGTTTTATGTGGGGTAGCACCTTTTCAAGAAAGCTAATAATTTTTTTGACAAACCCTTTAGTAAAAAAGGAAAAAAAAGGTGTGTGAGAAAGAAGTTGTATACCATCCAAGTGGAAGAAGTGGTCGAATTTTATATTTCATTTTTATTTTAATAGAGGGGAAAAAAACCTACATGAAATAGTTATGGTTGGAGATGCCACTCCCTGTGATCCAGTTAAAGCAGTGAAGCCACCCACTTATTTTAAAATAATGCTTGGTTTCAGACCAGTGAAAATACTATAAAAATGCAGAAAAGAACACTGGAGAGGAAAAAAGAGCCTTGCCATTCCTCTTTTGCTTGATTTCTGTTTTCTAAAGAGAAATTACAGTCAAGTATCGTTTGAGAGAAGAGTCAGGGTATTTTTCTGCCTGGCAGCCACATGGATGATAAGGACGGAGGAACATGTTTCAGAGGTTGTTGCATTGTTTGAAGCATTAGTTTACTTGGGTCTGCTAAACTAAGCACCTCTTAGTCCAGTGTGGTGCCCAACTTATTGGCTGTCTGAAAGAACAGGGAACATGTTCCTAAATCTTGCAAGTATTTGTAGGCCATCCAGAATGGGTACTTGAAACAGCAGAGTAGGGGGGACTCGTATTTTCTGTAAGAGAGTACCAATTTCTGCTGCTGAATTCATCTGCTGGAGATAATTAGGATAGTGAGTATGGCAAATAATATCAGCTCTAGTCTTCAGTGTGAATAGGCAGTTGGTCCTCTGTGCTGTGAATGAGCTTTGACTTAAAATGCCTTTTTAAGCTCTGCACTTGCATGAGAAAAGTGATACTGAGAGTAACTGGTAGTTCTGGATGTTTCAGTCCAGTCTGTGGGCATACTCAATCCTTAATTTAAAGTCAGCACTCCAATAGAAAAATCTGCACAAAGTTATCTGAGAATACTTAGTCTGCATATGTTTCAAAGAACAAGAAATAATATTTATCTTAATAGCTTTGCACTCCTGTTCCTCTCTATATTCAATGCTGTTGCAAAAAATATTAAATGCAGTGTCTGATTTTGGTGTATTTCACCATTCATTTCTGCTTTTAGGGAAAATCTGCATTTATAATGTATCTGGAATTATATTCTAGGAGGAATATTTGTGATTTCTACAGGATGGACATTAGTTGTAGTTAGGAACCTTGAATAGATCCTTAATGAATATCTCCATGCTTTTTTTCTTTCTGTAAAAATGTGTATTTCCTAAAATTCTGTGTTATGCTATGACAGTGTTTGTGAAACGGCTATGACAGATGAGGATCTCTGAAAGTGGAAATGCCAAAAGCCTGTTTAAATTGGTGGTTTATAAAGCAAAATGATTGTTTGTTTTGAATGAGAGTTAATATCCAAAGATGGGTTAAGAAGAAACTAGTGAAAAAGCATTGGACCAACTTAGAATTTGTTGGAAATGATAAAATATTATGAAATAATGTTTAAAGAAATGTAAAGCAAGTGTTAACATTGCTATGAGTAGACACTTTAACAATAAAAATGGTTTAAATCTTTTTCAAACTGACAAATTTTTTACCAATGCACTCAAGTCTCATGTCAAAATGCAGTAATACATTGTATTTATTCTCCTTTTAATGCTAAATCAAATCAACAGGAGTGTTTCTAAGGACCAAAGACAACGCTGTAAAAGGCAGTAGGGTGCAGTATGGTAATTTCCAATTTTCAAGGAATAAAATACAGCTCCTCTGGTAGAAATGTTGTTTCTCCTCATTACGCTATTAACTTGCTTAAGCACTTTTAGTTTAAGGATGAGATTCCTGAGACTACTTATCTCTTAAGTTGCTGACATGAAAATAGTATATAACTAAAAGAATTAAGCTTGCACATCAGAATGTGTAGCCCTGGAAATAAATGTGTCTAAGTGGAACTCTCTTGAGAATTTTTTAGCAGGAAGCAGAATCTTACTAAAAGAAAGTTTTATTTTCAGAAAGAGATTTTTGTTTTGTTTTAGTAATATTTCAGTCAGGAGTTTCTGAGCAAGGGTTTATACATACAGGTGTTTGAGTAGTGCTGAATCAGGTTGTTAATCTATTATGGTTCTCTGCAATTAGTAACACTGTGCCCAGAGGGAATTCTTAACAGTTTTCATTTATTGATGTATAAATATCATGCTTTTAACAGATGACAACAAAATTATTAGAAGCCAAAATGCCTGGTTTAAAAGCAATTTCTAGTTGTGACTAATAATGAGAACCCATGGTATTTGATTAGTTTCCCCAGATATTGATAGGTGATGTGCAGTGGTTTTGCATGTGGATAAAGCAGTCACAGAACCATAGATTGATCCTTAATAGTCCCTTCCAACTTCAGATAGTGTCCTACTGCCTGCTTCTTTCAGGACTACGTAAAACCATATCACGTGACTAAGCGTTGTCCAGATGCTCCTTGAATTCTGACAGGCTGCCATGACCACTTCTCTGGGGAGCCTGTTCCAGTGCTCAGCCACCCTCTCAGTGAAGAATCTTTTCCTAATATACAATCTGAACTTCCCCTGCTGCAGCCTCAGTCCATTCCCTGTGTCTTATAGATGGTCACCAGAGAAAGGAGATCAGCATCTCCCCTCTGCTGCCTCACTTGAGAAAGTTGTAGACTGTGTTGAGGTCTCCCTTCAACCCTCTCTCCTTCAAGCTGAACAAACCAAGTGACCTCAGCTGCTCCTTGCAGGTCTTGTCCTTGAGACCTTTCACTGTCTAGGTCACCCTTCTTTGGACACAATCTAATAGTTTGTCCTTCTTATACTGCAGTGCCCCAAACTATTGCAGGTGAGGCCACCCCAGTGCAGAGCAGAGTGGGGCAATCCCTTCCCTCACCCAGCTGGCAATGCTGTGCCTGATGACCTCAGGACAGGGCTGGCCCTCCTGGCTGCCAGGGCACTGCTGACTCACATCCAACTTGCCATCAGCCAGGATCCCCAGGTCTCTCTACACAGGGTGACTCTCCAGCCTTTTGTTCCCCAGTGAGAAGGTCAACAAAAGTTTCCTTTGTACAGACGTTTTCCTACAAACAGTTGGAGAAAGATTTGACTTTTTCAATATCATTGTGATACATATCAGGCTTTCAACGTGTTTGCTGTAATCAAAGAGCTTAAGGCTTGTCTGTGCTGCAATCTGTGGCAGCAAGTCATGAAGTTGTCTCCACCTAACTCCAACCTAGAACCTTCACTGGCCTTTGCAGTGTGGTCACACCAACAGAGGACTTAGGGGAGTGCAAAGCTTAATGAATACTGTGACAGTTCACTGCTGCAGCCACCCTGCCTCAGGTGCCCTGGCAAGTTTGAAGCAAAGGACATCTTCACTCTTAATGTGTGCATGTTCTCCCATACTTGCAGAAGACCAATGTTGTTTGAAGAAATCTCATGGAAAGGTCTGGAACAGGAGTGTCAGAAATGATGGAAACATTACAGGAATTTAGGGATGATAAATTCCTTAGGATTCAGAAGGTATTCAGATTTTGTTATGAGAAGGACTGTATAAATTTTAAGTGTATGTGGGCAGCCTATTTTATGACTCTGTCTGTGTAGATCTATCCCCAGTAGGATTGCTGGTGGAAAAAGAAAATGCATGTGAGGAAGTAAAGCCATCCTTTAAATCATTTTAATATTATAAATTAATATTCTGCATAATAAAATGGATTTTAAAAAAGAGAAAATGTTACTATAACATATCCTTCTGTCATTCTCTTTCTCATCTGAAAAATTACTTTGAAGCAATGCTCCTGTTAACAGTGGGAATAAAGTTATTTACAAAATCACCTGGAGCTCCACTTCTAAGAGAAAAATTGAGTCCACAGCATTTGTGACATTATTATATTCTTTTATAGGAAGGAATTCAGCTATTTGCATCTTAAAGGAATTGCTCCCTATTGCTAGACACTAATATTTTAGTGTGCATGCTACATAATTTTTTTTTTATTTTATATTCAGTGCTAAGGGACATAAGAAAACTCATGTATAAACAATATTTTTATGTGTTTCTTGGTAGTTTTTTTTGTATCCTGTCCCAGAAGTTGAAAATTGGGCAGATAATAAACATGAGTCTAAAAGATTGTCATAAAGTTTTAAAGCTAGATATAACATCCTGGATAAGAAAATCACAAATAAGTAGTGGAGTGCATAGCTGTGTGCTTTGCAGAAAGAGTGGCCATAATTATTGCTGAGTACTAGGACACATTTCTAAGTTTTTACGATGTTATGACTGTATGTATGTATG
>JAWWEV010000083.1:43957010-43993197 GCA_035583235.1 Hafferia zeledoni
CAGATTGTACTTTCTATACTGAAAATGCATGCATGGGAACCTTTCTGTATTGTAAGATTTGGGGAATTTGCCTTTCCACAGATTGTACTTTCTATACTGAAAATGCATGCATGGGAACCTTTCTGTATTGTAAGATTTGGGGAATTTGCCTTTCCGCTCCCATTTTTCTATGAGAAACAAGTTCCGGTTTTTATGACTTAAACGGTTTGACTTGTTTTATGAAGCAAGTTCCTTCTTAGAGAAATTAGCAAGTTAAAAATACACAGCTCTGAGTTATGAGGTTAATTTCCAGTTTGTGCTGTTTATTTGGCTGGCTGTAAAGAGGTTGGTATTAAAAAAATGAACAGTGATTTGGAGAATTCAGAAAAAAAATTGGGCATGAATTTCTTTAAGAATTAGTATTTACCCAGACTCTCTGTTTATGGACAACTTTTGTAGTTCTCCATGTTTAATGTAGCACATTTCTGCAGTATTTGTATTACATCAAAGCTGTTTTAACTCAGTCATTATAATTAGACAATTTTCCCACTTATTAGAGGAAAAAGTATTTGGGAGGTAAATTGGGAATGAGTAAATGGATAATTGCTCTCCTTTTTAATTAGAGATTTAACTGGCATCACCATCTTCAGAAACCACACACCTTTCCTCCAAAAGTTCCGAAGCATTTTACTGCCTTTCTTTTACATTGTAATTTAAATAATGAAACGTAAGTAGTTAATCTTCTGGCTTGGTAACTGGTTCTGCTGTGAATAAGAGCAAACAAATTAAATTCTTTGTCTTCCTTTGTCCATCCTCCCCCACTTTTGTCAGTAAATGGTAAATCTCACTTCCCATTCTTTAAGCTTTTTTCCCCCCATTCTTGCAGTCTTGCAGTGCCTACACCTTGTACACATTTAATTTTGTTTAGTTCTTTTCCCATAATCAGATTGCAGTTTTGTAATATTTATGTGTATATATAAAATATACATGCATATATATATGTGACATATTTTATGTTGGTAATCCCAAGTCTTTGTGACCTTGTAAGTGTTCTTCATGCTGTATCATGTGACACGAAGAAGAAACGAGCCTGTGCCAGGAGTTGTGTGTCAGTGATTGTGAGCAGCAGAGGAGGGAGCAGGGAGAGCAGCAGCTTTGGGAACCCTGGCAGGGCTGCTCTGGTTTGTGGCTGCTGCACAGCGCGGGGCTGGCTGGAGTGCAGCCCCGCAGCGTTCCCTGCTGCCCACCCAGCCCCGCAGCGTTCCCTGCTGCCCACCCAGCCCCGGCAGTCACAGGGCACGTGGAGACCTGGGGAACAGGAGGGGCTGTAGCTCTGTCCTGCCAGTGTGTGAAACTGCAGGGGCTGCAGCAATACAGCGAGTTTCTTTCTAACATTAGACTTCTCAAGTCTAGTACCCGATTATGTCCTTTATGACCTTTCTCTATCGAGTTATAGGGAGAAATCACAACCTTGCCATGGTTTGTGTGAATTTTATGAAAAATTTTAAATGGGTCATACAGAAACCACCACCAATGTTTACCCAAGGGGATTAATGTCTACATTGGAAGATTTGTTTATTTTTGCTGTAAAAGCAATATTAAAGCAAAATCTCATTTCTTCCAAGCTTTGTGTTTGTCAGGCTGATTAAGAGCAAATTGCCAGTTTACTGTTCCTACTAATGTAAATGTCAAGACAAAGAGAAAGCATGTAAAGGGAATATGTATATTGAAATAATTCCATGAGGCATGCTTTTCAGAATAAAATTTATTGATCTTGTGACCAGAATTTTACTGTGACAGTATCACTGTTCTGTCAAACAGCTGGGAGATATCTCTTAATCTCATCTAAATAAATACTGGTGTAGGAATGCAGCAGTTGCTGACTGTACTTTTATTGACCAGCTGCATTCTGATGACTAAGGTACTGAGCTATTGTGTGCTTCACAATAGAGTTTGTAAAAGTATACTGAATGCCTGTGAATGGTTTCTGGCTCGCAGAGGGTTCCACATGATGCATCTGAACTCAGATAATTTATCCAGAATTTTGTCTGGTTTTGCTTTGTGTGTTCTTTACACATTCCTTATGTTAATGCCTTCCTCAAGAGTTCATATTGCAGGGTGATAATTAGATTTTAGAATGTCGGTCTTCCAAAAAAACAAAACAATTTAAATCTTAATATTCTACTTTTGACTTAGTTTTTGACTGTAATCATTTACACTTTGTCTTATATGCTTAGTTTCAATGTATTTTGTTTTAGAAAATGTTTTTGAAGGCAAGCTTAAAAATCATTGCTTTGCTAAAGAAGATTCTTAAGCACTGTTTGGTGGGTGACATTGTTTTTAGTCTTCTATTGCTATGCCATGTGATTTGATATGGAGTTTAGCAATAATTTACATCTTTAGAAAGAAAAATCAGGTTTCTTTCAGATACATATTTGAGTAAAGTATCTTTTCTCTTTGGTACGTACTTTATTCGCTTGACTAAAGCAGAAAGGATGCATACAAGGGTTGATAGCTCCTTTCACTACTGTAGAGAGCCAAGAATTATTCTACAGTCATTTGTTACAGCGTATTCTGAAGTTCCACATTTGTTTGCCCTGTGTCAGGTTCTGGAGCAGGATTTGAATTCCCTGCACGTAGTTCTCCTCGGGGCTCACATCTGGATGGCACTGCAGGAGCAGATTGCTGAAAGGAGACAGGATAGCAGTTTTGATGGTAACAATGGAGTCTGAGAAAATGCTGGATGTCTGAATAAGATTCCATTAAAAAGGGGGGAGTGAGAGGGATGTCTAATGCAGTCCATTTAATGCAGAACTCTCCAGAGAGTGAAGTGGGGATTATGGCTGCTCCCCTGCTTATTAAAGACTGGTGTAGAAGATGCTTGTCGGGTGAATGGTATCTCCATAACACACACTCTAATACTCATGAATATGTTTCTAATTATATCTTAATGATCTCAGCCACAAATAGGAAAACAAAAATCTTTGTCTCCCTGAGTGGTTACCTTAGTGGCTGCAGGATTGGCAAGGTTTAGATTTTCCATCTCCTCTCACTAATCCCAAGGGACTTCATTGTGA
Source organism: Hafferia zeledoni (assembly GCA_035583235.1). Classification (NCBI taxonomy): domain Eukaryota; kingdom Metazoa; phylum Chordata; class Aves; order Passeriformes; family Thamnophilidae; genus Hafferia; species Hafferia zeledoni. The sequence goes on from JAWWEV010000083.1 coordinate 43,960,067, forward strand.
GAAATGAGACTTGTTTATGATGGTGAATTAGATTGCTGTAAAAGGTTATTTCAACAGACAGTTGGGAAATCATAATAGAATAATTTAGTAAAAATGGGAGCTAAAGTATGCTTAATGAAACATGATTAGATTTAATTTTCTTGCTATTTCAATCATTAAAGGTACATTATCCTTTCTCAGACCTCATTTGGGCTCTTTGCCATGGACCCACTCTTAGTAACAGACTGAAACTTGCATGTTCCATTAGGATATGAAAATGGCTAATGATACCCTGCTCTCCTCTACTGGCTTTTGTAAAATTTCTGTTACCAGCTTTTCAGATATATTTTAGCTGTTTTCCTCTTTGATCCTTTTATTCTCTCTCACTTCTATTGTACACATTTTGCAGTATGAATAACTGTTCAGGGAGAATAGGTTGAATGAAATGAAGTGGAAGACTAATGTAGCGACTTAATAATTGTGAAATGGATTATTATGAGCAATTAAAAATGGTTAATTGAGTTATTACTAGGATTCTGTGTTCTAACAAAGTTAGTATTTTGATCACTTCATGTAAAATATGTTTCTATGCTGTCTTAGTCTAGTGGTACAATTGTTCAGGGAGTTTTTTGTTTGGGTTTTTTTGTTTCTTTTGGGGATTTTTTTTTTTTTAAGTTGAGTTTTGGAGGGGTTTTTATTATTTTTCTGTATTCTTTCCCTTTACAGTTCAATGACACATTGTGTGACATCACATATGGGCTAAAATTTTTGTCTGGCCTCTAATATCAATGAATTTAGCTTTTGTTGAGATTGTATGCCTCTCTCTCAGCATCAAAAGCCGACTTTGATCTAAAAATATCCAGCTCCTTTTCAGGCTCTGAGTTGGTATGAGAATAAAACTGCTCTTTGTCAGGAGACAGCTTGGACAGAGCAGCAGAACCTTGCTGGTAGGAACTTGTCATGCCTCCGTGGTTTTCAGGACTCCAGTGTGTTGTTTGGAGGAGAAGAAATAGGGATTATTTCAGTAGTATCATGATGTTGTTCCAGTTTGGATGGAGGTTTCACTGAGAAGGGCTTCTTTTGTTCAGGGTGAATGTTCTGCCCCGAGTTGCTGGGAAGGCAGAGACTCAGGGGAGCCAGTGGCTTGTTAATCCAAGTGCTCTGGGGAAGGGCCCAAGTTCAGAATCACCAAGGAGGAACATCTTACAATAGATTTCTGAAGCTCAAAATAAGTATTTTGGCTACTAAGCAAGATGTTTTACTAACATATCTCACCATCTCCTACTGAAGTGTCTTTGGTTGCTGTATATTAAATTTTTCTTCTAACAGGCCTTTGGATGGTCTGGACTTTCACTGAAACTGTGAATTAAAACAGCTAAAGTGCTCTATGCTCCTTGTAAGACAGTGAACCCCTGTGGGGTGCAGGTGGTGTGACAACACTGGCAATGTGTTTTTTTTTTTAAATCTTAAACATTTGAGGAAATGGAAAGTCTAGCCCTGATTTGAAACAGCATAGAGTCTCAAGTCATTGATTTTTTTTGTGTGTGTGTTGCTGGAATAGTTTCATTTGAATTTTGTAGGTCACAGTTAAAATAATTGGCGAGAAAATGTGTGTATTTATACTCATATGTGTGTGTCTCTATATATTTAATGTATCCTGTCCTCCTTTTGAAGTAATAGATATAAGTTCTCATATAATCATTTAGCATCTGTTTACTACTGAAATGAGCTGTGTGAGGGGTAAAAAACTGTCACTTTTTAGGGGGTTGAACACACTGTGTTACACTGCAAAGGCAATGGAGTCACCCATGTTTCCAGGCAATAATTCCCTTTACAGTGGTGAAAAGGTGGAAGATTTTAATTGAACCTGTGCTTGAAAAAAACCATGTCTTGATGACTGGAATGTATGTCTATGGAACTTACTTTTGTAACCTATAGCAATTTTCAAACCTGTATTCTTAAAGTTCATTTCTTAAGTCAATATGTAGGTATCTAAATAGAAATGACTTAGAACAGATAGGGCAAGACTAAGAAGAAAACTATAATAAATTATTTGGAGATCAGCCTGAAAAGATGTGCAAAAAGAAAAGTGCTATTCAACATATTCTTAATAATAATAATAACAAAATGCAGTATAACTTCCTCTGTCTTTGTGAAAGAAGCAGGACTTGCTTAGAGGAGCCTCCAGTTTTGCTGATGTGAGTAATTTTTGATTGCCTTTGATCCACCTGTTCATCTCCTATGAAAGTGGATAAATGGTGAGTGAGGTCCTATGTAGCAACAAGAGGTGTACTTTCTTTCAAGTCATAGCATCTGATACTGTTTTTCAAATGCTCATGAGCAGCAGAATTGGTTTCCTTTCCTTGTATTCCTGTAGATCTGAATTAAGCTTTTGAATTTTAAGTCATGCTCTTACTCTTCTTTGTGATGTAGGAGTTGACTTCAGAACAGGTGAGAGTAAGAGTTTTCAGAAGTGGTGCTTGGCTTGTGCTGGGCACAGAGTACCTCGGGGACAATCCCTGGGGTTCCAGCTGACCCTGTAGTGCGGAGGGTATTTGTGCTGGGAATTTTTCAAGCTGGCTGCTGCCTGGCACTATTGAGATTGCCACCATGGGAACAAGACTCAGGCCATTCCAAAATTCATTTTGCTATGTGCTTTTTCATATTCTACGTGAAGCGATTTCTGTGTTTTGTCTCTTCTTCCCAGTTTAATATTCTGAGTGATGAGAACTGTTTGTGCTCTGTGTCTGTCTTGTATTTAATAGCAGCTGCTATGTGATAACATGGATGTTTCACTCAAGTGAGTAAATCATAGAAGCATAGAACAGTTTGGGTTCAAAGGAACCTTTAAAGATCATCTAGTTCTAACCCCCCTGCCTTGGGCAGGGACATTTTCACTAGACCAGTTTGCTCAAAGCCCTGTCCAGCCTGGCCTGGAATGTTTAGAGGGATGGGACACCTACAGCTTTTCTGGGAAACCTGTGCCAGCGTCCCACCAGCCTCATTGCAAATAATTTCTTTCTTATATGCAATCTGAATCTACTCTCTTTTAGTTAGGTGCCCTCTTAAATCCACAAGAATAGTAATTTATTAGCACATACAAAGTTATTATAAAATTAATTTATTTATTATGAACCTTATTATTAAAATACTTTTAATAAATATTATCATAATTATTATATTATTATTTTTAATTTATTATAAGCCTAAAATTGCAACTATATTTTTATTAATAATAATTACTATTATTGCCATTCTTATTAGCTGTCATTTCTTTATCCATTTTACGTCTGTCTCATCAGTTCTGGTTCAGATGCTGTTTCATGGTGCAGCATCACTGGCAGGATGTTGGGGGCCAAGGAAACAGTTGTCTCCCAATATCAGTAAGTTCCAGGGGCTGGAAGATATAATTCCTGTGACTGATGTTGCATTCATGCTGTCAGTATTTGATAGAGCCAAGACAGGGCTGTAACTTCATAAGTGTGTTTCTGAAATACATATTTGAAATATGACCTACTAAAGTGAACTTTGTTTTCACTTTTCCTGGGGTCACATGTACAGACAGAGTAAATATTAAATACAAAGCAGGAAGAAAAGAAATAAAAGCATAAAAATCATGATGAAATTAAAAAATAATATTTCTGTCTCAGAACAACATAACCAAGATATCTATTCTGTCTTTGGTTCTACCACCACAGACAGAACTCCTTTAAAAGCAAACTCTGTAGAGTCTGGAAACTGCAGCAGCATTCTGCAAGAATTTAAGCAAGGAGAAGTTATGGTCATTTAACCTTGCAGTTCTGTCTTTTTAGTCTCTAGATTTATTTATTTGTTCTTTTTTATTTTTTATCTTGACTACATGCTGTTTCTTGTGGTAAACAGTCATAAACCAAACCCATGTTAACCTTTCAAAGAATTTGATTATGGAATGGGGTTGGTGTCTTGTTTGTTGGATGCCAACTTAGGCTGATGTGTGATTTGTATCTCTGTGGAAGGTGCTTGAATAACAATAAACTTCCTTTCTGTTGTGTCTACAACAACTGGCAGTAAGAGAGGTACCAAGTACTTCAAGTCTTATTTCCCTTAAATGTGCATATCAAATCCACTTGTACTCAGGGCAGTTTTAATCACTGTGGTGCACACACAGAGCTGGGACTACTCTGAATTCTAACCTTGCCTTCAAATTTTGAGTCCTTGCCCCAGTATCAGAGTTCACTTCTGTTCAGACCACTGATTTCAGCTCAGCTGCTTTTATTTTTGGACTTCATATACACAGGTTGGCATGAGAAGAAAACATTCATCTGCAAGTTCTGAGTAAGTGCCAAGATAACACTGTGATACATGGAGTATGAAAGTGTGTTTGTGTAATGCACATATTGTTTATCAGGGAACATTAACTGGAGATGGATTTTAAAATAGACATTATATACTACTAATTTACAGAAGAAACTTTACAGAGTCAGTTTACCCATAAACCCCATTCCTGTAGTTCACAAAGATACTATAATATACATAATTTTTTTGTTTGTTTCATGGATTTTTACGTATTTAATAACGTGATTATGGTAAAGATTTGCTAATGAACTGATCATAAAACCAACAAATTTAACACATAGGTGAGTATACCATCCATTATACTTTTTTTCAATGTTCAGTCATCTGGAAACAAAAGTGCTAAAATGGAGGAGATTCCAATTCTGTAGCCTCCTGCAGTGTCAGAAGGAAGGGTGGGGCTGGTGATTAGAAAGTTGTTGTAATTTGTGTTGAATCAGTCATGGATTGTCTTGACCATGGATATTAAGCACAAAAAAATATGTCAAATAAAATCTCCCTATAATATTTCTTCAGAGTACACATGAATTTCACTCCTAAGCAAAGAACCTGACTGATTAAAAGATAATATTTATTGAGTATAGCACCACTAAATAGCACTTTGATAATGAGTAGAGTTATTTTTGTTTTCTAACGGTATGTCTCTCTGGGAACGTGCAAAATCTCTATGAATAGGTGTCCAAGGATGAGATTAACTTAAAAAAATACAGAGTGAGAATTTTCTTATGTCTTTCAGACTAGTAATTGGCTACTTAAATAATCCTTAAAATAACTAGTAATAGAAATTAAGGAATAATGTATTCTGAAGGTGCCAAATGTAATGAGACTATACCATGATTCTAAGTAACCAAAGATTTAGTAGATGTTTCCTTTTGATTTACTAGCCCTTCACTGTTTTCAGGATTAATGTAATATGAATAAACTAATTATCATCATTCTCTGTTGCATTTACAGATTGAATAAATGTGAATGTGTGGAAAAAACTCAATATATTTCAAACTACATAGTATTTTGACTGTAGAAGGCATAGAGCAAGGAGTAAAATAAAAAAATATCAAGCATGTAAATGTGTTTTTCCTGCCACTTTTGGCAGCTTGGATATATCTGTCCTCAACCCAACTACACTGTGGTAGGGAAAAGCATTATTTCCTCATTGAGGCAGACATTTAATTTCCTTCACTTCTTTGTCAGCCCAAGGCTTCTCATTCAATGCCTTTTTTGCCAACACCATTGAATTTTAAGAAAATCTGTGAGGATGAAGAATAGAACATTCAATTTGACATCAAGAGGGACAATGGGTATTTTTTTCTATCCCTTTTACTTCCTCTTAAAAGTCTAATTCTTCATCAGTTTTTTTTTTCAGTTGTGGAAAATGTCAGGAAAGGCATTTCAGTCTCACTCCTGCAAGCTCAGTAGGCAGTGTAAACTGAGCCAGTAATAGTTTTGGCTTCTAAATCCTGCTTGAGTAATTAGTTGTACTGGTGGGAGCATGAGGGAGAAGAGGCAGAGACCCATTCCTCAACAGCTGATGGTGCATTAAGGAACACAAAGCATGGGCGACTTTCCTTGTGGTGGCAAAGTGTCCTTTGCATCAAAGCAAAATCCATGTAGAAAAAAGATGACACTGAGCTCTTTAAGAACTAGCTTTTAATTAATGCTGAAAATGCAAGTCTGGTAAGTGAATATTTTGGTATGGTAATTTTTGGCATAATGGTTGATTGCAGCTCCCAAATGCCTTTGCAGTTCAGATGCCTCAGCACTACTCGAGACTCTGCAAAGCATCTACAGATTTATGATTCTAAATATGATCTTTGTTGGTATCAGAAAGTTTAATTCTCCAGAGTGAGGTCTCTGTGTAGCTTCTTTTTCATACTGTGTCTTCACTTGTTTGCAAATTTTTCTTTTAAGGGAATTTGAATGTTATTCTCAATGAATAATTTTAATCCTTAGGAAGGTGCTTGCTTGCACACTTCTTTCTAGGTAAGGGGAAAATAGTGTTGATGTGAAATTGCTTCTGAACATCCTCTCTGTGAAGGAGCCTCACTCTGCTTATGAGAGGAGCCTTCTCAGGTTCCCTCTGTTGACAGTAAAGAAAATTTTCTGTGAGAGTGTGTTCTTCCCCTAAGGTTTTTAGGTGCAAAAGGAGAAGTTTTGAGGTTTAATTTCTGCCAGAAATTTTGGTGCAATTTTGTAGGAAGAAGAAATTTTATTGTATTTAGAGATCTGCCACTGAATTGCTTTGCAATTTATCTGTAACAGTGAAGGTGAGATTGCTCGTTACTGTTTTTTGTGCTGTGCTGCAAAAAAAAAAAAAAAAAAAAAAAAAAAAAAAATCTTTATCAAAAAAGTAGATAAAAAATGGTCCATGAATTTCACTGAATTGAATCATGAGCTTCCTGTTACTGGTTTGTTTTTGTTTTTCCCCCAAGAGGACTGTTTGATTCACTGAAAATTGTCTTATAGGAACTTCATGCTAATAGCTGCTGATATGTTTGTGGTCAGATAAATACGATGCAGAAGGAAAGACAATTACCAAGTTTTACTCAAGATTTGGGACTTTAAAATTTACGTATTTATTTTAAAGAAGTATCAATATCTTCGAATCTTTCTCTTTTCATAGTATATAAAGCGATATTGAGGACAAGCCTTCATAGGGTTTCCCTTTTAATAACCTTGAAAATTATCTTCCTCTAATTATGAACAGATTTAGGTATTCTTTTCATATAGTTTATAAATCTCATGCTTGCTGGCACAGGACAGTTTTATAATCCTTAACTAGCTGCTTAAATTTTCCTGTTTGGCTTAGCATAGTTTTATTCCACTTCCACAAGTCTGAAACATGAAGTGGTCTTCTTGAAGGAGGAAAAGTATTAATAGGTGGTGTTAAAAAAACTGTCCTTGTTTACATGGCTGTTCTTTGAAACCATATTCTCACAGAATAAAATTACAAGAGAAAGGACATTGGTTTTATTTATATTTTCAGTTCTCAATGTTTCTTGTGCAAATCAAGTACTTGTATGATCTTGACAGAAGCTGGTTTTCTAAAAGTAAAAAATTTCATGTTTTCATTCTTTAGATTTCATGTTTTCATTCTTTAGAGCTCTGGGGTTTGTAAATGCCACCTTTCCACCTTATGCCTCCTGAGGTTCTGACCATGAACACATAAAACTACATTCTTGTCTCCAAGATGAGAAGGAATTGTTGGACATGAAAAAGATGTAAGAAATCAGCTGCAGAATAAAAAGACAGATTGTTAGATTTCTGAAAGTATGAAATTAGTTATGGCAAGAGAGCACACTTATAAATTGATACTCTTCTCTTAAATAGATGCTCTTCTCAGCAAATATCTTGTGAAATTTCTCATTGCCTGCTGCAGTCAGCATTAGAACAAAATCTGAGACTAATTCCAGTGCTTTCTGTTGGTTGATACTGGACATCCTAGTCATTCACAATCACTCCTGTTTCCCTGTCCTCAGCTGACTTTTGGTGACTAAGAATGCAGATTCTCTTCATTTTTCTATATTCCAATGGGAATTTCTATGAAAATTGTGGGACTTATGATCTTCATGTGTGGACTGAGTATGTCACTGTTGTGATACATCTGTAAAGCACAAGCACTCCAGAAACTGGTTGCCAGATTAGCAGCTGCTCCTTTTTGTGTGACCATACCCAGAGGGAAATATTTGGAAATATTAGCTCTGATAAAACTGCTTTTGAAAAAGACTGATTTTTGAAAAGTGGAGTAGCAAGAGATGTGACTGTGCTTACTTCTGACTTAGATCATTAATAAGGAAAATGGTATTATCTTAATGTTAGAGATCCATAGTTATATGCTTGCAGTTTGTGCCTAACTTGTCTTATGCATCAAAAGCCACAAAATGCTAAAGATTAAATTATCCAACTAGAGAAGTTTCTGATCCTCTGTTTCATAAACAAAGTGGTAGAGCAAATAAAAATAAGTGAGATTGAATCAATATTAATCTATGTTCTTGCAAAGAGATCCTTGTCAGCATCACTGTTTTGGTTTATTTCATCTCAACTATACTGTGACAAAGAATCATCACATAAAAGTGGCATCTTTTATAACTATAATTTGAATATGGTTTGTTCCTATAAATTTCTTCTCTCAGTGGATTTAGTGTATGGAAAATCAAGCCTCTATCTTGCTGTCCCCTTATTTACCTAACTTGTTTGTAGATCATATGTGAACTTGAGAAGGAGAGGTGCTTTATAGATAATCACATTGACTGAGCAGTACTGTGGGATATTATATAGTGGTCCTTGGATTTAATTACAGCAGATCTGTAAACACAGCATTCAGCCCTTTCTCTTCTGCATTCTTAGGTACACGAGTAGGAGGCACATGTGGGAAGTCTCCCAAATTGGAAGCCTCTTATCACAAATGCTATCTCCTTTGTTATCTAAAACGTAATTAAAATACTGTAGTTTGCCTAGTGCTGTTCTAAGTTCTAATCCACTTACAGGAAGAGAAAAGGCAGCTTTAGCTGTAGAGTATCTTGCCAAGATTCCTACTCCCTCTTTGCTAATTCACACCCTTTTACCTAACTGGCTTTAAATAAATACTTCAACTGATTTCTTTTGTGAAAGTACAACCCTTCAAAATTAGAATGAAAAGTTTAATGGCCTAAATACAGTTCAGTCCTATCTGAAAAGCCTGATTTATCTTCTGTGGCTTCCTTTTTTTTTTTTTTTTTCCTAATACTAGTATTTCCTTGTTATGCCCTTGGTATTTCATAGCTGTCCTTTTTAAGCACTGAAGCAATTAGTTTTGAGAAGGCTGATTCTTCAGGGTCCAGTGCTTTCCTGCCTTTCATTCGCCGGAGCTGTACATTTTAATGAAGTCGTTTCATCTGTGTTGCCAAACACTAGAATTTTGCTGCTTCAATTCTAATTATCTCTGCTGGCAAATGCTATGTTTTATTAAAGCTGTCAAGTGCACTGTTCATTAAATGTCCACAGTCAGTGGTGCTGTGCACACAAATTAGATCAGCTTTGCTCCTTGATAGATTATGAAGTTAAATAGTTTTATATAAACCTTTAAAACTGTGTCTAACAGCAATAAGTGATGACTTACGTAAGTAGAGCACACCTGCAGCTTCTTGGAACATAATATCTTGTCAAAAACCATCTATGAAACATATGTGAAATCAGAAGTAGTCCAGTTGAGTATACCATTTGTACGATTATATAATTCATTAAGGTACCATTTTCCTTCCTCAAGATATCTACATTGCATCTTGAATTCTAGTTTATATGTGTTTAGGGTAAGATAAGGTTTGTTATTTATACTTTGGTGCTAGTCTTTCAGAAGAGGATTGTGTAGTCTAATTGATGTCCATTATAAGCAAAGATGGCTTTATTTAAATGTTACTAACCTGGTGAATGTGAAAGATTACTGTCATTAACAGCTTCCCTTGTACTTGCATGTCTGAAAGGGGCGTTTTACTAGAAGATGTTTACTTCAAACACATGAAGCAGTAGTAGAAATACTGTACTTGCAAAGAGAATACTTGAGTCAGCCTCTCATTTTGACACTTGTAGCATAGTTTTGCTTTTGTTCATTTTATGTTCTCTGTGTATGTATCGTGATCTTCAGTAGCACAAATAGTCATTCTTGCTATTTAATGTATTGTTTTCTAGATGTTCTTTTGGAGAATTCATAAGGTGTTGTGATGATAGACTACCAGATAAACACATTGTTGATCTTTTGGAGAAACGTATTTCTTACCCTTCAGCTATCTGTAGGGAAATAATTTCAAATTTATTTTTAGTACTATGGCTTTATGGTATCTGCTTTCTGTATTGGTTACCTTATCTTTTGAAGAATCTTGTTTATGCTTCCTAACTTTTTTTTCAAATTTATCAGACCATATTTCAAACCTTTAGAGGAACAGATATTTATTGTACTCTTTACAGAAATCATAAATAACATTTCAAAGTACTGTGTAGAGTAAACAGAATTTAAGAGCTCCTGGATATGTATTTCTTAGGGTTTGGTGAGAAACTACAGTTCTTCAAAAGGCTGTGAGACACTTCCTTTTCTTCTTATGATCTGGTTTAAGGTGCTCTGATGTGAATAGAAAATTCACATAGCCTGAGGTTGAATGGGAGACTGTGTATGTTTATGTGTTTAATGATCTGCTAATGCATTGTGCCTTATCATTTATATTTCATGGTATTTACAGGAAACAATAGCTTTTAATTTCCTTTTTTAGTGCAGAAACAGAAAATGTTCCTTTGACTGTAGGGCTGAAGTGATTTTTGTCACCTGAACTGCTTAACTTCAGACAAGTGATCTTTCATTATGTTCAACTTTAACTTTTTTCAGCTGCCTGCTGTGAGGCAGGAGATGGATCCCAATAGATGCTGTATTCTGGGGCAGTGAAGTAGTTAAGCAATACCAATATACTGAGAGATTTATGGGAAATGGGAAGCATGAAAGTCACCCAGGTGCATGTGAAAAACCTACAATACGTGAAATATGAAAATTTTTTTCTTAGTGTTGTTATTTTCACTTTGAATGTATGTTTCTATTTGGCTTGGATTCTGAAAAATTGGACAAAATCTTCTTTGAACCTTCCGGGAGATTTGTAATGTATTCAGGCTTATATTTACATCTAGATTCAAATTTGTAAAATATTGACCCATTTTGGCTTTTTGGAAGTTACCTGAGTTATGTCATGTCTGTAGCATGTATAAATGAATGCTTTGGTTGTACTACCTTATCCACCCTTTTCAAGCTGAGTGTAGTGAATACAACAGAAGAATAAATTTCTTGTGAACCCTGATGCCTTCCCTCTTCTCTGTATAGTCTCAACAATTGTGAAAAATCACTGAAGCAATGATCAAACATAGGAAAAGACGTTATAATGGTGATTTAATTCAATGCAGAAATAGGTCTTTAACATATCTGTGAGATTAATTTTATACTAAGGAATGTATACAAACAAACACAACAAAGATTTTACAGCTTATGGTGGGTTATCAAGCTGAAACTGAAAAGAGTAGAATTAATGCCATCAATAAAAGAAATACCATACAAAGGGAAATATTTCTGGTTCAGAATATGTAGAGATTGGATTCGTCAAGTTCTATGCCATTTTAAAAAGTCCAGAGATTTTAGATTTATTTAGGAATTCTTTCAGTTTAAAAGAACATGGGAGAAGTTTTGGTGCCTGAAATTGATGTTATCTAAGATGTTTTATAGTATTTTAAATGTTGAATTTTAAGGGATTAAGAAAGTATTGCTTTTGTATTACCATTGGGTTTTTGAAGGGAATAATCATCTTCTAACCTTGGAAATGGATTACTAGATGTTTTTATTTGGCTTTGTTTTTCTGTGTTTTGTTTCCACAGGGGCACCAGGACAGCATACTTGGGAATACCATGCAAACTGCGATCGCCTTACTCAATAACATCGCTGCTAACAAAAGTACGAACATGATGCTGCTCTTTAAAGAAGGTATCTCATCTTTATCTTTATTCCCCTTACTGCAGATGTGTCCCAGACAGTAATATCTGGTACTGTGTGAAACCAGGTTTGTATGTATTCAGATCTTACAGTGGTGGTTGGATAATCGCATTGTGACATACTCCTTGTCACTTCCTCTGCCTCCCTTACTGATTTGATTAGAAAGTTGTCCCTCCAAGAAAATGTGATTACAAAAGAGTTACTGACTGAAAGTTGCATTATGCCTGTGAAGAATGGCTTTGCAAAGGTGTGGGTTGGAGATCTGACTAAAAAACAGTGCAGGGTGCAGAGAGAGAGATAATGCAAGTTCTTCCTTGTCTCACTGCTCAGACCTGTGGAAGGATAAGTTGAGCAATATTTCTGCACACTTTAAAGAAATAGTTCCAGCCCAGTGATGTAGACTAATGAGGTGGAGCCCAATGACTATCAAATCTTAGTCTACAACCTGTTACAAGTCTTGATGAAATGTTTGCCACACGACTTGGGTAGTAAAACACTGGCTCAGATTGCCCAGAGAGGTGGTAGATGTCCCATCCTTGGCAACATTCAAGGTCAGGTTGGACAGGGATCTGAGCAACTTGATCTAGTTGAACATGTCCCTGTTCACCAAAGTGGGGTGGACTAGATGACCTTTAAAGGTTCTTTCCAACCTGAACTATTCTATGATTCATTTCACTGTGTTCCATTAACTAAACTCCTTTTATTTAAAAATTGATTCTGGTTTATAAAATGAAGACAAAGGTTCTGCTGTTGGAAATCTATATAAATTTAAAAACTTATTTAGAGACATGCATATTCATAGCATTTCTTTTGTTTATCATGAGTGGGTGAGGGACATCCAGCAATACAGATCTGCACTACCATTTGTACTATTTGTTGGTACACATGCCAGCCTAAAAATCCATCAAGGCTGGTAGTAATAGTCATGTCTCATTTTCATAATTACCTTAGCAGTTAAAGCACTCACACAGAAAGTGGGAGAGCTGAATTTCTGATCCTTTTTACTCTTCGGGGATTGAGTGGGCAATGCCATTATTTGGGAGGTGAAATGGAACTTGATATTGTAGCTGTTAACATGCTCCTCTCCTCATTTCAAACAAATCCACCTGGAAGTCAGTGGTGTGACAACAGAGCCAGAAAAAAAAAATAGAAAAATATGACTAATTTAGAAAAGGATGGATCATAGGATTCATGTTCTTTGGTTATTTCTCACCAAACTGCCTGTGACTGGAACTGCTTCGGGTTTCTTGGGGTTTAGATGTGTGTGCTGCTTTTACTGTGTTTGGGCACATCTGCTCTGCATCAGGCAAAGTCCTGACCTGAGCTGCAGCAGGGGAGCTTGGTAGAACTGCACAATGCCATGCAAAGAAGTTAGGTCAAGTCCCACAAGCACTGTAACCATTGGCATGCCTGGCTCAAGGTAGTATGTTCTCCCTTTCTGCATGGCAAAACTATTTAAGAGCATGGCAGAACAGCATCCATTCCCTAAATATCTCCTCTTTATTGTCTCATTGAGCAAACTCCCATGTACTTTTTATTCTGCTGGTAGTATATCTGGGCTCTTTCACTTCTCATCTGCTCCAAAAATAAAACACATCTCTTTGGTCATGCTGGTTTCCAAATGAAGGAAGTGGGATAGAAATATAATTAAAGTATTTTATCTTTTTCTTGTGCTATTGTCATAATGACTCCAGTAATATTTTCAGGCTATTAGTGATTGGATAACAGTAACTTGTGCTCACTGAACTTCAGCAACCACACTAGAAAAAGCAGCACAGCAGCCAAAAATAATTTATCTCGAGTAAAATGTACCCATCTTCTCTCATCCCTTTTCCCCACTGGTAATCCTCAGAGTACTGGAAACTGGGATTTTGGCCAGTGCTAAATCAATTAAGGGCCTAATTTTCAAGTAAAAATCTTCTAAAATTTGCTTTGCAAGAATGTTTTGAGAATATTGGTCTTGTGATTGTAGATGGATAGATTTTCTTTGAATTAAAAGAGAGGTGATTTATTCCATCCAAACTGGAAGGCTTTATATTCTTTTCATTACCAACTATAAATATATAGTGTTCACATTAGGAAAATACCTTAAACTACTTCTACCATATCTTTGATATTCAGCTTTTCATTTTTGAATTACTTTATGTGATGGAGAAGAACATGATCTAGTGAAACGGAAACTGAGCTCCCTCTTGCAGAAAAATGTCTTGGAGTCCCAACGGCAAAGTTGAACATGAGTCAGCAGTTTGCATTTGCAGAGATAAAGGCAAAACAGAGCTGTGATAAGAAAGGATAACTGGAAGGCTGAGCAAAGTGATTATTCTCCTCCATTCATCACAGTATCTAGTTTTGAGCTCCGAACTATAAGAAAGACATTGACAGACAGGAGCAAGTCCAGAGAAGGGCAACCAAGATGTTTAGGGGAGTGGACCATGGGATATGTGTATTTCCAGCCTCTACCTGTACTATTACATGAATGTTTTGCTTCCCAGATGCAGAACTTTGTGTTTGCCTTGGTTAAACTTTACAGGGTTTCTGGCAGCCCATTTTTGGAGTTCTTCAGCTTCTTGAGCTCTTTCTGAATGTTGGCTCAACCCTTCATCACATCAACTGCCTTCTTCATTTCAATGTCATCTGCAAACTTGCTGAATGTGCATGTTATTATGTCCTGTTGGCACTGTGTGTCTGTGCTGTTAATGAAGGCATCCAACATTCATGAGCTGTTAAAAAAAGGCCAAAGACAGAGTATTATGGGCCATCAATTTCCTTTATTTCCCCATTACAGTGTGATAATTAATTCATATGTATATGGAGCTTTAGAAATTAGAAACCCTAAATAATTGTTGAACGTTGTAAGGAACTCAGGTTAGGTGGTCAGTCCTGTCAAGATTTTTGTTTCTAAAAATCAAGACATTAGGAATGAAGATTTCTCTCCAATTTTGTGCATTCCTTTCTTCAGCTGCCAAGAAGCTGTATTTTTGCAGACAGATCATTTAGAGACCCTTGTCACTGTTTCCTTTTGTACCTATTAGCCTTCAGAACTCTCTTGCTCAAAGGAGTTGTATTAGGTGATAGATTTCTTTTTTTTTAAAGGGCTTACATGCAGCTTACATGTTGAACTTTCCCCTTTCTCAAGAAAATCTTGCATGATGGCACTTGCTGCATTTACTGCTCCTGTGATTTCCTGTTAATGACAAGGATGTGCTTGTGCAGCAAGTTGCATAGAAGGTGGATTGCCTGGCATTAATTTCTCTCCACTGTGAACTGTGTCCTTTAGTGTGACAATACATCAGACATGTACTGATAACAACTTGCAATGTTTAAAGGTGAAATGGAGAATAACATATGCAACTGAAGTCACTGAGGGAATTTACAATGGCCTGTACTTGTGTTATCAGCTATTAAACATTTGTTCTGTTAATGTTAATGACAATTCCCACTTAATAATCAGAGAAGAATAATATGATTCAGTTTAATTACTGAGACTGGAATTCAGTAAGGAGACTAAGATTAATAGGGGATCTCTTGTGAATAGTTAAGATATTAAAAAGCCAAGAGAAGTCATTTTTAGCATGGTCTCTCTTCCTCTGTCTTGGCTTCTGGCTGTTTCTTTCTTCCCTTTTACCATCTTTTGATATTGTTGGGAGACCACAGAGATCCAAATATACAAAGTATGTATTCAATCTATAGTGATCAATATCTGATGAGAGAGACTCAAGTTAATGCCATAGCTTAGGAAAAGGCAATAGGCTTATCCATTAAATATTCTTCACTAATGTACAGCAAATAGAATAGTGTTACAAATGACATGCACAAAACAAATGTGGTAATACATTTACAGAAAGAAAGGAATTTTCATACCTAAAATTTCTAACTTGCAAATTGTAAAAACCTTAAGTTTGCAACCTGTGATCTTGGACCATCCCTATGGAAATTATGTTGCAAGAAGCCCAAAGATGTCATTTCATCTTCAGGTATTAACCAGAGAATGTAAATGTGAGAAGAGCATAATTCTTGAACAAGTTTCCTTCTTTTATCACAAAGTTTTGCTGTGATCAAAGTGGAGCCAACTGGTCTGAGTTTGTATCCTGTATTATAATAGTCCTTACTGATGGAGGTGAAACCTTCTTATCTCTGAATTCTATTTCTATTAGCATTTATTAAATTATGAAGTGTAAAACTTACATATTATCCTGAGATCTGTTGATAAGCCTGTAAAGATGTGTTAATTAATACACCTCCCTGGTCTTTTCAATATTCACTTCCCATTTTCTTTTTAGGACATCTGCATTTTTCTCTTTTAGGTTTGTAACCACTGAGTTTAAGGGTGTGTTGGTCAGTGCCTGAAGAGGGCACCTCTGGAATGATCCCACATCAGAGACCATCAGGATCAGTCAGTGCATGGGAGCAGCTTGCACTATAGAACAGGTTTAACTGGGTGACATAGGACAAAGCTGTGTGTTGACTGTAAAATGAAAACTCTCTTATAGATGCTGGAATCATCAGCTCTTAAGCAGGTGTTGTAGGAGTACAGTGGATGATCATCTGTTCCTATAGACAGGCACCAGAGCAGTCTACTGAAAACACGTATTGTCTGTCTTAGACATGTGTCTGTTGACAGGCATTGACATACTGACAAATTTAGGCATAAGATGAACCACTGAGTCTGGTTTGGCAGTTTGATAAGTAAGTGGCATTAGTGTGCAAGGCTGCTTCATTTGACCCTGAGATTAGCTCAGTGATTAAAACTTGGCTGTAATAATGCCAAGGTTCAATCCCCTGTGTGGGCCATTGACTTAAGAGTTGGACTCTATGATCCTTGTGGGTCCCTTCCAACTCAGAATGGTCTGTGAATCTCTCACATTATGTGGCCTGTGATGAGTAATGAATAGTAAAATGCATCACAGCACTTAATGTATAGTAAGATTCTTGTACACTGGTACAATTTCTAGATATATCAACTCTTTATTTTGCTTCCAATTCAGTCTCTTCTTCCGTTTTTGTTTTTTTTTTTTATTTTGTGGAGAGTGTTGTTTGTCATTTAGTTTGCAAAAATTAAAAATAGCAAATGTTGAATCATCTTCACTGTCTTTAGTTAGCAGTGCTTTCAATCTCCGAGTTCTGTTTGTCCACAGGTCATATTCAAAGGCAAGGAAATTCTTCCTTCTAACTTTCTGCTTATAGGAAGAGCTTGGATATATTATGAGTATAGAGAAATATCTTTCAAAGACTACCTGCTTCATGAGGGTCCTCATTCTGAAGAAATGAACAAAACAGGTTGTTGGAAAACAGATCTTATGAACTGCGGTGGCCAACTTCTCATAGCCTGTCTGCAGCTATTTATTCCTGATAATGCCTCAGATTTATTATGTTTATAGAAACAGCTATTTTCAGTATTTATAAAAAGTAATTCCAAGTAATTCTGCATTTAGGAAAGGTTTCCACTGTTACTCAAAGCTGATCTAGTAAGCTGCTTGCAGCCCAGTATTACTTATGGAGGAGCTTACATTTTTAGCTTTTTTTCAGTCTCATTATACTCCATAAATCAGTTACATTTTTTTTTAATGATGGTCTTGCAAGGAGATGATTTATATATAAAGTTCAATACAGTCATGTTGAACTGAATGACCTTTTCCAGGCTGCTCTGCTGTGACCTTGTAGTTGGCTACTGTCCTCAGGTAACCGCCACCAGCAGTGTAAGCAGTGGTGTTTGAGTGTTCAAAGCAACTTTCTGTTATATGGTACAGCCAATCCTAAACTTTATTCTGTGTCTTAATGCTGTTGGATCACAGAAACTAAAGTAAAAGGGAAATCGTGGAATTTAGAGCAATAAAAATTTTCTGTGCATTGAGTGAGAAGTGACAGCTGTTAGTGCTACATGGTACTCTATGCAGTTTGTGTAAAAACTGAAGTTCCTAAGGAAGGACCTCTGGTGCAAGTGTAGAATGTCAGCTACAGCAGTCATAACATTCAATATCACATTCAGAAAGTATGCTAAGTGCTTATAACAGGGACAGTTATTGAAGAGATCTGCAATCAACTTTGTAGTCAGATGATGGTAATTCATTTGCACCTCATGAAAGAAAGATCACCCTTCATGGCTGAAGTATCCTTACTCATCTTGCATTCCACTGCTTTGACTTTTAGTCAAATGTCAAGAGATTAATTAGATTTCAAATGTCTCTGTGTTATATTGTTAAAGTCTGTTAAATACTGCATACCCAAAATGTGGCACTCATGAGACCAACATCCAATTTTAAACTTTTCCTTGAAAAAAAAAAACACAAGGGAAAAAAAGTCTTTTATACACACATATCTTTAACATAATGATAGGTGTGACTAATATAATGATGACAACTATGAATTCTGAGCTCTCTAGATAGAGCCCAAAGGTTTCCAGATTACCTAAATCTCTGGAGAATCTTCTTCTACCTTTCACTTCCTCACAGATAGTTTTATTTCATCTTCAGTGTCCAAAAGACGTTTGATCATGGTGCCCATAGCAGACTTTTTAAGAACAGTTTCTCGCTTCCTAGCCAGTTCTTGTCACCAGTGTTCATGACATTAGGCAGTGGACACGATTACTCCGTGACCCAGATCTGCTGCACCCACCTGTGCCATAGTCTGAGTAGTCTCAGTGCAACACTGAGAAGCCATTGGTGTGGCATCGCCTGGGACTCTGATTTTAGGGATCCACTTGAGTTGTTGGAGTAGGTGGCTCCAGAGTCACAGCATTTTCTTCCAAGATGGGAGAAATTAACTGTCTCTTAAGATGGTGATCAGGAAGAGGACCATGGACTAGTTGTACAGAAGGAGTCACATTGCAAGGGACAGGTGATAGTTATAAAATTTTATAGAATACATTGCTTAAATTACTATGCCCTTTAAATAAAGCAACAGCAAATAGAAACCACAGACTTAGTCTGTGAGGAAATCAGACACACAATCAGACTGGTTCTGAAGCCATTTACTCAATCATTACTATCCTCTATTTTTTTCCTAGGGGTCTTCTGCAAAAGTTTTACAGGGTACAATATAGAAATGTTTCTTTAGTGACTGAAGATAGAAAGGGTGTTTCATGGCAGTGCTTTCTACCTGCTTACTGTAAAGCTTAGTTCAGATGCAGTGTATTTTGATTCTGAATAGAAAGATTGGCAGGGAGAGTAAGTTTGGGAAACCAATATGAATAAGAACCTAAAAGCATTTTTTCTATATTTAATCAACGTTTGGAAACAAAAAGCTCTCATTTAAATAAATGTAAAATAAGAAATAGTTTTAAAATACAGAAAATAAACATATCATCCTGTCTGAGTAGTTGCAGATGTTGCCTCTGGGTGATTTGGATGTGAAAAAGAAAGTCCCTTGCTGAGGAGGGATACACCTTGGAGCCTCTGATGTGCAGGATGGAGG
Organism: Hafferia zeledoni; assembly: GCA_035583235.1. Lineage (NCBI taxonomy): Eukaryota > Metazoa > Chordata > Aves > Passeriformes > Thamnophilidae > Hafferia > Hafferia zeledoni. The sequence goes on from JAWWEV010000083.1 coordinate 43,979,280, forward strand.
CCTTTCACAGCTCCCTGCTGGTACTGGAGTAGTGAGTTGAGTTCTTGAGCACGAAGTGTCTCTGGGATCATCTGAAGGCAGTAGTCACGTGTCATGTGCCTCATGTTCATCTGAGTTAGTTTACATGAGAAGTTGGTGGTGGTTGAGCCTGAAGAAGTTTCTTCTGTGATGTTCCAAAGTTCAGAATGCTTTTTAACAGTATTAAGACATGTTTTTCTGACCCAAAATGCCACTCAGGTGGAAGTGTGTAACATCACATGGGTAAACTTAGAACTCTGGTATCATGAAAGGTAAGTGGGAATCATGTCAAAATAGCATGATAGTAGTGAAGTCTTTGAGGAAAAATAACCTGTGCCAGTCTGTGATATTCATCAGTGCAGCCACCTGAGAAGGATGAAAACAGAAATGGTAATTGCTGTGAGGAGCAGTTATGCCATTCAAGTGGAATCAAGCCTGTTGTTGTTGAGAGTTGTACCCATAAGGCACAAAATGTCACAGCATCCTTGCTAAGAACTTCAAAGGATAAAATAAGTGAATAAAGGTGTCTCTGGTGCTGTGCTGTAAAAGAGAAGTGGCATTTCTGTGCCTGGAGTGGAGTTCCTGACAGGATCCCTGTGGCCAGCCAAGCAGATCATCTTGTAGCACAACTGGCTGCTTAAACTATGTAAGATATCTCATTTTAACACTTAACTGATAGAAGAGAAAGAATAATAACAAAAAACTGTTCAAAACCTTTTCATTCCATGATATTCTACTCTGAGGGGCCTTATGCAGAAATCTGATAATATGACTGATCAGCTTGGTTTAATGGTGGGAAGTGAGTTCAGTAAATCTATTTTCTTAGCTTAGACTGTCTTTATAGTTCTAAAATGACAACCATAACAGACAATTCTCTGTTACCTGTGCAACTCCTAGACAAATTTAAGATTTAAGAATTTGGCTGAAAGACTACTCTGATTGATACTATTTGGATGCAGAAACCTCATTTTAAAAAGTAAAGTTTTATGTAAAATGTCAGGCATAGATTTTCCATCTGAGATTGTGGGTATCCAAAGGTTTCCTGATGACAAACTCGGGACTGTAAAGCAAGAAAAAGTTTCCAAAGCCTTATGCTCCTTCTCACCACTTGGTATTTTCTTCCTCTCCTCTAGACACTGCAGTCTTTACGTTTACTGTAGGGGCTACTTTTGCTGCAGTTTGATTTAAGTTGTCATTTGATATCATAGTAGTATTGCCATGAAGTGCAGTTCAAGTAAAATGTATTTGCACTGGTGGATTTGCTCAGTCTGAGAGAAAGTGAATAGCTAGGTAAAGATGTAGCTATTGTATTATCTACAGGTTAAATATTGATGATGCAAACTATTTGTTACAGATAATAAATTAAAATCTAACTATGATGATGTCATTGTGTAGCTTGTCAGGTATAATTAGTTAAGCTTGAAGATCATTTTGGGGATGAAATTAAAAATGTAGCTATATATTTGAAAAGAAACATGTTCTAAATGCAGTTGCTGTGGCCATAGGCTGTGGATCTCTCATGTATGTTCTGTCCTAGCAGCTGGAACAGTCTCAGTATGAAAGCAATGGATCACTGCCAATTTGAGGAAAGTGTAAAGTTACAAAGGTACAAAGTAGTGTACACAAAATTAAACTGCATCAATCATTACTCTGTCATAGGGATAACAGTCTTCTTCAGGTGCACTTACATGATCCTACTGAAAAAAGTTCATTTTTTCATTGCTAAAAACAAGCCCCACTTTTGACAGGAACACATCTATCTAATGGACAGATAAATGAAATCTGAGGGTTTTCACTGCTTTGAAGAATGGTTTGGAGGGTTTTTGTTTTGTGTTAAATGTCTTCAATAGTTGTCATAGCACCCAGACACTCAGATTTTTCCTCTTCTAAGTTATTTTCAGAAAAATTGTGGACTGAACAGATGTGTTCATCTCACAAAATGTGTTTAAACTGTTTGTGGACAATTAAGCTTTAAAATTATTTTCTCTTTAAAGCAGAAAGAGAATTATAATAGAGAAACTGAAGTTATTTACATTTTAAAAGTGTTTTGAGAGTCCCAATTTGTACACCAAGTTGTAGACTGTATTACTTGAGACTTTTCCTTGCATGTTCTTCATTTTCCACCGAAATGCTTTGTATTTTTCCAACTTTTGCCTAAAATACAACATTTCTATGTCGTCTTTATTAGGGTGATGTTTGCTTTTGCCATTAATGATCCAATTTTATATTACTGTTTAGCTTAGCTTTTCCAGACACTGTAAGTTAAATTTTTCACATGCATTTCACTTTAATAATCCATTCTATAGTTAAATTTCTTTTAAAGTCGCTACACGTGGATTTTCCATTGTCTTAAAGACTATATATAATCAGGTAAGTGTCTGTGTTCTCATTTAGACAAGTTATCACTCCTCAACTGGTAAATTTTTCCTACAGCTTTTGGTCAGTGCCTTGTAGATTTGATAGGGAACTAATTTTGTGTGTAGTTGTACACATGGGCAGTTACATTTTGTAGCAATGTGTCTGCATGGGATCAGTTTTTGCACGTCCACTGCGGGGGGAACCTGTTGGAGGTGCAGTTGAAACCTCCCGGTGAGGCACTGTGGTTATTTAATATGCAGGGACAAAGAGGTAGATGTCTGCCTGATTTTTTAAAAAATGCATTTTATAAATGTAGTCCAAACTTGTCTATCTGTGCTTTAAAAAAAAAAAAAAAAAGTCATTTTAGCTTTTGTTTATTTTCATTGGACTAAGATTATATTTATGTGTGATGGGCTTATGAAGACAAATCTGTCAGCAAAGACATGTGATGGGTTCCAGATCTGAGCTTTAAGCAAATGAGCATTACTTTTAATTTAAAGAGGCCCTTGCTTGTGGGGTTTTTTTTTTGTTTCATTAATAGGTTTTAAAAGTTTCCATAGATGTCTCCATGTTATTAGAAGGTATTCCATCAGCTACTTATTCCTTCATTTTGATGGAGGAAAAAGTTACGTGCTTCCCTTTGAATTTTTAAGATGAATGGGAGAAGAAATAGGGTATCTTTATTAAGTCTGATGCTGTCTTCTGTCTTTTAGGAGAATGTAAATCTGGCAAGATTTTTTTTTTTATTATCACCCACCTTTCAAAAAGATAAGGAGAAGAAACCTCTTGTTCACCTGCATCCATTCAGTTTCAACTTGTCTTCTCTTTCCTGAGGGCCATTCTTTTCTTTGCTTACCATATTGCAGGTTGCTTACTCAAAAATCTCTCATCTCTCTTCCTGTGAGTCTTGGCAAAAATCCAGTAAGGTGTTGTTAATGGATTTATTCACACTTTTAAAAGATTGTGTTTCCTACTGACATGCCAATATTGTGACATTCGGCTTTTCAGCCAGTGATACAGCCATGAAATGTGACTTATTTCACTGGTTGACAACAGAACTAATGGTATTATATGTATTATAAACAGATTGAACAAACAGTAAAATTATCCATGTTGTCTGAATAGTCTTTCCAATATGCATTTTTTTTGAATAAACACAGACAGATTGCATCATCCAGCCCAGAATGACATGAAGTTGTGGGTTTATGGCTTTATTTATCTTACTAGAAAAAAGCTCAAACTGTTATTTACTATGCATTTTCTTCAGAAATTGCCTTGAATGTTGTTGAGTTCAGAGAGCATGTGTTTCAACCAGCAACACCAGAAGATGAATTTAGAGGCAGAATTTTTTATATACTGTGAGTGGAAAGTCATAAGCAAGATAAGGAGAAGGCAGATAGACTACAGATCAACAGGGCAGGTTCAGAGGTTTTGAGATGGGGACAACAGCATTGCTGACAAGATTTCCCTTGCCTGGACTGTGGGTGAGGCTGAGCAGAGTCTGCATTTGGGTCAGCCTTGGATGCACAGACCCTCGGGCTGGGCTGAGTGCAGGAATCATAGAATCATGGAATCGATTGGGTTGGAAAAGACCTCTGAGATCATCAAGTCCAACCCTTGGTCCAACTCCAGTCCCTTTACCAGATCATGGCACTCAGTGCCACATCCAATCTCAGTTTAAAAACCTCCAGGGAGCTGAAGCTCCTCCAGGAGCTCAGGGGGCTCTGCCTGGTGCCTGTGAGAAAACCCGTGTTCATCAAAGGTGTGCCTGCACTCATGCTTGTACCCAGCTACAGTCACACATCCAGAAGGCAGTAAGTGACAGTTCTTGGCAGCAACCTCCTGCTTTGGTTCCATCAGGCTGCCAGCGTTGGTGCTGCCTGTGACTCCCAGGCTGAGCTGCAGCCCCCTCTCCCAGTGCAGTGCAGCATTCTGGCAGGGCACGTTGTGCAAAGTATTTGAACTCTACTTGCAGTGGAATTGCTTGTCTTAAAAACTTAACTAAATACATCTCTCATTTCATATGTTTACTTGCTGCAGCTTCTCTCCAGTTCTTGCTTAATTTGTTGACTGTCCAGTTTCACAGATATTAATTCTTCCAGCCTTCCCAACAGAGCTGCAGTTAATTGGCATGGATGGGTTCTTTGATCACAATGAGATGGATCACAATGAGATGAGATCCCAGTGGTAAGGCTGAAGATCATGGATAGGTCAGAGTAGAGCAAGCATACATGCAGACAAAACAAGCCATATGTCTGAGCCAGTTAATAAGGATTGCCAGTTAATAAGGGGTGAAAAGTCTGATTTAAAAAGCCTCGTCATCTGAGTGAAAAGTTAGATTTTGTAGATTTAATCAGGTGCGGAATTATTGGCATGGTCAGATGGTAGCAAATTAGAGACTCTGCTGGTCAAAGTTATCCCAACACTTGTTTGGAAAATAGTTGACCTAACAGAGTAGGTTTAAGTGTACAAAATATGATCTGGTCATAGCCACAGAACCCGAGTTGCTGTCATGTAACATCCTGACCTCTGTCTAAGCTCTTTGATCATGTAAGTGCAAATACACCAAGGCCACCTTGGACAATTGTAATTACTGGCTGTCAGTTTTCATTTCTGTTGGAAATGATGAATAACACAGGATGTTACAGATGTGGCATAGGTTCAAATTTGTTGTAATAACCACCAGAAAATTCCCCTTTGTGGGTATTCTGGCCTTTGCTTTTGTTCTTTGGTGTAGTTGTAACAGAAGTAGAAGACTGTCACTTGAAAATCTAAGTATTTGTAAAGTTTTCATCCTATGGCAGACTGATATAAATAGACCAAGAGCAATAGGAATAAATATTTGATCTCTTTTCCTCCAGAGCATGACTTTTCAGTAGGGAAATGTAGAGCTTTTACCCTTATCATTTGCTGAACAGTATTCAACTGTGGTTTATTTCTGCAATTTAAATCTGAAAACTTCAGAGGATTTTCTGAAGCCAAGGTTCATTGGTCCTTATCACTCCCTGTCCAGGGCCCCTTGAAGGCCCAGCTGGAGCAATTAGTGCTGGTAATGTCATTCCAAGCTGTTGAATGCTGTCAGTTTGTGACAACAGTTTGGGGCTGTATCTGTATTCTGAGGCGGTTCCTATCAGGTCTGTACGGGTTTTGTCAGAAAGGCAGCTCTGCAAGCTTCAATGTGGTCTCTCAAGGATTTTTTGTAGAAGGGAAAGTCAAAGCAGAAGCACATCAAGATATTTGAAGTAGATAAACAGGGTTTAATCTCATGTGACAGGAAGTCTATTATTAAAATAGCTATCTCTTTAGAAGAGTTTCTAGTTCTAAATTAAGCCCAGGATATAAATTCCTCTGTATTTTATCACATGGTAATTGTTGCAGACTTGATCTTTCAGAGCAGTAAGTCAAAAGTCTTTATTGAATCTTTACTGACTCTGAATCTTGCTGAATGCAAAGATTTCCTAATTTAACACAAATAACAGATTTTAATCTAGTGAAGGACTTTGTCTAGTTTTTGCCATTAATTTGAGGATCTCATGTAGTCTTTGTTTTTCTGAAAAGCATAACACTATACATAAACTCTCAACATGCAAACAGATGTTCTTCCATGTAGCTGTGACACAGTAACTGCTAATATCTCAGAGTGGCTTTAAAGAGTGTTTTCTCTCCAAGAGTAAAGTGTTCTGTTAGATACTCCTATTCCTATGCAGATCATTGAACGTGCTGTTTGGAAAACCTCCTAAGCATTGTCTGCCTTCTGTCTGACAAACACAAGGGGTTTTGTTTTAGTTGACCTTTCATAAGTGGTAAAATAGTGTCTCTCTGGATCTGACTAGAAGCATAGCATGCTGCAGAATTACAGAAATTATAAAATGGACTATAAGCTCTAATGTATCTCTGACACATGGGGAAACATATCTGACTGAAAAGTTGCTGTAGAGTTTGCTTAATAATTGCAGTAATAGTCCAGACAATATGATTTTATCTTATTCCTGTCTTGGTTTATTTAATGTTTAATTTTATTTTTTCTTTTTTGGTGATGGAATGTTGTGCTTGCAAGTACTGTATAATTGACATGCTAAAAACTTGTATCAACAAAAATGCTGAAATCCACACAAAAAGAATGTGAGTTAGGTGTTCAATATACCCACAATTGGTGGCAAATATTTTAAATGTATACCTTAGGAAATCACTGTATTATTTCCTCCTCCATCCCTCCCCAAGTCTTCCAGCTAGGAGGGTTGTTTGTCTTTTTGTAGCAAATGTCCAATTATACTCAGCTACTTAGAGAGGGTAAGAAGCAGATAGTATTTCTAGAGACTGTGGTGTCCAACAGCTTCTTACTCAAACAAATCAAAGCTGACGGATCACATGAGACACTGTTAATGTCTTATCAACACTTGGAATAGATCCCCTGAATGACAGACTATTCTGAGTTGGAAGGAACCCACAAGGATCATCGAGTCCAACTCTTAAGTCAATGGCCCACACAGGGGATTGAACCCATAACCTTGGCATTATTACAGCCAAATTTTAACCAACTGAGCTAATCTCAGAGTCATTCTTACAGTCCATAGTATTCACTCATATAAATTTTGGAAACATTTGTTGTTAGTTCTGGCGTAACTAGGAAGCATTTGAATGTTCTTATAACTATTTTCCAGAGGAAGTTACCTTCTAATCTTTCATACCATCCCTGTTGAACAAGTTCATGTTCAATGACTTATACTCCTAGGAATCAAGGCTGTCTTGGTAAATCTCACCTAGAACAAAATCCCCTGCCTTGAAAAGTTTCATGCTATGTACCCATATGTGCTGTGAACTGGGTTTCAAACAGCTTGGATATCTTTTCTGAATTAATTATAGAATGGTTGAGTCAATCTGACACAAAACCCTGAATTTAGTTGAAATTTTGTCACAGAAACCTTAACAAGATTCTCAGATGGGAAGCTCCTTTTTTTTCTTTTTCCTTTTTTCTTTTTTCAAATTTCTTTTTTTTATTTTCAAAAGCAGCAGCAAATCAGGAACTCTCAAGGGATCAGTGAGTGTGCTTTCAGAAATACTCCTCCTCTGTGTATGTCATTCTAACCACACCTTTGCACAGAGAACTGCCACAGTTTAGCCTGGTCAGTATGATTTGTTATGGTTAATTATTTTTGTATTGACCAGTCAAGCATATTCAGCAATACATGATATTATTATTTCTAATGTGTTCAAGTCACATTTTTACTGTTCTTACTACACTCAGGTACCTTTTCTTATGAGAGAATCCACTTGGTTTTCTATCTTTTCATTGCTTGATCTGTACACCTGCTGGGCTTAATAACCTGTATGTTTGTTCCATAGATTCAGTTATAGAAAAAAGTAGGTTTCTGTGCTTATAGGATTCTCTTTGGTTGAGCAGAGTTTGTTGTGGTTCCCTGGGAAGTCTCCAGTTCTGCACTCTTTTTTCCCAAGTGAGAGATGACACCTCTAAATTGATTTCTGATAATAACAGCTAAATGTTGCCAGTGCTGGAAACACCAAAGTAGAGCAATGTCATGCTTTGACTCAAAGCAGAATATGTTGCCACTGAAATGTCAGGTCAGTATTCCTCTTAGGTCTCCACACTCAAGATAACATAGAACTTCCCAGTCTGCTTTTGGCCCAGCTGTAGCAAAGGTGATAACTGCCTCTTCTTCCCTGGTTGTCATAATCCTTCCCACATCCATTTCCCTGTGTGTGAGGACAGGACTGCCTGTTAGGGCGCTGCTGGTGCAGGAAAAGCTGAGCCACAGACTCTTCCCACAAAGGGAAGTTCTGGAGAGCCTTGAGCATTCAGTATGACAAACTCAAATGAGATTTTTATCACTCAAACCTAGTGATTCTTTCTTCAGTTATAAAATGTCCAGTCACTCTACCAGCAACAGACTATTCAGTATATGCAAAATTTTCTTTAGTGCTCAGATCAGAATAGAAAGCAGTCTGGGGGGCAGCAGTCATGCAGTTGATCTGCCCAACAACTGTATCGTTGTCTTCCCACTTGATCTAACATTCATAACTCACCAAATTTTGAAATCATTGGTGATCTAATTTTCTATCCTCAATGTTATTCTGTTACCAACACAAATAGTTCCTAAAAACCTAAACAGCAACAAATGATAAAAGAAATAATATTAAAAGTAACGAGCCTCTTAAAAATATCATTACCCTAAAGATACCATTTGCCTTTTGTTGCCTATTTTCAGTTGTTCAAAACAGGTAAACTCGAATAGTGGTGCTGTGATGCAAAGAATGCAGATTGAATCCCAGGTTTTTGTAGGCAAATAATGTTCTATGAAGAGTCTTTATGACATCATGGATTATTTTAAGTGCTCATGTACTGAGGAACTCATTCCTGTGCAAGAATCTATCATAATACAGTCCTGTGTTTCTTTTCAGCAATACTTTTGAGCTTTAGGATTAAAATTTAAAAGCTTATAAAATATAGTTGCTGTTTAGTCCAGCAAATTCACAGGTCCAATCTGCAAGTAAAAGAAGGAAGAGAAGTCTAGTGAATATCTATTTTGTAATATCCCTGGGGAGTCAGTTGTGTAGGTGTGATACAAATAGGAAAAATGGCTCTCCAGAGAGAAATGTGTAGAAAGGAACAAAGGGAAACCTTTTTGCCAGGCTGAGGGTTTTGCTGCTGGCTGTGCATTGGCATTGTTCGGTTCGGAGGAGCTGCACCGGCTCCAACGCTTCCTTCAGCTGGAAGCAGACAGGTTTGTTGAATGCTCTAATTGCTGGTAGGCATGAAAGGATTGCCTGGAAGATTGCTTCCTAGGCTGTCCTTTGATGTTTTCTATGATCTGGAAGCGAAGATTTTTATTTTTTTTTTGCCTTTATCCATCTTACTAATAGGTGAGAATCAAATCTCTCCTCTCAGCTTCCATTCCAGAAGGTATCATGGCACGTTCAGTCTGATTAACTGTATCGTGGGCCAAAAGACTCCTTTTATCTTTTGAAAAGATTTGTAAAACACAAGCATAGTCATCACAGTCCACGTTCGTAAAGCACTATTAGCCATAGGGTCCGTTCATTGCAGGGGTCTCTGGGCAGGAGAAATACCCTGCTGTGAACACTGGGTTTGTCAAGGACTATGAATCTCTGGCCAGGAATTTGGGATACAATCATTTTAATACATATTATGAATCTTGGACTGCTGGTAGAAAAGGTTCTTTGTTTAATTCAAGTTACAGTAATTTATACGCCAAATAATTTAAATATAAAATACAAGTTTTGTCTTTTCAGCAGAATTTGAATAGCAGAGAACTGCACTGAGGCTTGATAGTTTGAAGATCCTCTTTTTACAAATAAATACAAGGCCTCACTAGTGCACTGTGAAGTATTGTAATAATTTTAGACTATAACTAAAGCTACAAACAGTTCAATGTGATATATTTTAGTTGCAGAAATTTTAAAATTAATACAGTAATCAAAAAACTTCGTAACAGCTTAAATGATAAGTTTTCACTTCATTCTTTTCCCAAGAAATGCCTTAGCTGAAGGAAATTATGGTGCATTACTTTCACCCATGTAATTGTCACTAACACTTTTCTCTTGAGAAGGTGAACTGGTGCCAACATCCTTGGAATTACCAGAATACTTAAATATATGTAGCTTGTCCCAGTAGAACAACCTTCCTCAACTGAGTTTGGTTTATGTCTCCTCTATGATACAGAATTCATAATCAGATCCATCACTTGCTAAGTTCAGGAGTGCATGGAGTGTGTGCCTTGAATCAGAGCCTGTTTTACTTTCTAATGAAGAGCTGAGAATTCTGCCTAAAAACCTGTGTCTGTCAAATATGACTCTGCAGGGTTAAATATGTCTCTATTTAACCCTATGTCTGTTAAATAGGGTCTGAAATTTTTAAAGTATTGATTTAAGCTTTATTGGAAATTAAATTGTGGTTCTTCAAACTGTTGTAAAAATTGGGAGAAAACTTTCAAGGAAAGTGATTTTACATTATAATTTACTGAGTTATCAGAGCAATTTCCTTTTTTTCAGAATTGTGTACTTTTTTTTTTTTCAGACTGTATGTTTTGGGATTCTGTTTTTGGAATGCTGAGATGTGTCAATCTTGATCTTTACAGCTGCCTTTTTGAGCAAACTGGTTACAGTACCAGTAATCAAGGCTGTTAAACTTCTACTGAGTTTTCTCATGGTCACTGTAGATTACACCTATTTCCCAACTTTCCCTGCCAAGGACAAAGAGTGCATATTTTGTTTTGTCATGTAAGAAAGGAATATACTTACATGTCCACAACTGTGGCCTCCAATTTTCATTTTCTTGTGACACAATGAAGTATTTTAAATATCATGCCTGGAACTTGGTTTACTTGACCAAGAAGTCAGTCTGTTGCTTTTATCTGTGGAACCAAAGTGTGGATCAGGTTTCTGCATGAATCATGCAGCATGTTAGGAACATTTGGCACCAGTGTTTTATTTTAGATGTCTTTATAGTAAAGTTTTGATGTGCTAAATTTTCCAAGGGTACTTTAAGTCCAGGAAATTTCACTCCCTGCCCCAAATTTCCAAATTTCACGTGCATATCTTGGTACAAATAATTCTGTGTGAGCATGTATTTGCCTGAGTGAGATTCATTTGTTCTGTGTTTTAGTTGACTAAACAGACCTGAATCTCTCAGGTGTTTGGAGGCAGGGTTGCTAATACACATACCCTTAGGAGGTAAATACTTCAAGAGAAAAAAAATCTAAGTGATTGTCTTATTTCTGTCTCAAGGAGAAGGTGAGTGTTTGGTTCACCTCCCTGTTCACCAAACAGCAGGAATGAGGCAGTTTCAGACTCAGGCTGGTACAGTCAAGGGAATAAGCAAGTCCTCCTGCTCAAGTCTGAAAGGGGAAGATTGCAGGTCACAGCCATGAGTTCTGGTGTTTTGTTCACTACTACTCATTCCCTACTTAGTGCTGTAAATGCAGAGAGGACTACTGCCTAAAAAAGTCTTGATGATGGCCCATGCAATGCAATGGCTACATTTAAAAGTGGCCTTCTCAGTGTCTTAAGGGTTATATGTGAGTCATCTGGGAAGAATGGGCTGATCCATTCATTTTGATGTAGGTGTGGGGTTTGTGGCCTTATACAGGGAGAAACAATGTGTGCTTGGTCATATCCCTGCAGGCAATTTTTCAGACATTTCTTTGGTACAGATCAAGTCTTACTGGACTGTTTTCTTAGGTTTGTTCTGATTTAGCCTGTTGAAAATAGTCACAGAATAACCACAAGTTTTGTATCAGGTAGACATACAATTATGTCTGGTGTTTTTCTTCTTGGTGGGTATTGGTGACATCACTTAAATGTGTCTCTGCACATGGTTTCCTTATTGTATGAAGTGTTCAGAACTGCAGCAGAAATTGCAGTCTGAAAGTGGAGGAGGAAATTAAATGTATGAGATTAGAATGATTTAATTTTCAGAGCTTGGTTTATTCTGACAGCGCTCCAGGAAATTCAAAGCTTAGCCTGAGCTGACATCCATCAGTCAAGCTCCTTTCACATGAGTAATGCTAGTAATCATAAAAACAAAGAGGCATGAGATAGAAACAGAGTGTGAGTCTTAATGATCCAGAACCATAACTGTATTCTAAATGAAATGTTTTGTATTTCATTTCCTCCGGAAAGTGTTAAGGGTGAGGAATAAGGGATGAAAGTATTTCATAGAAAGTTTCGTTAATTGATGGGGCATCTTTCAAAGCCACACAAATTTGACTGCTCTCTAAAGCTGAATGGTGTAAGCACATAATGTAGTCTGCACTTGCTCATTTTAATCATTTACTGGTGTTTGTAAAAAAAAATGCACTGATTTTTTTAAAGGAGAACTTATAAAAGAAGTCTTTTTCTTCATTGAAATTCGTGAAATAGTAATTTTTGACAGTCTTGGGGACTAGAAGATGATGTACTAATATATTAGTGTTACTCAACTGTTGCCAGTTTAAAAGATGGTTTACAAACGTATTATGTTAAGAAATAAAGTATCTTTCATCCCTTATGAAACTCTGAACGAAAATGAATAAGATGAAATATAATAAACTCAGTCACTTTGTATTTGAAAGTAAGAAACATTCAGAATTGAATTGGTGTTGCCTTGAAATGGATTATATTTTTTCTGCTGTCAGTTGATTTGTGGTCAGAAAAGCTACAGGAGCTGATGTTAATGAATTCTAAAGGAGCTTAAAAGAACCCCTTCAAAACAAGAAGGTATTTTCAGGAAAGTTTTTACTGCCATCAGCCAAACAAATCTTAAAAAAATTTTATGTGTAGTAGTCAATATTTCATTTATAATGCTCTTCTGCATTTATTTTATGTTAAGCATAGAAATGTTGATTCTACAATGGGAGCACATGGAGAAGGTTCTGATGGACAGACCAGTTAGGAAACTTTAGGCTCCACCTTGAGGTGTGGCTTTGTAACATGGAGAAATCACTAAATTCTTGTGACCAGGGAGTTTGGGAAGGAGTTTTGTATACCAGCAAGCCACAGGAAAGTTTAGGATTCAAAGTGTGTTTTAATTTAATGAATTTTACATAATTTCCCATGCAGTTAGCAAATTTGATTGTATCAGTTTAAATTCTCTTTATGAGATCATCCAAACACAATAGGAGAGGAGGTAATTATGATGGTGAAAAAGAGGAAATCAAATAAATATTCATAATGTATGTAAAACTTGTCTGTCTCCTAATCTATTATTTTTATCTGGGTCACCTTCCACATTGTTCTTTTCCTGATAACCATTATTTTTTTTCTGTTTTCCTTTCTGTGCAGGACTGGCTCATCACCTCTGCAGTCTCCTCACAGCAGCTGTGGCTCTGTGCTTGGATGCAGGTGACAAAGGCAGCACCAAACCAGCAAGTGCTCTGCTTCTGTCCCTGCTGGACATCCTGCAGTGTGTGCTGGGGCACACGGCGGGTGTCGTGCGCCAGGCTCTGCAGGTATGGCATTGCTTTCCTGGGGCCATTACTGGCTTCAGCAATGCTTTAGAGAAGTTCCTGTTGTCCTAAGAGTGAGGTTCCCACTGTTTTGATTTTACTGATTTTCTTAGTATGGTGGAAACTCAATTTTCTCTCCAAGTTGCTGTTTGAACCCCTGCAAGTCACGGAATTGGTGGCACTTCCTCCTCCAACAAAGACATCCTCCTGCTTAAAAATGAAGCATAAGAGGATACAATTAAAAAAAAACCTTCATGTAACTCTCTTAGTAACATATCAAGAGGAAGCGTTCATCCTTTTTTTAGACATAATGTTAAGGTAACAAATTTTGCTTTGTTTTGAATTTAGTCTAGTTTTTTGTTTGCTTGCTTTTGAAGGGCTTTTTTCTTTTTCCCTTTTTCCCTCTTTTTTCTTTTTTCTTTTCTCTTTTCTTTTTCCTTTTTCTCTTTTCTTTTTCCTTTTTCTCTTTTCTCTTTTTTCTTTTTTTCTTTTTTCTTTCTCCTCTCTTTCTCCTCTCTTTCTCCTCTCTTTCTCCTCTCTTTCTCCTCTCTTTCTCCTCTCTTTCTCCTCTCTTTCTCCTC
>JAWWEV010000083.1:43993297-44026307 GCA_035583235.1 Hafferia zeledoni
TCTCTTTTTTTTCTTTTTTTCTAAAGAAGGCTTGATGTAAGACGTTGGTGTTGAAAACTGAGCTTTTTTTCTGCACTGATTTACACAATCAGCCATGTTACCAACCGTATATTTCACTGGGAGGTTTTTGTTTGGGTTTTAACTTTTGGAAGAAAATTTACTCATGATGGTCAATAGCTGGTCTTTTTTGAGTCTTCTCTTAGCAGGTTGTGTCATGGATTGGTCATTTAAGAATCACTTTGTAAATCTCATTTTGTGGACTAATTGCTAATTTATTTTTGGCATCAGTCTATGAAATCACACGGAGAGACCTAAATTCAGTATTTATGCTCCATATAACAGTGGTGAGGCCGGTTATTCAGGAGGACATGTGAGGAAAGAGGATCTTGCACATGGGTTGGTAATGTTAGTCAAACTGAAGGTTTTTATTTAGATTCAAAATTAATTGTATTCCTTCAAAGCCAAATTCTGTTCTGGCTTTACTTGAATACATCAGTTGATTGTTGCACTAAAACTCCAGCTCCAGTTTTATCTAACTCTTGTCAAAGTAATCTTTGCTCTGGAAGGCTAATGAGTAAAAAGAATCAGCTGGAACTGAGTTTTTTTGGAGCATAGCTCTGTCCTGTGTCCCTAACAACTAATGTCACAGTGGTGTTACTTGCCTTGGCTTCACAATCCTTGTCACCAGGCCTGAGAGTTCTACAGGAGCATCAGTACATTTGCCCTGTTGAGGGATGGCCATTACCTACTGACTGCAGTGTCTCTAAATGCATCACAAATATTATTCTTGAGCTGTTTTTATAGAGATCCTCTGGATAAGATAAAAACAGACCTTGAAAAAATTTTCTTGTGTTATCCATTTTTGAAGCTTTGACTTTTACAAATCACAGCACCTCCACTTGAATAATTTATATTTAAGCATTAAGTGATAACTTTATCCAGCTGCATAGTGAAGGTGACTTACTTCTCTTTCTTCAGTAATATAAATACTCATTTTTTTATCTTCTCTGCACTATGCCTTTTTGCCCTTCTTGGACTTCAGCATTCCAGATCATTGTGGTGAGTCTCAGTGAGGGACACACCAATGTGACTTATTACCTGGAGAAACAGCTCTTTAGTTTTCTTTTATTTGGAAGTCCTTTCCAGAAGAAAGGCATTATCCTTTCAGATCACCAGCATCAACAGTGGAGCTTGAGCAGTAGTGCCTCCTGCATCAGAGGACTTGCTCCTCTGTTCAGTTAATTGCACTTTGACAGTGATTTTTAGGATTTAGCTATAAATAAAGCACAGTAAGAAATTATTTCAAAATGTCTTTTTTAGACAAAATGTTTACTTTTCCCTCTTGCAGATTGACTGTATAGGGTAATGGTTCAAAGCTGGTGCAAGATAATGATGTTAAATGGAAAATCTTGTGAGCAGACCTTTCTGGTGCTCTGGGGCAGGGATGGGTCATAAACAGGACTGCCTAGGATGGCACCGTGTCTTGATGAGTGGGGATGACAGTGACCAGAATCCAAGCAGTAACAGATCTTATCACAGACTTTGATCACTTGAAGACTTTATTATTCCTCTTTCAAAAATAATTTTAATTGTTGTAATATATTGTGAATATTCCAGGATACAGAGTGAGGCAGATGAGCAAAATTGGACAATGTTGCTGAGAATCCTAAATTTTCAGTTGCCTTGATTTTCTTGGTTTGAGTTGGATGTAAAATTGTACCTGATAAAGGGGGAAAAAACCCCAACTGAACTTTAATGTTAAAATTGATACTTCACATTGACAGAAATTAAAAATGCATAAAACATTTATGACTTTGGAGGTATCTTTGACATGTACAATTTATTGGCTTTTGCTGAAGAAATGTCCTGTAGGTCAGTATATCCAGCCTGTGCAGAATGGGCATGACAGCAGGAATCCCTCTTTGTGTTTATTGTCACAGACACAGGGAGCTCATTGGGAGCCCAGGAATATTTAATTAGAAAAGAGTGCATCAGTCTCCTTCAAACTTTCATTCACACTTTGACCACCTAATGGACCTAATTTGTTTCTCATAACAGAACAGTCACCAAGGTGCCTTTTGATTTTTTTCTCTCTTATTAAGGCACAGAGATGTGGCACAAGAGGGGACACACAGGCTGCCGAAGACCTTCTGCTTATCAACAAACCCCTGACGGACCTAATTAGCCTGCTCATTCAACTGGTGAGGATTGGCTTGTTTGTAAGCCTTCTGGAGTTGCTGAGGTTGGGATTATTCAGCTCAATTCAAAACCTTAGAGCTCTGCTTGCTGGTTTTGCATTGTTTATAAGCAAGTTTATAACCCAGTATTGTAACACTTGGTAAAAGGTTATAGGTCACAGTGACTTTAAAGTTACAAGTGATATCAGGGTAAATCAGTCTGTCCCAATCATGGCAGTGGGGTGAGGGGCAGATTCTCAGTTTGGATACATATGTATAGCTGCATTTTAGCCCTTTAGAATGGACTGGTGATCACTGCATAGTGGAAGGATGATATTCAAAGTTTGAAACTCATAGTACTGATATCATTAAAAAGTCAGTAAATGCAAGATTAATTTGCTGTGAGTGACGCCTTTAAATATCATGTTCTTGGGTTTGAGCCGTCAGAGTTTTCTCAAGGGTTTGTGTTATTTTAAGGTGACCCTGAGGGATTTATGAGTGGGAGTGGTCCCTGGTGACCTGTAACCATCTTTGAAGTGTGTCTGTTCAAAGGCAGCCCTTTCCAGGGTTTGCCAGCCCTCACAGCACTGCACTGACACCTCCACAAGTGCTGCACTGTGGCCCTGGGGTGTCCCATCAGCTCAGCCTCCACCATCCTGTGCCAGGATCTGTACTGAGTCTGTGTGTGGTGGTTTGTAGGAAAGCTTCTTGAGCTGGGCAGGGCTTTTAGAGGCTGCATCAGCCTTTTGTGCAACAAAAAGCCATTCCAAGGGTTTGTGGGAATTTCCCTGGGCATATCACAGTGTCTTTCCACTTATTATTTCACTTAGAGGCATTTCAGATTCACTGTGTTCTCTTCCAGACCAAATTTTTTTCCATTTAAGCAGAGGTTTTCAGGTGTTTTGTGATATCAATAGTTTGGTCCTTTTACTGTCTTTTACACTGTCTGTCATCTTCTATTTTGAGGAGGTATGTGGTTCCTTTTTTATTAACTTTTGGCATTAGACTTGTTACTGAGTCCTCCTTTGATGGATTTATTTAAACCAGCTATTGACAAAGGCTTTTTGGAAATGTTCACTGAATGACCTAAAACAAAGTGACTGGATTTCAACCATAAAATATTTCATCTTTATGAATTCTTTTAATTTATTTTTATTAATTTTTTTAAATCGCTATCTATGATAAATAGGAGGACATGAAGAGATGTAAATGTTCCTTTAAAGTGAAACTAGTCATAAATTTAAATTCTATTATCTCTCTAAAGAACAGAAAATTAGAGGCCAAGCTTTACTCAGCCTATACCACCTGGAAGTCTTTTATAGGTTTTTAATTACAGGATAGGATAATTGTATAGTTAGCATGTACTGATTAGATTGTGACTTGCCCTGGTATTTCAGAAGCAGGGCTGCAAATTACCGCTAGATTTTGCTTTGTTCTGTACTTGTACTGATTTTGGTATGTATAAAATGCTTATTTAAAATCTGCTGATTTTAACATGCAGGTAAAAATGAAGACCATTGGTGCCACTATTATTTTTTAAATTTTGTTAAAAATTTTTAAGTGAGAGATTTTCTCCTGTAATGAGTACATATTTTTCTTTACGTATGTTACATACATGGCCTTGTTTGGATCTGCAAAAGTTATTTCAACTGGGTTTCTTAAATTTTATTTTTTAAAATATTTTTTTCCCATTTCTGTATTAAATGTTTCCTGTTACCGTTGAAAGAGTTTGAACAATGGAATAATAATTTTAGCATTTAGAATCCACTTGTTTAAGATGGTTTTTATGCTCTAATCTCTTTAAATAGAACAAGATTCTTCGTGAAGTCTCGAGCATCTCTCGAGATGTATAAGCTCTGTACTCCTCAGAAAGACTCAGGATTACCTGAACTGAAGTGCCAGTGGTTGTTCTGTGCATTCACTGGGCTGTGTGGCTACATAACAATTTACTGCTGTTTTGAGGCATTTAGTTATCTTTGAAGTTTATTTTCTGCAGATAATGGAGGTCTTAAGTTTTGCACTTTAAGATACTGACTTAAAATTATTTTCTCTGGTTTGCTGTTTCTACCTATCTTACCATATTTATAGTTTATGTTACCTTGAATAATTGATTTCCCTCAAGTAGATTACTATTTCATGCCTCATTTGCTTGTCTTTTTATTTTCCTCAAGTTCTACATGTTTTTATCTCTCAATAATCCACCCCAAAAATGTGAGTTAAACTTGAAAATGTCAAAAACTTAGAATCAGTTTTTCCCTTCTGTAGCTGTGAATTAGTCTATCACTAAACACATAGAAAAGCAAGAGTAGGAAACCTAGACTGCATGTCAATGAAACTTCAGGGTTTTAGGAATGCAAAAGAAGAAATAATTACAAATTCTGTCATGCAGGAAACACTGTGAATATGGAGAATTCAATATTCAATCCCAGGATCATTATGCCCTTAATTGATCAGTAAGAGGAAAATAAATTGAGCATTTAGTCTTCTGCTTGGCAGTTTTGTGTTTAAAAGTTAATTACACTCATCTTTGTTGGGTAATGTTTCTTCGTGTAACATGAATGTCATTTCAGTACTATACCGAAACTTACAGCAATTATAGAAGATATAAAACATCTAATTTTTGATGTACCCATTATATGGAAAAAAATTATGTTTGCTTACTTTTGAAATCACTTCCATGTGGATTTTCAGAAACATTCAGAAATGTGCCAGTACCTATAAAGAAGAGTTTAATTCCTTGTAGGTCCCTGATTTAGTTTGTAAGTGTAGATCTTCCAGTTTTTTCTGGAGCCCATCAAGAACATTTCTTGACGTGGTAGGCTTCTTCATTATGATATTACTATAATAATAATATACATAATGTTCCTAGTCAAATTTGCAGTTGGTTACTGTGCTCTATATGTTACTGCTGCAAGTGCAGCTAATCCTGTGCAAATCCAAAGAGGACAAACAGCAACACGGGTGAATGAGAGAATCTCTTCCAGGTCCTTTCTGTCTCTATATTGCCCTGGCTCTAAGGCTGTGCCCAGGTTTCAGAGCACAAGAAGGTATTTGCCAGCGAGTAATGAAAATGACTGTAGAAGAATGATAACCCTGGAGACTGTAGAATTTTATTTTGTATTTCTTAGGAATACAAAGTGTTCCATGATCAGAGTGGAGAGACGTATGTTTATTGCCTGTATTGCATAATGTACTGCTGTTACTGTAATTGAAATGTTACCTGGAAATTATATTTGAAGAATTTTTTTAAACAGAGCTGCTCTAAAAAACACAAGACCCCAAACAAACACACCAGGGGAAATAAGAATATGTTGTCACATATACAGAATTTTAGAATAAGGATTTAGTTTCTCAACAATTAGGCTAGATTAAAATGAACTGAAAATACATATGTGTTTTAAATATTTTCCCTTAGGTAGTAGAATGGCAATTTTGCCCTAAGTCAAACTATAATGTCTTATTTTTTAATTTAAAACTTATTTGCT
This sequence comes from Hafferia zeledoni, assembly GCA_035583235.1. Lineage (NCBI taxonomy): Eukaryota > Metazoa > Chordata > Aves > Passeriformes > Thamnophilidae > Hafferia > Hafferia zeledoni. The sequence continues at coordinate 43,998,960 of JAWWEV010000083.1, forward strand.
GATAAGAATAGCCTAGTAAAGCTAGCAGATAAACAGTCATGTTTTGCTTTTACATTTTGTTCAGTGTTTGCAAAATCCTCTTGCCTACAGATCCCAATGGCCCTCCCTTTACAGCACATTCAGTAATCACATCAGTGATCTGATGGGTATCTCTCTCTGACCGTAATAATCTCTGTGTGTGTACGAGCTCATTAATGCACTGCAACAGCGTCCCCTCTGGGTAATCCAGACGGTGTCATCGGCACTCTAAAATTAGAAGCTGTAACAACTCCAACAGTGTGAAAACTGCCACTTCAGCTCAAACGATCACACGTTTCTTGCAGGGGTTTGCAATTCATGAACACGCTGCAACTCAGTTCAAAATGCTGGCATTTTGGAGAACAGACTGCAGGAATATTGATGTGCAATAACAGGAAACTTCCTGCTCCTCAGCACATTTACTCTGAAATACACAAAGCAGGCTCCATCTAGAAAGGAAGGAAAGTAGAATTTTCTGTTAAGCTTCTTTACAGGAAGTTAAAACGTGGGAATAAAAATTAGGGGAAGAGTAATACACTGTCTTCATTGCAAAACAGTCTTGTCATGAGGTATTATTTTAAAAGAAGTGAAAAATAGATCTACAGTTTTGAGCTAGAGAATGGCAAAATTTATGACCTTAGCTGTTCAGTAATTTATTTTAAGGTGCTAGATTTTCTTCAAGCTATGCACTATCCCAGAATATTAACAGCTGCAAGGAGAAATACTACTAACATTTCTTCCTTGCTGAAGGGCAGAATCCATAATCCCCTCCAAGACTGATAAAGCAAAACGAAACGAAAGGCCACTTGACTTTTTTCATGTAACTATGAAATATTGAGGGACAGATATTTTCTTAAAGTGATAGAACTATAGTTTTTTTCATGAGTTTCTCCTCCCCTGAATGAACAAAAATATAAGTAGCTGCTGTAATGAAAAATTATGAATGTATTTCAAAGAAATGTACTTCATACCAAATGGAATTTTTATAATTAGAAAAATAATCAGAATGCTGTTTCAGCTAGTTAAGAGCTTAGCCATCCACCCATATTTATTGTTGAGCAATATGATTCTGTCTTTGCTGTTCTTATTAAACGTAAGATATTATTTATTTGAAGGCTGAATTTTCATTCCTTGGGGGTTTTTTGTGTTTACAGATACTTATTGTGTTTTCAGTCATTGCTTTTGTTTTATTCAAGTAATTTTCTTCAGACTCCTTACTCTTTAGACCCAGTACTAACACTGACTGGCAGCCAATGCTGAATTTCAGGTTACCAGCTTACAACTTTTGACATCTAAATCACTGCTTGTCAGTAGTGAAACAGCAAAATGGTGAGAGTTACAGAGGAAAATGCTGATGCGGGCATACTTAAATAGGGACATTGCTGAGAGCTTCTCTTCCACCTTAATTATTGATGGCTTAGACTGAAGGCCAGTGATTCTTATTCTCTTCAGAGCAAATATGGTCTTAGTTTTCTCTTCATATGAGACCTATGCTGCTGTTGTTTTACCCTGAATTTTTCTAGGGGAACAGCAACTTTCTCCCCAAGTCTGGGTAATGCCACAGCTCAGAGGGACTCTGGGGAGGCAGAAAAGCCTCAAGTACAACAGAGGATGAAGGACTTCAATGGCATTTGTGAACTGTGATGTCATGGTTGGCAAGTGTTGGGAACCCTGCAGTGGTACCTGGAAAATGGTCACTGCAAGCCTGATACCCTGTGGAAAGCAAGCCTGGATGATGCCAAAACACACTGGATGTAAAATTTCCTTTCATTGGATGGAAAGGGCCTTTTCTCTTGTTGGGAAACAAAAAACAACAACAATAAATGGCTGGATGTGCCAGGAGGAGATAAGCAAAGCCATGGGCCCAAGCACAGCTCCTGCTCACCTGGTGTTCCTTCCCTCACTGACTGGGGGCTCCTGCTGGAATCAGCCTCCCTTGGGAACAGAGCCAACCAGAGGGACTTGCCTGTTGCCTTCCTTAACAGTCATGTACCCTTCTGGTGCCCCTAAGGTTCATGGACCTTTGTGTATTTCTTCCCACAAATTTATCTTGAGGCAGTCCTCTACTGAGACAGGCACCTTTCCACTCATCTGATATTTAGTGAATATCTTGGAAAAAGACCTTGGGAACAGTCTCTTTGAAGTATGGCTGTTGTGATTACTGACTAAACATGGGATTTTCGTGCTTGTGGAACCCAGGGAACTAGTCTCCACTGCAACACCCAAGCAAGAATATAACTGTCCAAAATTCTCACTAATATTTTATTTTTTATCTTTGGTTAGCCAACAAACAATATTGGAAAACCAAATATAGTCCTTGTACCGTGATTTTCTTCAGGGAGTGGTTGATATACCTGTCTGCAGTGATTTAGTAACAAACTGTAAGTTGGAATGCTGCTTTTAAAAGGTGTGAGAGACATATGACAAAGAAGTTTAATTTGTCCTTCCTTTACCTAATGGCATTTTATTTCAGTGAAGGAAATACAACTCAGCTCAAAGCCCCAAGTGAGATCAGTGGATTCTTGATAAGAATTCAAGATACAAATGTAAAACTTGTTACTATTTATAGTTTTTCCCGCTTTTTTAGCCTTGCTAATTAAGTTGATGATGTTATTAGATAATTCTGGATGCTGGAAAGGAAGCAATCAAATAGGTGGCATTTAGATTGGAATGAAGGAAAACCATACAGCAAAACTGAGGAAAAATTGCTGCTGTGGTCCTGTCACTTGTACAGTATTAGGTCAAATAGAATGTGATATGTCTTGGGGCTATGTATTCAGAGATTACATCTCAGTTCAGTCTCTTTAAACAGCCAACTCTATTAAGCTACTGGAAAACAGGATTGTATTTGCATGCAGATCCCTGGGGAATTGCTGCTTGAGTATTTGAGGGGTGTATGTCTGATGATGTGTTCAGATTGCTCTGAAGTATCTGTATGGATATCCCATAAAATGAAAAAACTTTGGAAATTCATACTGCAGATTAAATAAGCAATCATTATTGAAATTGTTGGGCATATTATGTAAAGAGTTGGACAGATTATATAGACAGATTATATGTTTCCTTTTGTCAGTAAGGATAGTCTCTTAGCTTTAATCTAGTTTCTTTGTATGTAAACAGTACTTTTGGAATTAAAAAAAATGAGTGGGAATGATGAGGTCTTTTTAGACTTCTATACCTAATTGGTTTAAAACCACTACCAATACATTTTGTTCATATCATAGATTATAAGGTGAGAAAAAGCTATTGAAATAATTTAGTTGAGGATTGTATATAACATAACACAGGACTTTCTAAATTAATTCCTCATTATAGTAAATGGGTTTGTTGTATTTTTGGGGGGAAAAAAGTATTTTTGTGATATTTGAGTTGCCTTTGATGGAGAATCTGTCTCTGTTCTAAGAAAGTTGTTTCAGCAGTTAATCACTCTTATTAAATAAGAGAGAAAGAAATCAAAGTATTATCTTCCTTCTAATCTGAATTGCTTTGTCTAAAGTTTTGAGCTATCTTCTCTTACAAGTCCTTTTTCAGGTAAAGGAATTAACCTATCCTCAGCCTGCTTTTTCTCACATGTAACCAAGAGGATGTGATGAAATGCCCTTTAACCCTGCCTTTGATATACCAGCGACGTTGAATTCCTTCAGTCCTTTGCTGTTATGTTTTCCAGTCTGTCATCTCCTTGCCAAGAACCCTCTGTGATTTCTTTCACCAGTTTTGTGAACTCTCTGTGCTGAAAGTAGGCATTGCATTCCTGTTGTTCCAAAATGTCATTGTCAGTGCCAGATAAAGCCATAATATAACATAATATCTCTATTTTTTCCAGATTGTACTTTCAAGAAAGATATAAATAATTTTGATAGCACTGTCATACTCTCAGAAGTTCATTTAAAGATGATTGCTAGTTATGTCCCCGAATATTTTCTGTGATTTTCCTTCCCAGGAAAGAATTTTCCATTCCATTGCAGGGCCTGCTGCACTGTCTGATCTTCAAAGGAGTGCAAAAAAGCTGGAATTCAGGAAAATATTTAACATCTTTAAAATTTACCTTCTAATGTGGCTACTTAAAATTCATTAAAGAACTTGGTAGCCTGTGCTGTACCTCATCCAGAAGCCATAGGCTTGATGCAGAAATAGTTAAATGAAATTTTATGGTGTGCATGATGTCAAAGATCAGACATCATGGCTATAATGATACTTTGTGCTTTTACTGCTTCTGTTTAAAGCAGACTGAAATAATGAATTGGGAGCAACATTTCCAGTGCTGTTGTGCTGTTGCTATAGAAAGGCTGTTTGACAGAACGATAATGGAGACATTGTTGTACTGCTGCTTAAGAACAGATATATTTTAATTATATTCTCATCACTTTATTAAGCTTAGTTTAATGGAATTCTGAGTCAGTCAACTAGAAATTATTCTTTCCCGGCATAATGTAAATGTTAATATTCCTCCAAATCCCCAGTGATATGCAATTTTTCTGAAATTGGAATTTGATTTTTGTTTGTTCATTTTTTGTTCATTTTTAGCTTCCCAGTGAAGATACTGAAATATTTGTGAGTGCCTCACAGTGCTTATCATTGCTGGTTCAGCTGTATGGAGGGAGCAGTCAGGAGAAGATGTCTCCAGAAAACATGGACAGCTTTGCTGAAGTGCTGAAGTCCAAAAAAGATACACAACAACTGAAGCTTTTGTTGAGAATTGTAAAAAGACTGGTGAGTTGACATCCAAATTTTTTTTTCAAAGTCTGTGTGGGCTTTTTTTAATATAATTAAATAATTTTTTTGCTGTTTTTTTTCCTTCTGGAAGGAAAAGTATTTTAAAAGTAGTTTGAAAACAAAATACGTGAGGTTGAATTTCATGTCTTTGACTTTCACTTCTCTGGAGAAGATAGCCTTCTGCACTTAAAACCTCTTGCAAACTGATCGTTGGAGTTCTCCTATCTCAGTTAACCGTTCAGCTATTTAAATAACTCATGCTATTTATATGTTTATTTAGTAATTCATCTCTATGAAGTATTTGAACAATTTTCTGAATGTCCTCTGAAAGAGCTGACCTTGTAGCATTAAATAACTGTTCAGAAACACAGTGGTTGATTTCATGGTGAACAAAATGCCATTTTGCACATGGAATAGGTTTGTGCATTGACTGCTGAGTGCTCATTCTCACCGAGTGGGAAGCGCCACTGCTGCTGGAGTGCTGGAAAGCAGAGCTCTGGTCAGTGGGAGTCCTGCAGGGGCTGCTTCTGGTGGGGTTGTTGGCAGGAAGGAGTTTCAGTTCTGCTGTGCTCCAGCACTGTGGCTTTTGGGTAGCTCAGGTGGAAGAGCTGCAGTGTCTGCAGCTTGGCTCAGATAACACTGTGGGGATTTATCTGGAAGTGTCTTGCTGAGCAGCTTTGCCTGCATTGCCACCAACACTTCAGCCTTTCCTCTCCAAAAGCAGGAGTTTTCAATTAAAAGAGAGTCACTTCCCAGTGTGAGAGACAGAAGGTACTTGAATTTTGCAAGTGCAGTGCTGACTACCAGAGCAGTCATAATCATATGCCGTAATCAATGGCAGCAGGAGTTAAGGGGAAGCAACTCTTGTACAGAATTCAGAGCTCTTCTTGTCCTCTTTCTCCTGCCTCCTGTATTTACATAACAGGAAAGTCAACACCATACTGTTCTTCCCTGGTTTTCCCAGTTCTATCTTGCTGTAAAACAAGCATGAATATATAAAATTAAAATCAGTATGATGTTTAGAATTTTAAGGACACTTCCTATGATTTCAGCTTGTACCTCTGCTTCTTTTTCTGAGTAATTGTTGTGCTGTGTAGAACAGGCTTTTGCTTTACCCCAAAAGCAATACAAGAGAAGAGGCAACAACGTGTGAGGAAAGCCAAGAGAAATGAGGCTGCAAAATACATATCTAGATTATTTAATTTTGGCATAGCTACAGACTTGTTTTTTTCTCTCCATTTTGAAGACTGGTTCAAAAGGTGACCAAGTGTGCAGGATATTTAACACAGAAACTTCTGTTGACTATCTAAGAGAACATCACCTTGCGAGTTCCTGTACTTTTAATTCCTGTACTCTCCTTTGTGTACCTGGTACTTGTTCTTTATAGTATCAGGCATAGATTTTCTGTAATTATTTTAATGAGATCGTAGGATTTCTTTTGAAAGCAGAGTTCATAGATAATTTGACAGATTATTTAATAAATCCTATGTTATTTCTCTAGACCTGAAAAAGTCCTGTTCAGAGGAGATGATTATCTTGTCAAAAGTGTCACAATCACAAAAGACATTGAAATATAATCATATCTATTTAAGAAGGATTCAGCCCACATCAGCTGGATTTTGAAGCCTAGAGCAGTGTTTTTCTTTTTTAACATTTGAGCAATATTTTAATAAAGGGATCAGTAAATGCACCAATTTTCCCTGTTGCCAAGCAGTGCTTATACAGAGCATCTTTTCAGTTTGTAGTTACATTGACTTTGCTGGTACAGGCACAGGTACTGCTTTTGTAAGACAGGAATGTATTAAAAGAACTCTGTGTGCTTATGTTATAGATGCTCTTTAACTAGTATTGCTGGAAATAAGGAAAAGGCATAGCAGCACCTTTATCCAAGTGTTTCACATGACCCCAGTGAGCCAATGGAAACAGATGTCTCAATTTTGGAGTCCTCAGTTTGATGCATATCAGACAATTCCTTCATGTACCAGATGACCTTGCCTTAAAGAAATGGAAAATGTTATTGTTATTATGTGTTGTTAGAATTTAATAGTATTGATTCTTTGGGTTGTATCTCCAATGTGTGGAAGGGGTTTTTTTGAAAAAATTTAGAGATTTGTTTTGAGTTCTTTTTGTTCAGGTTTTTTAATGGTCACTGTCAAATTTGACAACAAATTGACTGCAGGGCAATATAAACTTCTTGCAACACTTTGTTTACTGATTGTTTTCCTACAGTTTTGTTGCATTCATTTGTTAAACAGAAATAAAGATACAGGCCAGACTTTGAGAGACTTATTAATGGAACTGCTAGAAGCTGCCCTCTTAACAGGCTTTATTTTGTTGTAAAAAGAAGTCATTAGGAGTGAAAACCAGAGAAAATATGCTTTGAGCTCACTTTTATGGCTGTGTAAGTAAGGATCATTTAAAAGCTTTAAAGAGGCAGCATTGACTGTCTTCTTTCTGTTTTTTTATAATTACTTCTAAGCTTTCAAAGCTTTTGGCTCTCTCAAGCCCAGGTTAACCAGTCTTTTTCAAGAATGTTCTCTCACTGACATTGATATAATGGGAAGACACTGAGTAATATAATTGAATCAAAGGAACAGGATTTGGCGGGGGGGTGTTTTGGGGGGTTTTGTTTGGTTTTTTTCTTTTTTTTTCCTGGGGATTTTTCCCTTTAGTCCTTGTACTCTCTCTCTTCTTCTGGTTGCTTCCACTTGGTTTAGACAACACTGCTATTCAGAAATACTTCATCTTTTTAAGCAGCACTTTTGTAACTGATCAATGACATCAGAGAGTGATCTTCTTTCATTTTTGTTGTTCTGGAAGCCTCTCCTTCCACTTGTCATGGAAATTGCTATCATCACTCCATCTCCTCTGTGAAGATGTAGTGCATCTTATTACAGTCCAGTAAATTATCTAGATTAAAGTGTTTCTTTGTGGAGCTGAAGAAATTTTCATTTGGGAAGCAAATATTTCAGGTTTTGCCTGCTTTTTAAATTTCTTTTTTCCCCCAGAGGAAAAAAAATCTAGCTGTCATCTCAATTTGTCATCTAGTATGTAACGTAAAGGCATTTTTTTATAGAGCTAGCTAATATTTTTCCATTGGACACATAATCACTGTGGGATTACAGCTCAGTACTCACAAATAAAGTATTTCAGCTTTCAAAACAAGAGAACACTCTTTTCTACTTCCATGTAATAAAGGAAAAATTCCTCTGAGAAAAAGAGTAAAAATCAGGCTTTAACCTGCAATTCTGCACTCACTGTGGAGGGGGAACTTTTGTTCTGTGACTTTTCCCTTAAGTACTGCTCGGAAAGAATAATGAGTGCTACCTAAATCACACCTGTTTTCTTTGCAGAATCTCATTTTCACTAATGTGTGTATCTTAACTTTCCAAAAGTTGTTCATCCTTTATTTGTGAGTCACTGAAACATTTAGGATGTCATCTGCATTTCATATTCCCTGCAGGGACAAGTGTAAGGATTTCTCAAATCATTTTAGGCTGTGTAGTAAAAATGTTAAGGCTGGAATAATAGTTCTTGAGCTGTGACAAAGTTCCATAACATTCATTAATTTCATTGTAGGACTATTGAACTCTAATTTGATTTCTCTGCCACTCTGAGTCACAGCAATGCCATCACTCTGTACCTGCAGGCACATTTACTACCCTGTTTCAAATGAACCAAAGCCTGGGGAACCACCGATCACTGTGTCTAAAACACCATTCAAATCACATGTCTTGAAGTATTTCTGTCATGTAGATTAGTAATGATGTCACCCTCAGTTTTACACACGTATTTGCTGCATTCCCATCTCTGTGTGTTCATATGTAAAATATGTGTGTATATTTTTACTGCAGTAGTTCCCAGGTTGGATCCTTGTTATATCAATCCCTGATCATGCATTATGAAGGCATTTAGAGCTGAGAGAGATACTCAGTCCGAGCAGCACCGATGTTTGATTTAGGGTAGCAGTTCTGCAGTCCCTGGGTACGTCGAGCTCCTTGCTGGAAGTTTGCTCCTCAGTGGATTCCCACAAGTGCATCTATAGGGAGCTTATCTCGAAAAAGGTGGAGCAAAATCTCAAGAGATTTTCACATAGCATCACTTTTGCAGCTTCAGCTCTGAGGACTCAGTGCCACAAGGAGGTGCTTGTGCAGCAATTCCCAAAGAGTCGGTTTTCCCATGGTCTTACCAAGCTGCCAGATCCTGTTGGCAAATCTTGAGCCAAGGGAGCACAGAACTAAAATAATCTCGAATTAAGTGCATGATCTGAATCTTTTAAATAGCCTTTAATCAATTACATTAATTACCAAGGTAACCCATAATATTCCATTGCTCTAAGGAATAATTCTGTAACATTTATTTGTTAAAGTGTGAACACAATACTCACTTGTGGGTTAAATTGTACACGTTTTTAAAATTCAGGTGATTCTTATGGGAACAGTTTCTGTCCTTCATTAGTGTTAATCTTTTACTTTCAGGTTGTTACTGAGCTTGCATTCCTTCTTTATAGACCATCTTTTGTTGGCTTCAGTCTAAGAGAATAATGTCCTTAAGACGTTATTTTACATGTATATATTTTATATATATGTATATGAAGATGTAGTATTTCATTAGACATCAACAACTTAAGATACTCCCAAGGAGGAAGAAGCTAATCAGCATTGAGATACACTATGCAGATCAAACCAGACTCAAAATCCCTTGAAACAAATGCATGGTAAGAATGATGCATCTTCCCCCTTCCCACTGTGTGGGGAAGCTCTTCTGTTTGCACACTCAGACAGGGTTTTTTTCACAGTTTAAATGAAATTGGAGAGAGTCTCCAGAGATGAGAAACAGGGACGCCTCCCACGCCCACTGTGACTTGGCAGCACTTCCAGACCCTGCCGTGCTCTGACACGGGGAAGCAACAGGATAGGGGAATTGCCTCTAACACAATTGAAACATCAGATAAGCAGGATTTAAATAACACTAGTATAGTGGAATCTGGAGAATTTCATAGTTTGGTGGGCATAGTTCTCTTGTGGCACAGCCCCTTTGGAGCACTTTGTTGTTTACTGAACAAAAAAATGGAGCCAATATTGATTAATTTATCCGAGTAATTTGGATTAATGTTTTTGTTTTAGTCTCACTGAAGCTGTGTTTTGGACTTTGTGTTGTAGCACTGTGTTTTTGGTAGCACTAAGAAGGAAAACACCTGATTATAAGAAGTGTGGTTTTTGTATAATCAAAACTTAATAATAGTTTGATTTCTTGCCACACATTCAATGAGCAATACCAAGTTCTAGATGTGGGTTATTTAATTTATAGTTGTATACTTGATATTAAGAAAAACATAGCTTTTCAAAAACCACTTTTTAAAGTACTGTGTGAAAATGTTATTTGTATGTCTAGTAATAATTAGGATATCCAGATGTGAGAGGGATGCTGGAGATGATTAAAATTTGAGATCCCATGGCATTCTTTATAGTACTATACATGGTTAATTTTACCTTGCCTAGTTAGATTCTGTGTGTCAAAATCTCAGACATAAATTTTCATTAGAGGTCTGATAAGAATTTTTATTTTTAATCTGAAATGGTTAGATAGTGTACCACCTTAGAGGCATGTGCATGTTGTACCTGTGAAGGGCTAAATTCAGGCACACTTCTACTTGGTGTAACTTGGGGAGTGTTTTCAGGATGCTGAGCAGTAGGAAAGGATGTCAGCACTGTCCTTGACTTTCTCTTTTTTTGATATTTGCATTCTATGGTTTCTGCTGGAGGAGAGGAAAGAATATTTTGGTATTTATATTTCTATACTTGGTTAGAGCACTGAAAGAATTTCAATAGGCCTTTCCATTTCTGATTAGCCTTCCTTTTAATTTACCTTTGATTTCTGCAATATCCTTCTTTTGGTTGGCCGGAATTCTTAAGTGCAACATTCTAAAATTATATACTGATGGGGTTTTTTTCCAGTGTTTATCTTTCTGTCTTATGAAATGAAACAGATTGAGTATCCATGGGTAAGTCTTAGTGACTGATAAAGTCTCTGGAATTCTTATCTTCCTCCATCTTGTCACTTTTGATCCTGGCCAGAAGTTCTGTAGCTGATAAAAGATTGCAGAAAACTTTGCTGTTTTTTCTATCCAAAGCACTAGGTGGTACAGGAATGCTCTGCTTATTTCTCCTCATATAAAAAGCAAATATTTAAATCTCAGTAAGCTTGTCCAGGCTTATAGGATCACTTATTTCTGCTTGCGTCAGAATTTTGCTATATGAATTTTGTCCTTCTCTGACTACATTTGCTGCTTCAAATGACTTGTAGAATAATATCTGTTCTGTGTCTGAGAAGGCTGGGATGGCAAATGGTAGGGCTATTAATATATTATTGTTGTTGTTATTATAATTATATAGTTTATATCCCTGTGTACCTGTAACTGCAAACACACTGTATTTTCTTATTGGTGGGTGACTTGGGATATTCCTAACTGAGAGTGCCAAGAAATTCCTAACAACTATGAGAAACAAAATTTTATTTCAATTGGACCTAAGCTGAGATATTTTCTTTCAGCTGGTCACTGGAGTCCAAAAGCCCCTTCTGCTAAAAACACTGGACTTCATATAACCAACCTCTGGTAAAATCAGAACACTAATCTTAGTCCTCAGGTAACATTTTGCTTAAGAGAATCTATCAATACCAATCAAATAGGATTGAATTCTTAAACATCTCCTCTTGGCTGCAATGTTAATACCAGGTTGCGCATATTTCCATGTTCATATGTAGCATTAATGGGAGCATATGAGGTGTAGGTGCTATTTCATTATTATTATAACTGAATTGCCTTAGTCCTGTAGACCAGAACCTCATTGGGGTAAGCCAATCCAAGCATAGTAAAAAGTAATTTCTTGCTCCAGAGAACAATCCAACTTGTTTCCTGTATTCAAAATAGGATCAAGGAATGGGCTGAAAATGACTCTCTGTAATAGGAAATAATTTAACTCAAAATGAGTGTTCTGGATAAAGCAGATCCTTGGGCAATGATTGGGTTTGTGCAAGCAGGTATGGAGGTTTAACTAATTGGTCCTGATTACTAATATAAAAGTATCTTCACTTTATTCCAAATTTAAATTCTTATCAGGAGTCACAGGAGTATTTTAAAATCCTTAGTCTTCCTGTAGTCTTTGTGTGAAGCTGTTACCAGAAACTAAAAGAGCTTTGAAAGGTTTTGGTTGCCCATGTTGAAGATGGGATATAGTTAAGTGTAAAGAGCAGGTTTACTGTGACTTTTTGCAAACTTATACTGCAAAACCCTTCAGCAGCACCTCCCTTTTTCATTATATCTATGCTCTTAAACTCAGTCTGATAAGTTTACTAAAGGTGAAATAGTCTGTTACATTTCATCACGTAAGTAAAATTTTAACCACCAAGTACCAGGATGAAATCTAATGTAGGAATTAGATCCTCTACTGGAAAGGAGTGCTGCATTTTAAATCCTAAACCACATAGCAGTGGACAGAGTAAAATGTCTTGACATCTCCTCTTTGTTAATCTTCAGCGCTTCTTTATTTTTCTTGCTCGTGTTTCTATCTATTGAAACATTAAAAATATTATTTAAAATATTGGGTTTTAATACATTTCAGCTTCTGCACTTTAACAAGACATCCAAGAAACATTGTGTTTTGCTTTATCTAGATCCTTATTCTCTTCATGTAAAAATGCTGGAGCACTGCTGAAAGGCTGGTGTTTTCCAAAAGCTTGCCATGAGTGAATCTGCAGGTCACACAGAGCTTGATTTTAATAGCCAGTGTTTGGATGCAGATAAACAGGGAATACAGTTGCAGTCCTTATATTGCAGAGGGGGACAGTCCTTGGCTGTCAGGCTGTGAGGACAGGGGACTCTGAGGCACATGAATTAGGCAAAGGAAACAGGACATTTCAGATGCAGGTTGTCTGTCAGATGGAAATTGTGAGTAAAAATAAGATATGGCATATTTACACCAAAGGTGTGCTGGTCATGGCAATTGAGACCAAGCAATATGACCATCCAGAGCAAAAGGAGGTCAGTGTTTAAGGAGTCAGACGTAGTTGGGAAGAGCAAAGACAAAAATTATGTTAGAAGTATAAGCCAAAACATACATACAGTGAAAGACAACAAAATACTCAGATTTTTTGGATATATCATGCAGTGATTGGTTAACACGTTCCTTAACAACAAGTACACACATTTCAGGTTCCCCAACAGAGGGCCCGTGCTCACATGCTAATCCCTGGCTGTGATAACCATATCTGGGCTTTATGAATGTGCTGCTGCACTTTCACACGACCCTGTGATTCATGGAAGTGTTCTGAAACGAGTTTATGTGTAAAAATAGGATTTGTTTGCATTGAAGTCAGGCTTTCAGTAAATTTCTACAGGAACTGACCCCCCTCCCCCAGTTCAAAGAGTGATGTAACATCAACATTCTAAATTATGAAGGATCCACTGGTTAAACATTTATAAAGTGCCCAGTGCTGTCACTTCTTCAAACTATTAAAATGTAATGTTTTTATATGAACATCATTATAAATTTATAACAAATGTCATTCATGGCTATGCAGTGTTCTGTGGACTGTGAATTACTGTCCTAAATTTTATGTAGCAGTTGCTTCCTCTGGAATGCAATGCCGAGTTGATGAGTTCATATGATGCAGCATAAGAATATTTCACTATTTGCATACCAGCTCTACTCTGCTTTTTTAGACCACTCAGGGGATTTTAAGACATGCAATCCTCAGTCCTGTCAAGAGCAGAGGATTACCTAAATCTTTTAATATCAATAAAGGAGTACTTCTTGCAGAAATATGTAGTGTTTGGTAGAAATGGATCAACGGATGCATGTAATTTTATCCAATAGCTCAAATGATTTAAAATTTTTTTTAAGAAATTAGACTTGTGTATTTAATTGCAAGAGAACTTTTGTAGAGCATAACCCCCGTATCTACTAAAAAGTCAAAATGTATGTTTCACAATACATAATATTGTACCTTGTGAATGAAAATCTGATCTTTATGCTGCAAATCCTTGGAAATGATACTTAATAGACTTACTGTGTATTAGAATTGCATCAGAATAAGATAATTTATATCAAAGCCTGCCCCTCCTGTGCTAAACAAAATGTACATCTAAAACTCTGCCCTGTATACAGGATGTGGTGTGAGGTGGGTGTGCAGAACAATGGGGTCCCCCAGACTAATGATTTGAACAGATTACATGACTTGTGACTGCAGTTTACTATTGTCCCATTTCATCACTTAGAAGAAGAAGAAAGAATTGAGGTGGAATCCCTTTGCTCATTCTGACTGAATGCTGCCTTTGTGGCTTCTCACACAACAGGCCAGTGTTTCCAGCAGGGTTGGCACGGGGCTCTCTGGGTGTCCCCTGGGCACAGGTTTTTCCCCTCAATGGGCTGGAGAAGATACAAGGGCAGAATTTCCCGAGGGAACTTGGGCACAGACCTGCCTGTCCTGAGTGCTGGAGCAGAACAGCTCTGCAGAACTTAATGGTAAAGCAGCATTTTGTCAGCCCTAAAATTTTAACTAAGAGTCCTTGGGGTGTAGCTGTGTGGTGATTATTTTCATTAGAGCCATGGTCTGCCCAAGGCAGGTTAGAGTTGAAACCAAAGCCATGTCAACCTTTTGCAATCAAATAATTCCCATGAAAATGAGTATATTAACACATCCTCATACTGCTACTTTTCTTCGAAATACTACCAGTATTTAAATACTATAAAAGGCAATTTTTAACATACATGGTAAAACAGCAGGTTTACATAAAGCATAAAGGAAAAAAAATCAGGGCCTTGTTGTAATTCTGAGCTATTAGTACATTTTATGTATTTTCAATATAAATGGGGGTATATTCACAAAATGGCACACAAAATATATTTTCGAAGTTCAGAACTCTAAGATGGCTGGGAGTAGTTTGGATGACAAATATCCACCAGTTCTGTGAGACCTTGGCTCTGCTAATATAGCAGTATTTCTTTTAATTTGGTGAGGAAAATTCTTATTGCTGAAAAACAAATTACAACTGTCATTGAAAAACTTAAAATAAGGTGCCCTCAGGATTGCTCGACTGGACTCTGGTGGCATCAGAGAGATGCTCGTGCAATTCATTCATGTGATTGTAGCTCCTAGTTGAAATATATAATACATTTTGAAAATGATGTTATTTAATCATTAATGACTTTATCGTCTCTTTTCATCTCGGTATCAACTTCACCATTATATTTGTTAGGATCCTTTTCTCGACGTGTCTTTTATTCTACATTTCCACCTCTGCTTATGTGGTTTTTATTCTTTGTTCGGTTCCTGAACCAGATGTCCTGTTTTTATCTTTAAACTTATTTTTTCTTCTCTTAAATGAAGCTGAAATCTTTGTGTCAATGGATGTTGGAAATGGGAGGAACAAGAATGTTAAAATGCCTACTCTTATTTTACATTTTGACCACTGGAGGCTTCAACAAAATCTTCTTTTCCTTCTTGCAGCTTCATACTTCAGTTTTGCACAGCTATTTACAGTCTCAAGAGAGCACAGTTGCATTACTGTTATGTGCTTGTTCATGTACACTTCTTAGACTTAATTGTTCTGTAACACTTTTGAATTTTCTCCTGAAATTATAATTTATTCTGATTTTTAGTATTTCCAGTTACATAATGGCGAAAAGTTTTGAAATTTGCAAGGATTTGAAATGCTGTGATTTCCCAAATTTAGTTACAGATTCCTAAGGAAATTTAATTTCCTGGAAGTACTAACTATTTACTCATGAATATCAGGCCTAAAGAAGTTTCTCTGATTTTGCATCCCAAATCATTGGAATCAATCAAGCCCTAGTCCTGTATTTCCCTTTTAAAAGGATTGAAAGAAGAGACCAAAGAATTGATGGGGGAGCAGAAATTCCTTGGGACATTAAGTATTTTGTTTAACAATTTTAATTCCATTTAAGTTCCCTCAGTTGTCCATTTCAAGAAAGTGAACTCTAGTGAAGTAGGATGCTGTGATTGAGACTAAATTATGTGAGAAGCCTGATAGTTTTCCTCAAAGTAAGGGTCTGGTTTTTAAAGGTTGTATCTGTGTCTTTTTCCTTGCTCCCCTTTAAACAAACTGCTTGAGATGGGATATGTACCTAGTAATGATCCAAGCAAGCTTTTGAGCCATGAAGTTCAAATGGCTTTGAAACGAGGCAAATGAGATTAGTCTGTCTCAACTAGGCAGCCAAGATTTTTTTCTTCAACTTTTGCCTAATCCTTGTAGAGCACTTCAGGAACTTAAAAAATGGTGATACTTCTACTTGAACTTGGAGGAGAATGTAGAATGCAAATGTGGTCACTGTGACAGTGATTTAGTGACCCTGGAACACCTGGGAGTAAGGGAAGGTGCAGAGGACAGTGGCAGGATGTGGGTTGGAATATGAAAGGAGTAGCATCTGCTCCTGCTGAATACCTGTATGTGAGAAAGAAAAATAACAATGTCTCAGAATGAGTAGAGGTGAGAAACATAAAGCAGTGATGAACATTAATTTCTTGGCTGCACTGCAGTTCTGAGTGTAATTCCCCAAAATAAGAAACACATCAGATTTTGAGACTACTGAACATAATGATTTTAGTGTGATAAAAATCATGTCCTGCTCTGCACAGCCTGTCCTGTCTGTGGCACTGCTTTGATCCAGCTCCCCACCCACCCACTGGGGTTCAGCTGGCAGCCTTTCTGTTCCAGAAGAGAGGAAGAAGAGAGGTTTGAGGCTGTGGCACTTCTCAGGCACCTTTCTGTTCTCCCCTCTGTTGGACAGGGATATATCTCCCATATATCTCCCATCGTTCTGCCAAGAGAATGGATCAGAGCTGGACTTCTCTCTTATAACATCATAGTGGGGAATGTGCTCCAGCGAAGTTGTGTGTGTTCAGAAAGACTTGAGGGAAGGAGGAGGGGCATCAAAGCCACCATGAATTATAGTGTCATCATTGGATGGGATGTTTTCTAGCCACAGTCACATTAATAGTGAGAACAGCGAAGTTACTTGAACCCAGATCCAAAAGATTCAAGAATACACTATTTGTATTCTGTGTATCATGCTAACATCATGTGAAACACAAGTGCTGTAGCCCATCAAATTGTTTTAAAACAAGCAAAAAGAGTGTTTCTGCTTTAAACAGGAAACCAACCCACATACATGAAACAGCTGGACAGCTGTTGGTGCCACACTAATAGAGCAGCTGTAGGTGCAGTGGCCTCTGCACCCCACAGGGTGCTTATTTCCAGATATCAGAAAGACCAGCCCTTAAATTCAGTGATGATGCTGGAGTTGCACATTTTGGCTTTCAGTTCACCACTGCAATAAACCTGAAGAAAAATTTAGGGAAACAGGTTATATATTTCTTCCATAATTAATGTATTGCTAGATACAATGTTTGAAATATTGAGGTGCTTTTTGAGAGAGTTGTCACAGCTTTGATATGAAACTAGAAAAATCAAATCAAGAAAATATAATATTTTCTGTCACTCAAATGGCTTGCAAAGCTCATTATTTTTGTGTTATTTTTTCTGACATTATTCTTTCCACCAAAACTATGTGGTTGAAAATAGAGGGATAATTAGCATTAGCCCATTTATGAGAAACTGCCAGTGACAGAAGCTTATTTATTGTTGTGTACAATTAAAATATGATGTGAACACATGATAATTTACATTAAAACAAGATTGCAGCTTGTCAGCAGTTTCCTTTGTTCAGCTGTGTGTTTATTAGGCTACAGCTGCTCACCTACTTTTATATAACTTTATAATAATAGTAGCAATGTCTTCATTATTGCAGGTGTCTGAACCAGTTTGATTACACAATACACAAAGAAAAAGTTTATCTGATATAATCTTTGTTAAAGAACTAGATCTGGAAGTAAGATTATATACCAACAGGGGAAAAAAACCCTTCTTGTCTCATCTCTTTATTTTTTGGGGTGTGTTTGGATTCTTTAAAATTTATTCCTTGCGCAAAGTGTTTATGTATGGCACCTAATGTGATTTATGTAGATCATTTTGTTGTTTTATTTGGACAACTTCAGTGCATCTAGAAATAAACAACTTGAGACCTGTCAGAAAAAAGAACACTTGCATGTTTTTTCCTAACTCTGTCATTATACAAAGTGACTTCTCCAGTATTATAATACTTGGTCTTAGTTTATGTGTTTAAGGATTCTCTGGGAACTTGTAGTCCCGTTGTTGAGAGTTTCAGCTTTATGTTCTTTGGCACAGATAAGCAAGGCGGGAGGTCACAGTGAAATACACTTTGCCAGCTCCTGGAACTGGATGGGTGGAATTTCAGAGCCTACAAAATGGAAAGCAAAGGCTTTGTCTGTCATTCGTGCCCTGCTGACACACAACATCCTGAAGGAAAGCCAAACAAGAAACAGGGAGGGCCTTTATTTCTGTCTGGTCTGGAGATGTGGTCAAGCATAGAGGAGCTGTTAGCAAGTCCCAGTAAGAAAATGTTCAAGAAAGTTCTGGGAACCTTCCTAAACTGGAAGGTATTGTGCTTTCAGAAGCAAAATAGGGCAATCATGTCTTCAGCATGTCTAGGAGCAAACATACCAACATTATTAACTTGTGCTGGGATGGTTCTCATTGTTCTCCAGTCAGAGAAAATATTGGTCCTGTTACTTTCAAACATGTTTTTGCTGTCACTGTGTGCAAGTCTCGCTATTGTATGAACCTTCTGAGAAGATGGGTATCCCCTTGCTCAGCTTTCCTGCAGGCTGCTTGTCTCTCGCAGCTTTCAGCATCAATTCTGTCTAGAAGGTTCTATTTCTCATACTTAGAACTGTGCCTAGACACAGAGTCATAGTCCATGACTTGACCAGAATTTTAGCCTGGTTTTCTGGAGCAGAAGCAGGAGGAATGAGTGAATGAATTAATGAAGAACCACTTTGGTCACTCTCAACATTAAGGCTTTAGGCTTATGCTCCAGGTTTGTTCATGTAAACAGAAAGAACTGTGCTGAAGTGTTTTCTTCTGACTTTCCTAATGGAAAGCAAAACTTTCTTTCTTCAGCTTGCTAATGTCTGTAAAAAATTTCTTAACGTCCCCACCACCTCATTTGTCACAGATGGAAAAGTAGTGAGCTCTTCCTCTGGGAAGGGTTCAGATACAGCTGTGATTGTTGTCAACCCACATGGACAGCAACTGAATGTTTCCTGCTGCCTTCAGCATGCGCTGTTCCAATTACTGTAACTTTTTGTTTGGGAGTTGCTGAGGAAAGGGGGTATCTCTTGGCTTTCTGTTACTTGTGCTGTGATTTCCTTTGGAGAAAAGTTTTCTGAGTACTGTAACCCCCATGGCCCTGTATGAATGTTTAAATTCAGTTTAAATGCCAAGCAGCATTTACAACTGTGGTCTAGAGTCATCACTTGAGATTTAATGACACATTACTGCTATTGATTTAAGTTCTCATAAATTATTATTTCATTTACATGAAGTAGTTTATGTAAGAATATATTGATATTCTAATGTAAAAATTATGGTGTTTCTAGTTAAGTAATTACAGGTGTCAATAATTTTCTAGAATTATACCACATAATACATAATCATATCCTAATAGTACTCTACTAATGCATCTCTAGTCTCAAAACCGTTGGCTGAATGTGAGGGCAGAAACTTCTGAGTGACACTGTTAGTGGTTTGCCCTCTGATGGTGTTTTTGCCATTGCAGCTTGAGCTCAAATCTGATTATTAATTTTAAAATGTGGAGCAACTCATAATGTTCATTATACACTCCTGTGAAGTCACAGAGTGAAAAAGCCACAAATGTTTTGATGTTCTCACATTTGGAAATTGAGGTTTAAAAACCCCAGAGTTTTAACATTGTAGCAATCACTCACTCATGACAGTTTAGTAGAGATAAAGCTGACTGTGATCTAAAGCAAAGAGGGGAGGAAGAGGAGGGACAAGGTAGAAGATGGGTAGAAATACCCTTATACAAGAAAGAGCATCTAACCTGAACTTTGAATTGTAGAATTTGTTGGCAGGGATTTGTGCTGTCCCTTCCAGATACAGAAATGAGACAGGTGTGATACTCAAAAAGTGCAGTTGCATCCTGCAATTTACAAAAAAGAAACTTGTTTCAAGCATCATTGAACGCAGGAAGAATTGGACATAGTTCTTGAAACTTTGAATTTTGAATATTGTTAAATAAAGGTGATCTACTATCTTTTACTTCTCAGTTAAATTCATATCTTTTCTTTTATGTTTTTATTTTGTCACAGTGATTTTTTCCCCAGCTCCTTAGAAAGTGCCTCTGCTCTCAAATGTAGCAGGTGTTGGTTGCGGAGCTTCCACTCAGGTGTCGCTCAGGAAATGCATCCTTTGCTATGTGTGTGTTTGCAGTGGCACGGAAGGGGGAGGCTCATAGTTTTAATCCTCTTGATTTCTTACTTTTTAGTCTGGATGAACAATCATATCAAAGCACAAGTCAGATATTATCCTAAAATCTTTTGGCTCGTTGAAGATGCAGGTCAGTAGAGTTTGGTTCAAACCTGGGAACTGGTAGGAACTCAAAGCCAGTGTTTATTTTCTTACAGCTCTTGTGGAAACAGCACTGAATATTGATAAGATGTAACTTGAGTCAAATCTTTTGCAGTGGTGATTTATAAAGCAAATAGTGTTTCTCTAGTGAGGCTGGTGTCTGTTAGGCAAACTGTTTTCGTGCAAGTATGAAAAGTTACAAGGAAGGAAATGGATGGGTTTGTGACAGCTTTTATTTGTGTCTCTTCTGAGTGGCAGAATAGTAGTTGTAGTGCTGTAATCCATACTTTAAAAATATTTAAGAAAGCAAATGTTTCCTTTATAAACCTAATATGGAAGCCTTACCTCTGAAGGTTCCAACCTTGACTTGGCTGTAAAGCTGAACACAACTTTATGGGAAGAAAATATTTAGTGTATTTGACTTCGGCAAGTCTTTCTAACTTAATGATCCTGATTTTTATGTATGTTTAACTAACATTGATTTATTGATCAAAGACAAGTCTGGGGAGGGAAAGGGATCAAGCCAAGGGAAATATAACTGAAGGGAGAGTTTTAGCAGGAAAGAGAAACTTTTAATCCTAAATGAAAATTATATTTTATATTTATTGTAAGCATTTGTCCTTTATGAAATTCTGTCAGCTTTTAAACAAAAATTATGTTTATAAATGATATGCTAAGATCCCTTGTAAAAAAAGATTGATGTGCAAAAGACTGTTGGAGATATTCAAAACTCAGTTTTGTTCCATTGGTGTTATTGTGCATCTTATATCAAGGAGAGCACACTTCACTAATTAATCTGTGTTAATAATTAGATGGATCTGCAAAATCTCTCAAACTACTTCTCCTATTTCTATTGTCAGTTAAAAAAAGAGGCTTTTTGTTTCTGTATGAGCTATTTTGGGCTGTAACTCAAGAATTCTAAGCAAAATTAATTATTGTGTATGTGCTGATATTACTGCAGGTAGAAACTGGGAAGGTCTTTGGGTTTCTGGCAGGATGAAATTTCCCCACAGAAAAAAAAAAAATTTCCCCTATGGAACTCAAACAGTGGTTTGCTCATGAAAACCATTTATCTGGTTATGAGAGAAACATCTCTATAAAGTGTATTTAATTAACATAATTGTTTGAAACCACCTGTCTGCCCCATTCTGAGCCATGGGCAGGCTTACTCATTTACCTGTTTCACCCTTTTGTACATCACTAGAGAAGGTTTCTTCTTGCTTTTAAATATAAAATACCAAAGTATTTATCGTGGCCTTAAACCTCTCCCAGCCACTCCGTAAGTGCTGACTAATCCTAACAACAGAGGGCGATCCGTGGTTCACTGTGCAAGGAATAAGGCTCAGCTCTCCTCTAAGACCATCAGCTTCCACATGACTTATTTCTCGGGGTAGTGAGGTGTTGGAGCTGTCTGTGGGTCACAGCTGACCTGCTGCTGCTGCAGACATTTTTGTCAGGGAGCTGCAGCTTGGGTGTTTTCTGCGTTAATTCTAGAGGAATTAAATTGTCCAAAGTACTACTGTGTGCACTCTGAGCAGGAACTGCACTTGATGGCAAAATGCTACATCATGTCAGCTTTGAGGAGAGAAGTAGCAAAGGAACTTTTCTACTCTTGGTCAAGACAACTGTAATGGGAATACCTGAGCCAGTTTTAGTCTCTGCCTGCAGACACAGGCTGTGAAAGCAGCACATCCTTGGGAGCAAAGGGATGAGTTGTGTGTGTCAGCATCCTGTGTTTGTCCAGCAGGTACACACAGGAAAGCACCCCTTGGCTGTGCAGGCTTTCCTTAGGCTTCCTACTCTGCCTAGAGACAGAGGCTACTGGTACAATTTGGAATCTGACCAGGAAAACGCTCCAATTGAGGTTCCTGCTGCCATAATGAAGGGTTGTTGCTGGTGCAGAATGAGGCAGCTCATTTAGTGTATGGAGAGAACAGAAAACAATGCCTGCCGAATCCCCCTGTATTGCTTTGGGGTGATGAGTCTGATTCAAGATTGCACATTTGTATTTGTAAAACTTCAGACTCTGTAAGTCCCAAACCATCATTGACTTCTGACCCATCTGAGTTTTATTCTTCTTTGTTAGAAGCAGTCAGTCTTGTCTATTGAAAATATGCCAATTTGAAGGAACACAATTATTTAAACTGATATTACATGCTAAGGCTTCTGTCAATAGTTTTGGTAATGTCAGAATATTCTACTCTGTCATTTTTTGTTGTTTTAACCAAGTTGGCTAGTGATAGAATTGGAATTCATATTCCGAATTCCTAATCCTACAATGTTCCAAAGAAAATAATGATTTATTAAAAAGAAATGTAGAGCCATTTAGATTAATGGGGGGAAAAGGCTTACAAAATGGTGTTAAGCTTGTGTATACAGAGTACTGATCTTTACAGATGCTGTTGGACATCAAATGTTCTTGATTCAGTCGTTGGAGGAGTTGGCATGCAAGAAGATGAAACTGAGCAGAACTCAATTTTTGTGGACTTCCAATGGGAAATTACAAATAACCAATGAGATCAAACACACGTATTGACCCAAAGTACAATTATCTCAAGGATATTGAAATAATGTGATTTCAATAAACCTGAAAAGGTCAGCAAATATTAGCGCAGTTCTGTGTACTCTTTTATGTTTATACCATTTTGGCATCTTTTTACAAAATGGTATGACTGTTACAGGGCAGAGATTTTAGGGCACATTCTGATGGGATGGAGAGTGCAAAACTATTCCAGAAAAGGCATTCATCAAATTATGTGCACTACAGAGAAATAATGCTGTTGTCTCTCACAAACAGATTTCATGCTGAGATACCTTCATCTTAGTTTGACAATTGAGATGCAAGCTAGAGATTAATTTGTATTTTGAGAGGTTGTTGCATAAATATGAGAAACTTTTTCATCTTTTGGGGGGGGGTTTTGGTAGCACAGTTCCGCTGTTTTTTTGTACAATTAACCACATAACAATCTTCCAAGACACAGATGCAGCATGAAATTGGCTTTTTTATTTATTTAAGTACTTCTCATGTTCACTAGACTAAAAAAGGCTGAACTTGTATAAATTAGCAATGATTTAGTAACACAGCAGAGCTGGCCCAGTTTGTGCAAGTTAAAAAATTCTGCTGTATTAGTCAAAAAATGCCAGCAGTGGGGAACTTCTGCATCCTACTGAAGTTAGTAGACTTTGGGCTATCTTGACTGATGAGGCCCACAAGCTCAGCATTCCTTATTTTCAGACCAACTGCTACTTTATAGTAATGAGAGGAAGCTCTGGCTGCAAATATAGAGAGGTGCCAGCAGAGCTGGCTGTGTTTGGAAGTGTGTGGTCACTTTCCACCTGCTTCTCATTGTTCTGTATCACAGATTCCCAAACTGAAAATACACAGTAGGTCTGCAGTAGTGTTTTGAATATTAAAGGCTTTTAACAGCTGTTGCACTACCGTGGGTGATAAAGCAAAATGGGAATTACAGCAGCCAAGCATTTTGATCAATATATCCAAACTGCAGTAATGGGTTGCACGTAGGAATTAATATCAGAGATGTGCTCAGAAGGCCAATCTGAAGATTGTCCATATTGAGTGGTGAGGCACCCTGCTGTCCCCTTGGAGGGAATATAACCACTTGGAGAGGTGAGAAGGTTGGGACTGGTATCTGCATGGGCTGAATCAAATATTGTCAGTACTTAATGAGCAATGTTTCTTCATCTGCCCAATGAAGTGTGTGCAAACAGTGGTTAGTTCCATCTTTATTGAAAGTGATATATTCTTCTTCTTAACCATGCCCTTAGAAAAACAAAAGCTTTTTTTTACAAGAATTAATTCCTCCCTGTGTCAGTTCCTTCCACCCACACACCCTGCATATGCACACAGTAATTTAACATGACATTCAGAAAGAAAAAACAAACACCGTTTACAATCAAGACATCAACCTATGTTTTAAAATTCAGATTATAGAAGTTCAGTGCCTGAATTTGCATAGAAAATGTCTGGTTTGCATAGTAACTTGAAAACTATTTTCCTTCTCTAATATTTAGGTTTGAACTCCATTTAATCAAAGTTCTTTCTGGAGGCTGCTGAAGCATTAGTACTTAATTCTGGTCAAAATATTTAGTTTGGTTATTTTCCATCTTCTTGGATTGCAGTCAGATCTTTGGCAGGCCCCTGGGATCCAGAAGATTTTTCCCCTGTTCTTACTTTTTTTTCAGTCAATTTTTTAGGCCTTTCTGGTGGAGATAATAATGGAGGCTGGGAACTAATTTTGGATCTAGGCTGACATTGTGCCAAATTCTTTCTCTAGACCATTAACTAAACTTTGGGATTTTTTTTCTTTTTTCTTTTGGAGGACTTCTTTTGTAAGGATTTTTTTCCAGCTTGTTGTAATAGCATCAAGCATGTCCTTCTGTTCAGTCAGCAGGACTTTGTATGTATGACACACTGTAGCCAAACTTTGCTCTTCCCAGAAACATGTAATTTAAGATGTCAGGAAATTGTAGGGTTAGTGTTTGTAAAAAAATCAGGCACATTGAAGGAGCTCTGACAAGCCCTACTGGTACTTTAGATTTTCTTTGTCTCTATAGATAATGCTTAGCTATATAATTACCTTCTTTGGAGATATAATTTATTTTCATTCCTTTCCCTTCAGTTTTTCTTAACTTGGTGCTTCAGTAAATGATTTTTTTTAAAGAAATATAACAATACTGTTAATTCATAAGTGAAATACTTGCCTGTGTGTGAACAATCTAGTCAGAATACAGCACTGCAGCTTTCCTGCACCGATGCAAGTGCCCAAATGTGAATCAGGGGATGTAGTCCCTGCATCCTGGTGTTCCAGAATGATTCAAGACTCAAGGATTACTCAGAGTTATTAGATCTGGAAGAACGTATTCCTTGGGAAAGAGTAGACTGAGAAACTGTACTGATTTATTTTGTATCCTGAGAAGATGAGAAAGGATGAGCTATCCAGTTATTTAAATAAAGTAGGACCAGTAGAGGGAAATACATTCATTTCTCTGAAAGGAGATGGCGACTAAAGAAACACATGTAGATTTCATTTCACTTAGAAAATACCTGAAATGTTTAACGATTTGTCAGGTGTAGAAATCCATAAAGTTACTTGCTATTAGTAGTTAAAAGTAAGGATGAGGTAACAATCCAGATTTATTAAAGCTAATGTTTAGAATTAAGTTTGAAGTGGAGTTCAGATGTGAATGCTCGGAATTTCAACAGCTTTTCTTAGGATAAGTCATCTGCCAGAACCAGAAAAAAGTCACCAGTTTGTAGTGGAGCAGATTTCATGAACTCCATTGTTTATTTATCACTGCAGATATTTCTGCAAATTGGATCTGAAGTTTCTGTATAATGTCATTTCTAATAGGCTTTTGTAAGAACAGATCAGAAAATAGATATGAGTATGTTTGAATAGAAGTAATGGAAAAATATCCATTCATGTCATAACAGGGGATAAAGATTATTACTCTGAGGTCTTGTCATGCCACACTTGCAAATGTGCCCCTGTAACGGGGTTGGCACAGTTGTGCTGCAAACCTCCCCAGTACTGATGTAGCATATGCTGAGTGAAAAACCTTTTTTTGTTGGCAACGGTACCAGCTGCCTCCAATCTCTGAGTGACATCAGCCACCTGACAAATGCGCCCTTATCTTGGTCTAGCTGTAATAATAAGGATCCAAATAACCTACTCCATTGAAAAACAAGCAAATCCCAGGACTCCCACCCAAGAGAGACAAATATTTTAAAAACAGCAACTAGCAAAAGTTAATGACAAACTAACATTTAGAAAGATGCTGGCATAAAAAGGCAAACCGTGCTGTATACCTGGCAGAGTATTAGTGTGCTGCCATGACTTTGAGGGGACCTATCCACCCAGGGTTGGAAGTAGAGGTTTCCTATCCATCTAACATCTCCAAAAATTATTTTTGGATTACAACTAGAATTTCCTACTCTGCTTAATATAACTTGCTGCTGAGGCTAATTTGAACTTGCTGTGCTGATTTTTTACTGCAGTGAATGAAGAACAGTCATGATTAAATCATCAAGCTGGGAGAACAGTAACACACAGTCTGGTGTACAGCACTATCTCAAATCACTGCATCTATTTTTGCAGTGACTGTTAGACTGAATATTACATGAAATTAAAATTTTGATTAAAAAAGAAATACAGTTTTTAGCTTCTACACAAGTCAACAAGTTTATATATAAAGACTTTGGGGTAACAGTAGCTTCACAGTTATCTGTTAACAGGAGTGAAGAAATAAGGAGTTTCTTTTTATGCTAGGAGTTTTCATAAACCAGGGTGTGATTTCACAAGTTCTCAGCTATCATAGCAGCTGAAAGGGAGTGGGCTCACTCTTCTCCCTGGCTCTTCTCCTCCTTCCCACCCCTGCCTCACAGTTCTGTCTTTGCCTCGCATCAGCTTCTGTGCTCATGGACCAGAAGATGAGCCAGTTCCACTCTTTGACCTGGCAAAGAGCAGCTGCCATCCTAGGTAGTTTTCTGCCACTTTAGCAAGCTAAATTAGTTCCATATGAGATTGGATGACTACTAGAACCCATGGGTTTTTTTGTAATAGCAAAGTCATAATTTGTATCGAACGATTTAGTAAAGCTGTGCCCTTAGGGGGAGGTTTCACATCATGCCCGAGCCATTGTAGCAACTTGATGCTGTCCAAAGGCAGAATCCCCCAGGTAAGTGTTTCCCTGGCTTGGTGCTGCCCCCTCGCTCAGCTGGCTCAGCTCACTCAGCTGGCAGCAAAGTGAACCCAGCAAAAATGTGAACAGCTTTGTGTTGGTTTAGTGCTAACTGAATTCCGAGGTATCAGACAAGTGCCAGAGCCAGCCTGGCTGTGGACTGGCACTGGGGAGACTCAGCAGGGAGGAAGAGAGGGCAGAAACCTCTCTCAGCAGCAGAGGGATGTGAGGTTGGCTCTGCTGGCTTGTGAAACCACATGGTGCTTCACACATTAGCACAACCATTTGCTCGTTGTGAAGATGCACTCTAGTGTGGAATTCATTTTAAGGATTAAAAAAAATTCCATCACTCAAAGATACTAAGGAAATACGTACCTTCTCCC
>JAWWEV010000083.1:44026313-44078862 GCA_035583235.1 Hafferia zeledoni
AAAAAAACCAAAAACCACCAAACAAGGTGAAAGGGAATAAATAGAAGTGGGTTTTGGACGTGTTTGGAGCCAGAGACTATCTACACTGTGTGCCGAATAAAGGCGATTTTGTTTCTTAAATTTTTTTATGCAGTCTAACACTTCTGCAAGGAATGCTGAGTTTTCAGCTGTTTCTTCCTTGAAATGAGGAAAAAAAAAAAAGGTGTTTCTGTAGCCATTAACACTCTAATTAACACCTCACTACTTCTTTCATTAGTAGTAGTCTGGGTAGGAGAGTTGATAGAGCTGTGGCAGCTGGTGGCAAAACTTTGCTGGTGAGTAAAGTTGAAGCATGAAAGGGAGAGAAAATCATAAAAAAAGAGCTTGTCTAATGTCTTTAAAAGATATTGAAAATATGGCAATGAATAAAAATCAGTATTAAACCCCAGTGGCTGGATCGCTGCTGGTCTCGCTTGACGTTGCTGTGTCGGAGGCAGCTCTGCTGCTCTGCACACTGAAAGGTTTGCTCGCAGAGCTCACGGGGGAACCTCCCCTTCGGCAGCCTCAACTCCGTATCCAAATGGGAACAGTCACTGGGGCAAGGCAACTTCTTGTAGGGATAACTGTGTCTGTGGAAGGTTCTTGCCAGCATTGTTAACGCTACGGTTTCGGATCGCTCTGGGCCAGGCTGTGTGTGGGCTGGCGTCAAGAAGGGAGGTCCCAGCCGCGTGTTTCTGCCGCCTCGCTGGTGCCAGCGTGAGTGGAAAGCTGTAAAACCAACCCAGGGAGAAAAGCATGGGAGGGGTTGCCCAGATCGCATCCCTAATTTCTCACCATCTGATTGCACAAGTGCCAGCGCTGGCACTGCGCAGGTTGGCTGCGGGCGGAGGAGGAAAAGGCTCCTCGGCTGCAGCTCTTGCTCAGGCTGGTGTACAGCGATGGAGGGCACACAGACCGGTGGGGGAGGATGGGGATACTTTTTTTATTCTAAATGAATCTTACCATCCTAACACTTTTCAGGACAGAGATTCTGTCCGAGGGGCGTTCGGTGCTTAGGAGGCTGTCCTGGTTCTCGCTCCGTGCCGGTCAGTGAGGAGCGCGCTCTCCTGTTCCCAGCACATTCCTGCGGCCGCTGCCAGCGGGAACGCAGGATTGCTTCATTCATCTTGCTCCATGTAATACAGCGCACACCTAAGCCTCTGATGGAGTACAGCCATAGTTTCCAGTTTAACAATGTATCAAGGCGTGTCATTAATACACAGTTACGGATGTTAAGTCCTGTCTTATGTAAGCACTAACACACAACGAGGTGTTTTTGTCAGCCACTGCGCCTACATGGTGGATGTGCTGGGGCAGCAGTGAGGGCTGCAACACACCCAGGGCGTGGGCGGATTAGCTGACTAATACGCATTTTTTAGTGTTATTGTGCTTATTAAATACATTCGGGGGAAAGTTTTAAAGTAAATTAAAACCTAGATGATGGAGAATCGTCCCACTGCGTAACTGGAAGTGAGAAAACACATCACAAGTAACCAAAACTGCAGGGCTACTTGTACCACTGAAACTCCCCTTTTTGTGTGTCTTCTTCCCAGGTAGCAGCCAGGTTGTGGTGATTTGGCTGGGGAAACAGTCGGTCTGTGTGTGCTGAATCATTAGTCCTTCAGACATTGCTGCTGCTCGTGGTGAAGTTTTTGTGGTCCAAGACCCAATTCAAAAGTTACTACTCATCCATAAGGGAAAAAGGTTCATGAGAACACCTCTTTATCTCTGTACTTTATCTGAAATCCATTTTCTGAGGTTTTTTACATGTGTCTTAGGAAAGAAACATTTTTGCCTTTGTATTTGGTCCTCTGAAATTTCAGCATGATCAGTTAATTTTAAAGTGAGTTGGTAGTTACTTTCTTTTTGTCTATGGGCAGGGGATTTTGGAAGGAGCTGGATCAGCTGAGTTATTTTCAGTTCACCTGAAGGTGAGGTGTAAGCTGTGAGTGATACAAATGCCTAGAGAGTGTTATAATTTTACTGGGTTTAGTGTTCTTTGCTACTTGGAAGTCTGCACTTCTATCTCAGGTAGTTCTCCACTATATTTCTTAGTATGGCTATACCCAGCATCCAGTTTCCAGCTCTGCAATGCTTTATTCCTGCTCAGAGAAGGAACCTTGCTTTGGCTATTTTAAAAAGTACTGGTTTGGTTGGGTTTTCAGTCCTTTTGAAATTTAAGGATTTTAATATTTAAAGCTAATGATGATCATGCAAACACCTGTTTTCCTTCAACTCTGAAACTGGGGGTGGGAAGGGTTGGCTTGAATAACGTCTATTAGATGTTTATTTTTGACCTGATGCTGAAAATGGATGAGAACTGGGTGCCTAAAAGATACAGCAAGGATGCCTGTTCATATTCTTTCCACCATTAATATTGTCTTAGAGATGAAATAACCTACACAATACCCTTCCATTCCACTCAAATCGCATCTTCTTCCAAAACTTTATTTCTTTCTTTATTTAAACAAGTTACCAATTAAATAAGTAACTTTAAAACATACTATTGTATAGACTTTGTCCCTCCATTGACTGCAGAATACTGAGAATCATTCTGCTGATGTAAAGTAGTGAGGAACACACTTTTCCAGTAGAAGTGCCAAGGTACAATCATGTATTGTTGTATCTTGTGTGGTAGTGATATGCCTGTGCACAAAAACAAAAGAAGTTTCACCACCATGCAAAGCACAACGTTTAATTGCCATGACTTAGTTTATCTGTGCAATTGACAATTTGAACATGTTCTTAGCCTAACTACAGTGCTATTTTGATACAGTTAGGCCAGCGTTTTGCTTCTCCCCTCCATAACTGGTTGGTTTGGTTTTTCCCTCCAGACCTTGTGCCCAGTGCAAGTTCTACAGAGTTTGACACGTCTGTACTTCACCTTGCATGCCATGGCCCAGTTCTTGTAAGCCAGACCTTTGAGCAGTGTTAAGAGTACAAATAAATAATATTAGTGACTTATATCTGTGAATCACTTAGGTTGGAAAAGACCATTAAGATAATCAAGTCGAACAGTTAACCTAAGACTACAGAGTCCACCACTAAACCATGACCCTGAGCATCACATCTGCCCACTTTCTGCTTTTACTAATGCAATATTTAGGTGGTTTAGTTGCAAAATAAAGCTTTTTACTTTTCTTTTTCAGTTACTGTAAGTATGAGAATAAGTAAGCTGTTTTCTTACTTTAAATGTCATGTTACTGAAAATATCACTTTACTAGTTATACCACAAGGGTTTACTATTGTGGGGTTTTGGTATCTTAGAAGTCTTCCTGGAAACCACAGGTAAAGAAAATTACAATTTTAAGAATGTTCTTTTTTTATAATCTGTCATCCTTAGTTAAGAGTCTTTGACAGGGCAAAAAAAACCCCAACTTAACTTCCAATGAATATATAAAGAATTTAACCAAAGCAATTTAATAGCAGTATAAGAAGAAATACATTGTGGTAAAGTGACAAAAACTGTATTTCAATGATGGAAGGTGGAAAGTTATCTCAATTATTTATCTTCAGCCATGGTAAAATTGTTGTAAACAGATATAAAAGGGGAGTAGTTAGCATCTCCCTCTGCAGCTTTAGAATTGGAAAATAAATCACAGCCTGTGTTAATTGGAACTCATTTTGACACGGTGCAGAGTGCTGGTAGCAATGTTGTATGGCATTGTGCTTCAAAATCAAAATTTGTGGAAAAAGGGTTATTAAATTTTCCCTTAACAACTGTAGCTCAGCTCCTACATTTATCTTGATAAATTGGAAAGTTGTTGTTTAGGGGAATGAAGGAATGACTAAAGAAACCTGCTTGTTATTGTTAGAGTCATTTACATATTATAGAACAAGCCACTGACGAGGGTGTATTTTTCCTGTCCAATATAGGTGTAAATCCTTGATCAAAGTTATAACTCATCTTAATCAGTTCTCCTGTGTGTGATAGAAGTATTAGTGGGTGTGATTTCAGGAAAAAAAAATCTATTGACTTGATGAGGTCCCTGTAGATTTAATTTGATTTCTAAAAATAAGTAAATCTCATGCAGAAGGTTACAAAGTTTCTGTATTAATTCCAGCTTATTCCACGACCTTAAACTTATCTAATATCCCAGTAGCTGTAGTAACTATTTCTTGTTTAAAGCTATTTTGACAAGCCCACAATTAGCAAACAATTTCATTTAAGAAACTTGTGAGGAGGGAACCTTGTGCGTCTGAGTTTTGCTTGGAGAGACTGGTGATGGAGATCCATTCAGGGTGTGCACCAGTAACAGGCTCTTCTGCCTCTTAGTCCCAGCTAAGACGAAGCTACAGCCGAGAAACTCTTGACTCTTGGTAACCACAGTATCAGCAAATCCAGTCAGCATAGCCTTGTGGAAGGGCCAGCTGAAATGAGGAGGTGTGAGTAATTTGAAATTTTATCTCTAGAATGATTTTGCATTAGAGCTGGTTTATCACATATAATAATTTATAATGGGAAAACCTAGAATCTGTACTTTTAGTGTGTTCCGTTTGTATTGCTACAAATAATCTGTTGCTAATTCGATGAAATATTGTACCTGGGCAATATTCCCATCATAGGCTTGCTCTTGATGTTGTTCTTTTTTATTTATCTCAATTTCCTACAAGGAAAGTGAAGTTGAAAGTCCAGGAGAACCATTGCTCAGCTGGGATAGAAAAAGGGAAACATTTCTAAGTGTGTCCTATTGGGTCTGCTCGGTGGAGCTGAGCAAACTGAGTGGTAGTGGGCAGGAGGTGCTTGACAGCCTTTGTGCACTGCTGTTGAAACTGTGGTAGTGACAGACATATTTAAACATCTGTCATCAGTGTTATTCTAGTAGGATTTCTGTAATAATAGGGAGACAGGGAAGACAAACAAAGCTATCCTGGGAAGTCATTTAAGGCAGCACAAGGCTTAGGAGAAACACTCTGGTGATGCCAGTGAGGCAGAGCATGCTAAGAGCGTGTTCTCCAAAGACAGCAAAATATTTATTTTTTATTTTCCTTTGTGACACAGACAGGGATTAATATGGCAAGTGTGGTTGCTTATTATTGGGGGTTTCTGACTTTTTGTATTGTACAACAGTTGCCTGTCACTTTGGGGGTTGTGTGTGATTTTTCATAATAGGTGTTGACCTCAGGTTGAAATTTTCCTAAGCTATTCTTGATGAAACTTTCAGTTTTCTGAAAGATTGCTAAGAGGTATTATGTTGTTATTATTGTCTGGTCATAGTTTTAAAAATTCTGATGGCTTTTGTTTAATTCCACTTTTCCTAGAACTTACTTCCAGTGGCAAGAATTTGACTTCTGTGTTGGCAATGTGGGTTTTGCCATCCATTGAAATCTTTTCCTATTTGAAATGTTTTTAAAAGCTCGAGACCCTTAAACGTAACAGTTTGCTGTGTGCTCAGTAAAGATTTCTTCTGTATTAGAAACAAATAGCTCAAAATTCTGCTATCTCTGTGTGTGCTGAAGCCTCTTGCAGCCAAGCAGCTGATTGTGCAGTCCCCCAACAGCTGCTGCTTCCCAATCTGAGACAGAGTCTGGAGCTTGTCTTCTCCACTCCTGTGTGTAATAAGGTTGTTAGTATGCTATGCCTAAAAATAAGTATGTTCCAGTAGAGAGTGAAGTGAGTGCCTGCACTTCATGATTCTTGCTTTGGGCTAAAGTGAAACAGAGCTACAGAACTGACAGTAGAACTTCAAATTTCCCAGTATATTCTGGGTCACAAGAGCCAATGGTCTGGAAAATGTAAATTTAATGCCTGAGCTAATGTTTTCATGTCTGTTGATTTATTGTGATCTAGTGTTTGAATTCCCACTGGTTGGTCGTCTTCATGGTCTCATAGAATCAAATCAACAACAGGGGCAAAATCAAAGTGCTGTCTTTTAGCCAGCTCTTTAAAATGTCCACTTCCTTTCCTACATGTGTATTTTCTGTTCTTGCTTTAGAAGTCTGAAGCTGAAAACTTTGTTCAGTGTTTTCATCAATCTTAAAAACTCTCAGAAATCTCTTAAAGTAGTTAATGCATCTTCCTCTAAGGCACATTCAGAAAAGTATCTGCAAAAGAAGGGCATAATAATCAAATAATAGTTCTGAAACTTTAAATACAGAATTAATTACTGATTACATAATAGCTGAAATTACTACCAGTGTGGTGATAACCAGATTTGTGTTGTGATAACCGGATCTGGGCTTTGCTACTTCTGCATTTGTGCCGCATCTGTCTATGTGTGGAATTCGTATCTAGAAGTCAGTGTGTGTGCGTGACATTCAGTGATAAGACATTACTGTCAAGGACTCTGTCTCTCCTCAAGGTGACTGATAAACCCAAACAGAACATGCTGGTTTCAGGGGTCTTTCACCTCAGCCTGCCAAAGCATGCAGTGCTTCAGGGGCTGCACTGGTTTCACTGCTTGGGGGTCTCTGCTGTGGAAGGGGAACAACTCACTGTAATGACCAGTTGCCCATGTTACAAACTGCCAGACTGGGATGTTTTCTTACTGAAAGGCTATAAGAAGTGGAGTCTGACCGATCTTTCAGTTATTCTGGGTGAGGTGCTGTGTTTGTGTGCATTGCTGTGTAAGCACAGGTTGCATTTGTTCGTCTCTCGGAGTCTGGCAGATGCTCAGCAGCTGAGGGATGCAGCTTTGGGCAATTGAAGGAATGTTGATGGAAGTGGGGGCAGCTGAGCAGTTTGGCAGGGCTAAAACAGTTTTCTCACTTGAAGCCAAGTAGGGTATCTCAAGTTTGTGGCTTCAGAGTCTTGATTGATCATACGTGGTTCTGAATGTCCTCATGACAGTCGTTTGGTTAGGTTTGTGGATTTTTTTCTAAAATGTAACTTGTGAAAATAATTGTTGGCCATTTCAGTTGTATCACTACAAAATCCAGTGCTTTGGAATGAGCTCAGAATACTTCGAAGCCTAAAGGCTTCTAAAGTGCATTTAATTGATGGAGAAATCTGGCTGTTACATACTGTGTCTTGAAATTAGTGAATTTGGCATATAATTTAAATTTATGCATAGATTTCCTTTTTAGAAAAAAACATTAGTTGATTTGAAAATATCTTAGGTGCCTCAGGTATTCCTTCTGTCCTTTTGCAATGCTGAAACACTGGTTAAATATGAACATAATTTTTAATTAGGTTTCCCCAGTGCTGAACTTCCTGCGGTCTGGTCTGTTCTCCATTAGTTTGTTGGTCAGAAGTTGTTGACCTTTAAATTGTGCTGCAAAATCCATCTGTTGCTGGAGGCTTCTGTAAAGGGAGATGTAAAGAAATATTATCTCTTGTCAGTCAGCCATGTAAACAAACTTGAATATAGGCAGCAGCTCAGTTTGCAAGATCTGAGTTCATTCAAAATAAGGAGAGAGAGGAGAAGCTGTGAACCAGTGCTCCCTATTCACTGGAGAATCCTTTCTCAGCTGTTGTGCCCTAATAAAATGCCATTGTCCTGTTTTCAAATCCCCCAGCTTTCCATGGGAGAAGCTGCTCTGTGGATAACCCTAACCACTAATTAAATCCCCTCCTCTGATCTAGGAAGACAAAGGCCATAACCTCCATTTGCTTGTCTATCTGTGCCCTCCCCACTGCCAGCCTTCAGCTTGCTCTTGCTGCAGTCTCACCCAGGAGACTTCCCTGTCAGCAATCTGGTATTTGCACTTTTTGTGATGTGCCATGGGCTATTTCCATACCCTAACCACTCTTTGACATTTCTCCTGATTTACTGCTGTCTGTCCCGCAGCCTCTGAGACTGCCTGGAGAACTGACCCTCCTTTTTGCCCCCCAGTGTTGGTTGGCAACATACTCAATGCCCTTTGGTTTACTGATGAGCTACAAGTTAGTAGCCCTAATGTGTTTTAAATATGGTTGTTCCAGTAACTTTTATTCATATAAATGCCACTGATACATCTGAAGCTTCTTAGTCCAATTTAAAATGAGACTGACAAATAGTTCTAATTACAGCGCAGTGATGTTCTTGCTCCTTCACCTGCATTACATTAATTGTCAATGCCTTTTAATTATGCAAATTTCCCTCCACTAATATGGTAAGCACACTATCCTCAAGACTGTTTTGGTTATGTTCTCAGGTGTGTTTGTAACATTTTCTAATTTTAACTTCCCATGTTTTATTAGTCTCTCAACTCTGAACCTGTGATTTCTGTTTATCACTGAAATGCTGTTGTATCTTAGCTTTACTGCACTGGCATGTCCTATGGCAATGATATTATTACATTTATCTTATGTCTTTATTACAAGTTTTTGTTTCATATAGAAAATGAAGAAAAGTTTTGCTTTTCTTCATTCTGAGCATCTATTCAGAAAATTCCCACAGACTACACCAATCACAAAATTGTCTTCTCATGGTTTGGTGAATCGTCGTCCTTTCTATTGCCTTGTTATCCTTTTAAAAAGTGCTTCCTGATGGTCCTCACATTAAACAAGGACAAATACACCCATAATTTGTTCTCAGAGACAAAAGCTAGACGTGTTATTATGAGATATTTGTGTCCTTGTCATATATATTCTACAAATACATGGGAACATGCTCTTCAAAAACTTTTTTCATTTCTGTTTTCATGAGAAAATTCAGAAACTGCACCATACAAGAAATGCCACTCTGAGTGTCAGTTTTGAGGAGAGTCCTCCTGGTGTGGGAAACTTTTGGATGGAAATCTGATAAGGGATGGACACAATTACTAAGTGTCTCATCTGCAGGAGCTTTATCTGGGAAATGTTTCAAGGGAAATCATAAGGAATAATGTCAGTGTGATGAGATAGCCTTACCCCACGTGAGGTGTCCATCAGGAGACCTCTCCATGTCTGCAATTTTCTATCTGTTTTAGGATGTTTATGTCCATAAAGATTGAGATGCTAAGAAGAGCTTGTTGGAAATCCATAATGGTAATTTAGGTTATTGTTTGTGTTGTCCTACCAAGTTGATTAGTATATGCTATTTAGCAAAGGCAGTCATCCAGGTTCCACTCCAAGGTGTGTACTTTTCAAAAACTTGTCTCATAAGAGGCAAAGATGACACTCTTCATGTTAATGGGTAGTCCTTATTAATAGCTTATCATTTCATCAAATGAACAGGCATCATCTGCAATGAAGGTAGTCATTCATCACTATTTACAAAGGTTTTGAGAAACTACTGTGTCTTTGTAAAAGGCTAGACTGGCATATGAAATACTCCTCTGAAGAAAAGAAGAGGGAAAGTCTTGTACTTATACCACAAAGAAATCAGACTTCTGATTTCTGCCTCTATAAGTCACACGGTTTGATCATTTCAGTCTGTTTTTTAGATATACAGAATTGTCTAAGAAATTTAAGGTATTACAGAAAGAGATTTTGGAACTATTTGATTAAGTAGTAACAGGTCAGCTGGTCCCAATGGTAACTGTCCAGGAAATGGTTGAGCCTGTAGTTGTGGTTTGCAACCTTTCGGGTAAACCATTATCTATACTAAGATGTTTAAAAGGGCTCCAGGGATCATTCTGACAATTAACTCTGACTTCTGTAAGGCTGAGCTGCTAGGTATGATAATAGGGAAAGGATGGGTAAACAGAAAGATAAATATAGCAGATTACATGAGAGTCAATATCTGTGGAGGGAAGTCACATTTCTCCAGGTCCTCCATGTGAGTCAGTAGTATGTGAAGAATTGTAACCCATTTGATATAGTGGGAGTTTGGAGAGATATTTCTTAAGGCTTTTCAGTAGAACTTCCTAAAGCAGCTAAACTGCCATGAGAAAGAAGTTCTCACAGATTGATAGCAGCCTAAGTGATAGAAAATAATGAATGGCTAATATTGCACCATAAATGTAGATTACTGTCATAAGCCCACTGGGATATTTGCTCTGCAATGCATTCATAAATTACCTGGAAAAAGAAATGGTGAGTGCTATGACAAAGATTTCTAATGATACAGGATCATTCAAAACTAAGGCTGATTGTGAAGAGTTGCAGTCAAATCAAAATATTGATTGAATGAGTGACAGAACTGCAGATAACATTCAGTAATGATAAATACTGAAAAATGTATATAGAACAAAATCCTCCCAACTATTATACTGGTCTTGAGACTTTCAAAGCGTAGATCCAAGAAGAATGTCCATGATACCAGAAATTAGTGAAGAGCTCCCTGTGGCTGCTCAGCTGCTTTTGTGGACTACAACCTGGTGTCTGTAATGGTCATGAGCTCTTAATTTTGGCAAAGGTCAGCCTATGGTCATTGTTACAATGGCCTGTCAGGTGACATAGGCTTTGTAGAAGCCTTTTGGAAGTTTGGGAGGGGAGTTGGAGCATGTGCATACATCTACTCCTTGAAGAAATAGAAGGGTGTCAGGGAGCGTGTTAGCAGCCTCCTGGCAGAGAATGACACCTCTCTTAAAGATCCACAGGAAGTGCAAGAGGAAAGGGCACCTTTTCCCTCTGGATCTGGTTCATTCTGGCATTTGCCAGGCCTTGTGGGATTAGCCACCAATGGTAAGCACGGAGACCAGGAACAGATGGAGCTGTAGGAGGAGGTTTAGGCAAGGAAGATAAGACCAAGTGCTGGTGTTGTGTCAGCACCTAGATGGAAATCTAATGGAAGGCAGGGGACCATCCCTTCCTTGGATGACAGAAATCAGATCCAAGACCTTGTGTTTCTGGAAAGGGGGTAGCCAAATACTTGTATCTTCAGAATGGATTTTTTCCTGGCATCTGCTAAGATGTTCTCTTCCTTCTGACCAACCATATTCCAGAGGACCACATCCAGGCCAGGGCTTCCTCAAGGACTCTGAGAGTACTGATAGTAGTGGTTGTTGCCTTCTTATGTCACTGTCTCTACACACAGGCTGTCCTGGGAGATGGGGCTGTGGATGCATCAGTGACCTCCTCTAATGATGTGAAGGATGTCATGAATTAAGTTTACTGATTTTGTCTCCTAGGACAAATTTCCACCACCTGCTCATGGGTG
This sequence comes from Hafferia zeledoni, assembly GCA_035583235.1. Lineage (NCBI taxonomy): Eukaryota > Metazoa > Chordata > Aves > Passeriformes > Thamnophilidae > Hafferia > Hafferia zeledoni. The sequence continues at coordinate 44,037,278 of JAWWEV010000083.1, forward strand.
TCTGTGACAGGATGGCTGGCAAAGCTGGGTTTGGAATGATCAGGATACAGAGGGCAGTTCACCAGGGGAAGGAAGTAGGAGAGGAAATGGTATCTTCACTCAAGGTGCCCTTTCCCACACATTGTGGTGTCCCTCTTTATTCCTGCTGAGGAAGCTGTCTCATGTTTGGTGGCTTTGGCCAGCTATCCATACCTGCTGTAAGGAGCCATCTTAGAACCTGCATGAGCTTTTCAGTGGTGCCATGGAGGGAAACATCTGTGGAGGGCCAGCAACCTCCATTATTTAAAGGGCCCACACTGCTTCTTCCTGTTCCAAAGGGCAATCTCTGGATTCCTCCTAGGATCAAGCACAGGAGGAAGCTGTTTTCCCTGGCAGAGAAATGAACTCAGTAAAGGGATCCTTTGAAAGACCCAACAATGAACTTACCCAGCCTTCCCCATTCCGTGCAGTGCCACTTGCTCTGACAGTTCCCCCTGTGCACGTGCGTGGTGATGGAGGTTTTTGCAGGGACAAGAGCCTGGGATTATGAGGTGAAAGGAGTGCTTTTTGGGAGAGAGGGAAGAAGGTTGTGTAGGGTGAACAGGCTCTGTTCCTGCCGTGCCAATCAATTAGTGTGTGCCCAGCCCACTGATTCATACTCAGGTAAGGGCAGTCCATCTGCACGTACTGGCTGTGGCTTGGTTTGCAGGGTGGCCTTTTGAGATAGAGAGTTGTGTCATGTACCAAGAGCAAAGAGCTTCAGGCCTGGGAGGTGGACTCTCAGTCTGACCCAGTAGTCAGCACAGAGAAACAATACTATGTCAGGGAGTTGATCTGTCACAAATCCCATTAATAAATCAAGAATCACAGTAAGAAGAGTGGCAAATAGCTCATAGGCTGAAGTATGTTCAAACAAACAAAACATCTGTAGAACAGCTATGACTAGTAAGTTAATTAAAATGATACATTTACTGTAATTTATGAGTGAAACTAGGTTCTAAATTCACTGAGCCCATAAATGATTGGAAATGATTAATTGGCTTTCATTAAATGAGAGAGCTAGAGAGTGCTATGTTCTGAGCAACTGACATGTGATAATGACTGCTCCTGCAGAAAAGCATAATAGAAAGGAGTCTGAGTCACTCATTAACATCTACCACTGCCCTTTCTGTAAATTATAAGTCATTAAAGCCCAATATAGCTTTTCTGGAACTTAAATAATAATTTTAACCTTACTAAAATATCTAATTTGAATTTACTGTAGTGGTCTTAGAGGCTGAAACTCTTATTTTGAGCAGGTTGGGGAAAGTAAACCTGATCCAGAAAGCCAGAACCTTGTTTTATATTACTGGATTGAGGGATAAAAGTTAATTTAAATTGTTTCATTGGTAATCCATTTCTTGTTTTCACTGCAAAGAGGGATGATATTCCTAGCAGTCCAATGTTCTAGTGCTCTTAAAAGACATATCTTCTAAGAATAGAGTGAGAACATCACCTCATTTTTCACAGATTATCAGATGTCCACCCGTTGGGGGATCTTTGTGTTGGGTTGAATTTAAATCTGCAGTTTAGATATGAAAGACTCGATATCTCATTAGCACTCCCTTGATCCGCCCAGTTCCCCTGGGTGCTGTTTTAGAATGATAACCCCAATCTTTCTTCAAATCTTTATAAGCAATCAGTTTTAAGTGCAACTATTAGAAGATAAGACTTTTCCTGCTAGTTAATTTTACAAAAAAACCCCACAAACAAAAAAAAAGTAACACAGGTGAGTTAGGGGCTTTGATCGGACAGGTATTCTTTTTAAGTCAATTTAGTCATTTTAGATTTTGTTTCTACATGTCTGATGACACTATGCTAGAGAGTAATCCAAATAGAGTATTAAAAAAAGAGTGAAGAGCTTCAAAATAGACCTCCTAGCCAATTCAGACTGGGTTGAGTGCTTGAAATAGTGCAATAAATCTCTTTAATGCACAAAATTATTCTTACATAAAGGTAACTTCCAGGCATCTCAACCTTACCAAAAAAGGATCATAGATTTGGTTGAACTTGAGATCTTTACAATTCAAAAATCCTCTGACAAAGCACTAGTACTTTCTTTAAAAGTCTCATTGTCACTCTCTAGCTGATGATAGAAGTTTCCTTAATATAATGCTGCTCATGTTACTTGTTGTCTCCGCTCTGTGGTCAGGCCTTCATAGGTCTTTGCTGAAAGGTAGATTTGCTGGTGTCAATAGTAATTGAGTTAATTCCTTTTCCTGGAACTTCAGCTTTGTGTTGTGACGTGATTAAGTTTGCACAGTGACTCAGTGTTATGAGTTACCTTGTCCTGGAGGACAAAGGTGTAAGATTGACAGCCATGGTGGGTATAGGAGCACAAGGCAGTACCTTGTGGAGCCAGACAGGTGCTCATGCTGCATCTGAAAACATCGTGGGTTTCAAAGAACACAATTTAAGAGAATGTAATGACTTCTTGTTTAACAAGAATTTGTCTGCCTGCATTTCCGTAACTGTGTTATTATTTAAATTGTTGACCTAATCAGGTTAAGTGTAAGGGCTGCAACATGTAATTTTTAAGGCACACCTTGTTCATGGTAGTTGTGCAATGACAAATGCAAAAACACTGATGTAATTGGCTGCACATCATCAAAAATATCTGAGGGGTTTTAACTTGAAAATTCAAAAAGAAAACAAACCGCTATATTAAGTTTAAAAGCTTTATTTGTAACCTGTGCATGTTTATTATGAATACATCTGTGTGATAATAGTACTTTATGATTCTTTTCCCATTGTCAGAGAGAAAATGGGAGGAAAAAGCCCAGTTAGATGACACGTGAAGGCTGCATTGCCGGTAGCCACTTTGTGCCCAGTTCAGTGTGACTGTTCAGCTGAAGCCAAGACTGCTGGAGTGGCAGAGCTGTCAGCTGGGTGCAAGGTTCACTGCCCAAACCACGTGGGCACAGTTTGCCAGAACCCCTGTAATCCATAGCATTGCCTTTAGTCAGAGCTATCTGTCCTTGAATGCTGCTCTTGCCCATGAGATAAAAGCAAAAAGCCAACACATGTATAAAGTAAGAAATGTTTGTTCTTCTGCTCATACTGAAATACAGCCTATTTTGAGATAACAAAAGCTACAAAGGATCATTTCTCCATGAAAGACTTAATCATATAATTCAATGTTGAAATTTAACTTGTCTCAGCAGGCATTTCATGGCCAAATAAACATGGCATCACAAAGCTGGTTAACATTCAGCTGCAGCTGCTGGACTCATATTTATTAAATTTTTTCCCTGGGACTTGCTCTGCACTTTTAAAGAAAAGTCACTTCCCTAATTTTTTCTCCGTAGACATTGACTTCTAGGCCGTTTGTTCAAGATAAGCATCAAAATGGGGATTGCAAAGGTCAGTCTCTGCTATATTAGAAAGTTACAAAGAGAAACAGGCAGTTTGTCTTCCAGAGAATGCTCTCCGATCCAAATTAAATTCCTTCCTTCCTATAGGAAAAAGGATTTCTTCTTTGGAAATTCAGACTTTGTGTTTACAGGACAGATTCTGCCTTTTCTGTGGAATTCTTTGCTGAAAGTTTTCAGCTTTCCATGTCTTTATCTCCACCTCTTAAGGGCACAAGTCTGGGAGCTCGTGCTGAAGGCCCTGAGCTGCAGTGGGGTCTGCTGCCCTCCTGGTGCCCCCTGTCCTGCCTCTCTGCTGTCCCCACCCTACACACCCAGAAACCTGTCTCAGTCCAGTTCCTGCAGTCCCACCTTCATCAGCTGCTCAAGCCAAGTTGTGAACTGAGCCAGTGAGATAAAAGCAGGGATCTTATTCTCCCCTCCCTGCTTTGGGGACAGGAACCACTGGCAATGAAATGGAGCATATATTTGGGGCAGTGATTTTTTTTTTTTTTTTTTTTTTTTTTTTTACCATGGCAGCTAAACCCAACAAAACCCCTTTGGACAACATAATTAATCTCAATTCAAATACATTTTATAAAAATAAGGATGCATTAAAAAGTAATTGTGCTAGCAACTATCCTTTCGTATCAATTTCTTGCTGAGAAATTTAACATTTAGTAAACTTTTAAAATTAGGACATCCATCACGATACCATCAAGGCAAAGGAGTTGAGGAAGATGTTGCCTGCTCAGTTGGAAATTAATGCTATTCTCCTGAGATAGCACAGATAACGGTGTGGGCTCCCCACTCTTTTGCAGGGTGAAGTAAAATAGGTTGGTGTAAATCAGCCACAGTTGTGGTTCAAGCCAACCCATGTAACACTGCCATTTAGTGAGTGCATATATACACAGGTTTAACATTCTAGCTAAGTAGTGGTAATCTCTTAAACTGCTTTAGCTCAAGTGCCTGTGATTGTTTGACTCTTTACTTAATTGCATTATTTTAATTTAGCTAAAATTTGTTTAACTACACAATGGAGAAGATAAGCTGCAGTATCCGTGGTAACACTGCCAGACCGAGCCTCCTACGTGGAGAGGATCAACAATTTAAACAGTATTTTGTAACTTCCACATTCATTTATCAACACTGGTGTATCTCTCCTTGCTTTGTCCCACTTTGGTGATCACAACTGGGCGGTTGCACTGGGACAAAATTGTCCTTCCCATGCCCCCCCCACCTGCACAGACAATTCTTATTCCCCTCACTGCATCTGCTGTCAAGTGTTATGCACAATTGTCAGCACTGCTGTGCTTTTTGTGCTGCCAGGCACCACAGCTACTTGAGTTTATCCTTAGATAAAATGAGCCTTGGTCTTTCCTGACCTCCTTTATTAACAGTAAAGCAATATGTTGCTATTAGTGGCATCATGTTGGACTCATGGTCTTTGTGTCTTTTTCTTCTGTTGTTGATAGAAGACTGCCAGGTAGAAGATTATGATCCTTTTTGCTTGCTAACGTAACAAGAGCACTTCATGCATGTGTGAAAATGGCAGTTGATAAAAGATCAAGATGATGGTACAGCCTGTGCTGAGAGAAGAAGGTGATTTATCTTCTCTTTGCAAGTTTCTGCTGTAAATCATTTAATCTTGTCTTAAAGCCCGTTTGTTTTTGCAGTTGCAGCAAAGAAACTCTGCAGCCTTTATATTCACCTGTATTTTGAAATACTATTATAAAGGACAGTAAGATGGTATTATGTTGGAGATGACTGCAAGAGTTTCTCTTATACACAGGCTGCCAGGAGCTGCAAGTCAATGAAATGATGAAAGGTTAGGAAAGCTACCCCAGGAGCCTCCTCCTGACAGTCCTCAATGAAACTGATTGTCAGCCAAGTGTGAGTTGAGGTGGAGAGAGGAAAATCGATGTGAAATCATCAAATCCCTGGTTTCTTGATGTCACTAAATCAGGAGGGGCTCATAAAGGTTGAAGCATGAGGAGTCCAAACACACCTTAATGAAAAGGCAAGCATTGACAAAACCCAAAACCTGAATGTTCTGACAGCTTGTGGTTTTCTACAGTGTGAGATGCAGTGAGGGAGGATGAGCTCTGGAGCAGCTGTGAGTGCTTGCTCGCAACTTGGCCTATTGAATCACTCATTCCATGTTGACTCTTACTATGTTTATTTGAAATAATCAGTGTAAGTCTGTAAGTGTATGTGTGTCTGTGTGAAGAGCAGATTTGAGCTGGCATTTTGGTTGATGATTCTTTTCACAACTGACATTATTCAGTCAATCTGCAGTGGCTGCTCTTTAATGACACTGATGGGCATTGGGAGAGAAACAAATATGAGATCTGCTCGTAATTTTGGAAAGCAGAAAGAATGGAAAGTCTTTTTTTCTGGTGGCTGGCATGGTGTGGACTCACATTCCTGGGGGAAGTGACTGGTTTGAAACGTGTTTGCTTTCTGAGACACCCCTGCCGTGAGCATCACTGTGCTGGTATTTGGGTGCTGGGAGCCCAGTATGGTTATGGATGGATACAGGAACTGTCTAAAAAGCAACACTGCTGTGGTCAGCAATGAGAAATACATTCTCTTCACACAGACAGATGTTTTGCTTTGGGTTGTGCAGTGAAACTGGCAGTTCTGAAGCCTGCAACCTGTTTATTCAATTCATAATTCGAGGCCAGTGTAATTCCCAGTGACTATCACTGTTGTTTTCGTTATGGAGTCCTAATTCATTGTTTCTGTGGGCACAAAAGTATTGCCAGACTCATTTGGTGTTTCAGTGCACTGTAATTTCACATAGTGCAATACTGTTGGGATTGCTGAGCTGTGTCATCTGTTGGGCTCATCACTATTACTTCCTTTTGACCTCCTCTGTATAATTACACATGGATGACTTACTAGCTGCTGTAAAGATACTTAAATGCAGCTGGGCTTGTTAAATAAAGAAGTGAACAGACCAAAATGATCCTCTCCGAGGTCAGTGAGGAGCAACTCGGTGGCTGTTTGCTCTGTCAGGCAGCCAGAGCCATCTGTCACATGACAATAAGCAAGAATCCATTTCAGAAGTCCATTTGTTTTTATGACAGTTTTTACAATTTTATGGAAATTGAACCATTACATAAAGCATAATTTTCCTCAGAAACTGGTGTTTTATAGACTTATATCCCTGTTCACTCATTTGCTTTCTTAGTTGCGTTTTACATAAAGCATAAATATACTGATCTTTTTTTTCTCCCAGTAAAAAAATCTTCAGAGCAATTTTTCTTTTCATTTTTCAGTATATCCCTTTTTGGTAATTAAGGAAAACCTCAAGGATTCTATGTCCATAGAAACCAAGTCTATAGGGACTAGAAAGGAACTAATGTTTGATGCTTTAGTATTTAACTCAAACTCATAGTTCATAATGAGTTTTCTAACAAGATTTTGCTACTCTTTCTGTTCTTTAGGAATGTTTTTCTCATGATCTGTGTTAGTTCTTAATTTAACTCATCATATTCCTGCTTTTCTTGGAATGGTAAATCCAACTCTTTAAGCCAAGTTGTAGAGGTTTTCAGTTGTTGGAGTCTTGTGTTTGAGTCCAGATTATGACCACTGCGAGCATGAGCCTTTGGATTTTGTTTCATCCTCTATGGTAGTTGATTGTTAAAGGCACTACTCAGGAGAAGTTAGGGATTTTGCGTACTTGGTCAGACTTGAATTGCACCAATGTATCTGTATAAGGACAACTTGGACAGCATCTGTTCACATCACTCTGTTTTTCATGTTTATGAGGAGCATTTTAAAGCAGGGCAAGGAAGAGTGTCAGGTTGGATGTATCATTTTTTGGAAGCTGTGCCTTACATCTCAAATTCCTCAGTAAATGGCAACTTCTTGGCCATTCCTAGGGGTTTGCCCAGTTCACTGCATGGCTGCTCAGTGTTTTGTGTGCTTAGATATAACAGCATTTATTAAATTGATAATTGCTTGATTGCTTGCATACTTCTCCTCTATGGTAATTGCCATTTAAAGGTCAGCACTTTCCAATATGCTCTGGGTGTCACTGGCTTTCCTAATAGCAAGGAGATGAGTTATCTGTGGTAATGATTCTTACCCTTACAAGTGTGTAAATGTTTGGAATTACATGAATTGTCATAGCACAAAATATGTCAGGAAAGATCTGGGTTCAGCTGTAGTAGATGAACATGAAAAAAATATGTACATGAAAAGAAGGGCATCCCCAGCCCATGGAGCACATCAGTGAAAGTTTGATATAACTCAGAAAAACCTTCTTAGGCCATAAGAGGTAGTGTCACTGGAAAAAGACTTATGGGAATCAGCATTGAAGAGGTGTTAGGAGTTGTCAGAAACTATTTTAGGAGAAAATCTGATTAAGACAGACTACGAATGATACTGGAATATGAGAGAATCTGAGAATGATGGACTTGAGGGGAAATCTAGAAATGCAGCAAATGTGTGTGTTGTTTTAGTGCTTGTTTATAACTGCTTTTAGCTTTTTTGGTCCAAGACAACCAGGGACCTCTGTAACAGCTTCTAAAGAAACATAAATGTGGGATCTGGACTGTGGTAATAAAAAATTATTCCAGTGGATTTCCCTGTTCCTTTTCTAAGGAGGAAGTCATGAGAGACCATGAGGCTAAGGTGTGCCTGGGAGGTGGTGGTCTCATCAGATCTAGCAAGGTGAGGACAGGCTGCCTGGGAACTGTGGGGCTTCCAAGTTTTGTGTAAGCTTAGTTTGTGGTCCTATTTTGCTAAAGCTGATGTTTGAGGCTGTCTGGGATCATTGTTTGGACAGAGTGAAATGAGTCTGAAGTGGCACCTCAGAAGTCATTGACACGCATGTGACAGCAGAGTCTGTGTTTGTGGGTGACATCACCAGCAACAGGATGGCAGGTGGTTATTTTTAATGTCATACTGATGCTGGGCTGGTTTATGAGCATGCATAACTTGTCAGCACTGCAGCCCTGTGTGGAAGTGTCCTGGAGTACCTCTGAGACATGTTTTGCCAGACAGGACTGATGTTTACCTTTGCTAATGAGGTTGTTGTGGTCAGCTGGTTATATAGTGGATGTGAAGATGTTGCCGTATCCAGTTCTATTAAGTCAGCTATTTTAAATTCATGACAAGGGGTGAAAACTACAATAATGGGTATTTTCTGGATTATAACATCTTAAATTCCTGACAGTTATCTGAGAACACTACTTGCAATAAAATCAAATTTTTAAAAAAATCAAACAAGGCACAGAGCAGTTCTGTTCAATAATTACCCCAAAGTTTTACAAGTCTTCTCTTATGCTCAGACAATTCCCCTTAGAGTTGGTAATTTTATAATGTTACAATAATCACAGAGCGTGCCTCTCTGTGCAAAACGTATATGCTGAAGGGCAGAGAATAGCCTCAAAGTGGAAAGTGTCAAGGAACATCCAAAATCAATTAACGATTATATAGCATGTGGGAGACATTCCTTGTCTCCCTGTGAATAGTCCTCGAGACAGTGTGGCTTTCAGGCTGCCAGGAAACTGGTACAGTTCCAAGTTACTGGTAGGAATTGCTTTGAACTTAGAATAAACCTGCCCACACGTATACAAATTAGAAGAAAACAAAACACATTGAATGAAATCTTGGCCTTATCAAAATCAAAAGGAGTTTGCTGCTGACTTCAGTGGAACAAGAATTTTACCCATAAAGAGGAGAAAAAAAAAAAGATTTTTGAACTCTAAAATCAGAGCTAAGCTGTCTGATGTAGCGTGGCGTTTTGTATTTTTTTTGGTCACAGATACCTGCTTGTTTTCACATGTATTTGCATGATCTGAAGTCCACAAAGTCTTTGTAATTGTGTGCCTGCAATCCCTGACTGCAATATGTTTGCCAAAGCACACCTGGAACACTCCTGCTTTTGTAACTTTCGTTTCTTGTTTTTATGGTCTAGCAGCATTGCTCAGGCCTGTTCAAATGAGTTGGGAATTAGTAACATAAATATAACTTGTCCGACTTGATTTGTTCTTCCCACACACTCATTCTGTGTCTCTGCATCTGAACCATGTGTAGGCAGAAGAGCAGAGTAAGGAGCCAATGCCAGGAAGGTTTTTACCCATTTAGAATGAGCACTCACACATTATGGAGAGCAAAAATAACTTGTGGCTGTATTAGTGAGTGTACTGTCCTCAGATGTTCCTCTGCTACCCTTGCACAGCCTGACAAGAATTTCCTATTAATTTTACTGAACAACCTGTAAATTGGCTCTGCCTTAGCACTTTAAAAGGTCCTGTCCTGTGTACCTGCTGAGAGCATGTCTAACCAATGTCAGATTAACACCTCACAAAGGACCACTGTATGTATCTGGGAGTTTTGTTGCTGGTTTTAGTTGTTTTGCTTTTATCTTTTAAAAAATTCCTGCCACAGGTATAACATTGGCCTAATAGCTGGAGTGCTTCTCTGGTAAATGGGCGTTCATGTTTAACTTCTCTAACCTGCAGAGCCGTGTGTTGTTTTGCCTCCCTGCGAAGTCTCAGTGTTACTCCCTGCACAGGAACCATCCAAACCTCCCTGCCTCTCCCTGTCCAGTGGAAACTGTGCTGCAGCAATGAAAATGTGACCTTCACATGCCTAGAAAAGGGGAGAGGACTGCAGGAGAGCGCAGAGGGTCATAGCCTGCTGTGGGGGCATTGAGAAAAGGCTTGGAGTTGTGGTCTCTGCTGTCTCTGGACCATGAGTTTCCGTTTGCTGTGTTAGCAATCTGAGCTCCAGAGGGGAGAGTGAATTTGGTACCTACATTCTCCACAGGTGGGTTTCCCTGCCCTTCCACAACTCTGCACTCCCCATGCACTGTGCAGGTGTCTCAGTCTCTGATTGGGATTGCTCTCTGGGACCTGACAATTAAAACATAATCATTACAGCCTCAGCTTTATGGGCTCCAAATTCTTTATTGAGTCTGCAAAAGTAGGGCTGCATTACTTTGTAAGATACTAAGTTAGTGTGCAGGCCTACAGAAGTGGCAGGTCCCTTGGATCCGTCATGGGGAGCAATGAGTTTATTTGTTACACTTCCTCTGAGCAGTGCAGCTCAGTGTATATGTTTGGTGAGCAATTTGTCATGAAGTAAATGCTCATATTTAGTCAGTCCATAGCCAATGGGTCTGTTCACCTGGTCTCACTCTCCTGAACGAGTCTTTGTGTGCAGTATGTGCTTGGTTTTGCTCTCCCATTGAGGAGGATTGGCTGTGTATATCTGGCCATGTCATCCCGAGTCATGAATGACAAACCAAGTGACATGATTTATTTGATTACTGCAGTGCTTGTGAATGGCTCAGTGCTGACAGCCTGGGAGGAAAAGTACCATTAAATGCCCTGGGATAGGCATAAGATGGGTCACAACTCCAGAAGATTTTCTCTTCCAGCCCTGACTGGCTGTACCTCGTTTCTGAAGTTGCCATCCCATTGACTGATTTGCTGGGCTGTCACATCAGCTACAGCAATATTTTTGACGCTACTATTTTTCATGACATTTGTTCCTTAAAAAATGGGAATAAGGTCACTCTAAGCAGCTGTGAATAGCCATCAGCTTTCAGTCAGCATCAGCCTCGATGACATTTGAAACAGCAGCTTTGGTTGGGGATGAAAGGCTGTGTGTCCTACCAACAGTGCCTTCAGCCAGTCAGAGGTGGAAGTAGGAATGAGAAGTCTGAGATGCATGTTTGAAACTGCAGCACTTATGAAGACATTATTTGAAATAGTGTGTAGAGGGTAATAGGAGTGTGTTTAATTCTTTAATGTGTTTTAATGTCTGAAAACTTGGTTTTTAAAATTATGTTTCGTATCTTACATAGGGTCCTGGTTAGTCTACAGAAAAAATGTATTGCTGATTGGTTTTACTGTAGTATTAATGGAAGATACAATTTCCATTCACAGAAAAGCCTCCAAAAGGGGGTGATACTTTATTAACAGCATGTGTCAATATTTAAGTGATGCTTACACCAGACCTATGAGCATCTGGTGGTTCTGATAAACCAGCCCATGGCAGCTCCCATCTTATCAGTGTGGCTGCTCCCAGCAAGTGTCAGTGAAGCTGAGCAAGAACTGAGCACCTGCAAGTGTAATTAGCTCAGTTGGATTAAATTTTGATGAAAAAGCAAGGAAACATCACTTTGAGGTTAAAATATATGTGTTTGGGAAAGAGAAAAACAGTTTGTGAGAGCATTTTGAGGTGTCTTACTTGTGCCTGTGTACACAGCCATGGTGGTGGCTTGCAGAAAAGCATCTGTTGAACACAGAAATGGTAAATGTTATTCATTTGATAAGGTAACACCTGTAGGTGCAGCTACATATGCTCCCAAGACCTTTCTTCAACCAGGAAAACATTTGAAATAAAAAAACTCCTCATTTTTGCATTATTTCCCAGCTTACATCACGGATGTCAAGCTTTTGGGTTACTTGAAACCTCAGTAAAGAAGGAGAATTTCTTTGTCTTCAAAGGGGTGAGAGTAGTTTCCTGCTTAGGCCGTTTATCTCAGTTGTAAATTACAAAGCATGAGTTATGACTGATCAGAGAAAGTGGTTCAGTACTATGAAAGCAACGTTAAGAAAAGTAATTGTCCCCTAAGTTTTGATGCTTTCTTGAAATTTGAATTGCAAAAATCCCTTCTTAGAGCAAGAATGCAAAACTCCTCAATTTATTAGTGCAGCCAATATTCCAACTGATGTTTTATGTTATATCTTTTCTTGCACTCGTCTTTAGCAGCACCACAATACCTGAACAGATTTCCTAAATTTTAGGAAATACTGATCTTTACATATCAACTCTAGTATTCCTTATAGCTCATCCTTGTTTCATAGCACTGAAGAGAGGAAAGCTGCTGAATGTTGTGGGCTTAATAAAGAAAAGTAATTTTGAAGTTCTTGTTAAATTGCAGTGAGTGTACAACTAAACTGAGATTTAATTACATTTTTAATTAAAGGAATAGCTATTGATTATGTCATTGAATCCGTGTTGTAGCCAACCCTAACAAAGAGCAATATTACAAGACATCATTAAAATGGTTGTTAAAATTCCAAATTAATGACAACTAGACTGGTGTGTATAAAAGGCACAGCAATGCTGGGTAGAAGAAAAAGATAACAAAGTAAAAACATTAATTTCTCAGATTATGGTGAATGATGGTTTTATGTCCTGTCACAATTTATTATAATCTATGAAATAAGATGAAGATGAAACTGGAAACTTTTAAATAAGAAACATGAGTAAAGTTTCATCTTGATGGCAAACAGTGATTCAGACAATATTTCTCATGAGCTCATGTGAAGCAGGATGTAATCTGTCATATGAAAGAGACCTTCTGATTGCTGGGAGAGCAATCAGATCTACTCCTCAGAGATATCTACTGAGATAAAGGACAAATAAATGCCAGCAGTCAGAGCAGTCACAGCGTGGGAGCCCTGACAAAAGCCAAAGGCAGCTGTGGCAGAGCTGGGTGCTGACTGCTCACCCTGCATTCACCCTGCAGTTTCCCTGCTCCCACGGAGCTGGTGCTCTCCCAGGCCTGTGGGGTGGGTGCCCGGTGACAGACAGGAAGCAGTTTTCAGGGCCCTGGTGCTGGAGGGGTGGATGGAGACGCCCCAGCTGGCCATGTAGCTCTGTGTGTTGGGCAGGTTCTCTGTGAGTGTAGGGGGCACTGCCGGGTCAGCCCTTCACCAGCACCCCTGGGCTCATGTGAAGCTGTGAGTTGATGCTCACAAGAAAATGTGCTCTAATTTTGGTTTAGACCTAATTTAAATAGATTGGAGGCAGCTTGTGCTGATCTTTTCCCTCCTTGTGCTACCACTTTTGCTGCTGGAAGGATCTCACAGAGGTGTTTTGTTGGACAGGAGTAGCCCCTATGGACAGACACCAGGGAAACCCATGGCTTGTGGCTGAAAGATACTCTGAGCAGTGAAGCATAACAGGGAGATGGGGGAGTTGATCTCATGGCTGTTTCTGTTTCTCTTACAATTTCGTGCATAGAAAGCCATTTTAATCCTTTTCATTCAAATGCACTGTATGCACAGAAACATGTTCTTAACAGTGACACCAGGCATGCTGCTACACGGGCGAGGTTCTAGTCAGACCTTGTGGCTCAGCTGGGCTAAGTTATTGTTTGAAATAGATCATTTTAGAATTCAACCTTTTTCTTTTTACCAGATTTTATAGTTGAGCATGTTTTGAATGTTTCATGTATGATGCCATCGGCAATTTTGGGAAGAGACTGTGACAGTTGTACAGATGTCAGCACCCAAGAATTAGGATGTAGGAGAATGAGACATATCTGTAACCTTTATTTGACCTTGTAGTTTTATGGAGCATGATTCAGTCCTAGTGACATTCCTTCCCCCATGACCTCTGGCTTTTTTAAGTTTACAGGATGAACAAGTGGCACAAGTGTGGCAAGTGCAAAGAATGTGGTGGTGGCTGGTGAACTGCAGAAGTTCTGAGGAAGTGTTTGGTAGAGGCACAAACACTCTTTAGGAAGAGAAAGGGATATCTTGTGGTGAAAGCACTTTCCTCTCTGTGTTGCTCCTATTACCTGTGGTGGTGTTCTCTTATTCAGAACCCAGATAACAAAACCTACTCTGTGTCTAATGGCTAATAAATACAGAAGAGTGGATTACTGAAATATAAACTGAGAGAGTCAGATATAAACCTCAAGGCCATAAAAAGGTTTAATGACCTGTAATCAGGATTTGTCAGTGATTTGTGCTTAGGTATTGGCATGACTGCTTTTTTCCCAACACACAGGATATGTTTTAGTTTACTTCAGGCAGGTCCCCGTTCCCTGTAACTGCTAAACCACAGGATGTTATGATTATAGATGCAGTGACACTGTTGTTGCAGAATCGCTGCTGATAAGTTAGGGTGGGATGGCAGCTGTAAATGCAGCTTCTGTTGTGATTTAAGAGGGAGATGTGAAGGCGTATTGCCCAGATGCTTGATCAATGCTGAGCAGGGCCAGCCACAGCATGCTAGAACTTAAAAGTCCTTGCCAGATTTTGGGATTAGAAGTCATTGCTTCAAGCATTAACTCCTGCAGTATCAGAATAATCAGCTGCTCTGGTCCTCCCCTTTTCCTTTCTCTTCAGCCAAGATTTATTTACCTGTGCAAGCAGGAACTGACACGCAAACTGGGGTTTTTTCAGTAATTTTTTGAGATACAAGAGCTTCTTCATCAAGCTGCCAAGTGCTCAGTGTCTGAGATACAGGGTGTGTGGCTTCGTGTTGTGTCCCCTGTGACCTTCCCATTCACCTGCTTAACTTCAGAAAATGTGTGGCTGTTTGGAGCTGTGTAGTTGTACTGCTTAAGGCTGGAGAAACAATAAACCAGTCATTACAGACTGGTGTAATAAAGCACATCAGCAGCAAAATCAGCTATAATCAGGATTCATTGGATGCAAAAGGACACATAGCTTTAGTCAGTCAGCCCCCTGCTCTGTAGGTGACAGTCCTGTGCAAGTAATACTCCTAATGACTGATGGCAAGAAAGATTTCAATATACAGTTGTTAACCTCACAGTGATTTTAACCTGGCTCCTCTCAGAGAAACCCCACACATCCTGATCTAGAGGCTTGGTTACTTTTTTGCTGAAATGCAAATGAAAATAACTTCCTCCCCAAGCTCTCCCTGGGGCTTGTATTTGCACTGATACCACGGATGAAGTCAGAATTGGCAGGCTGATGTGTGAATTTGCACACCTACAGGGTCTCGGAACATGGGTGAATGTTGTTAATTAAGCCAAGACATCCTAGATGGTCTCTGCCTGAAATTCAGTCCTATTCAGTAAAAGGGACTTTCTCCTGCGTCTATTCAATGTCACATTCTATTTACAATTGTAATAAATGCTATAACCTATCCCACAAAAAATGACAGAGAGGAATGCTTTGCTAATCCTTTGATAACGGTTCTTTGTTTTTGTTCCAGATAACTTCAAACGAGAAGCACTTGGAGAGCCTGAAGACTGATGGCGATGCTCTTATCCAAACTTTGGAGAGCCTGGCCCAAACTGCCAGGTGAGTTCCCTCAGGCTTCCAGGAATTTCCAGGGCTGAGAGATGGTCTTCTCCTGTAATTCTGTGCAGTATGAGCTTCTCAGGTTTCTGCCGCTGCCCCCGCTCCCTGCCCCGCTCTGCTCCCCGCGCCTCCCATTCAGAGCTCGGCAGGCTTTGATCCTTCGCTGCGGCTGCGCTGAGTGAGCCGCGTGTGCGGCACCGCCGGCTCCGGGCTGTGCCCGCGCCGAGTTTGCGGCTTGCTTTGCTTTTTGTAATTGATTATCTTATTCCAAACACTCGGTCTCTATAACCGGATACCTGTCAGTGGTTCTTGGCAGAGTGGGCTGGATGCACAAAGCCACGTTTGTGCCGTGTTTTAAGTTAACTGTGTTTGGTGCACTTGCGAGCTGATTCCTTTCAAACGTGCAGCTGCAGAACAGAACTGCTTTTGTTTAAGAATACCTGTGGCCTCTCTGAGCAGGCTCGAGACTCAGGAGAATGCCGTGGCCTTCTCTGCAAGAACAGAGGTGGTAGTGCCAAAAAGCTGGCCAAATCTAAGCTCATCTCCCATAGGCTTTGCCTCATCTAATCCCCCTTGGATATATGAATGAATGAAAGAATGACTGTGCTCTGCCCCTCAAAACAAATTTCACACTTCTGCTGTGGACTGTTAGCCTTCACTTCACTCCTGGTTAGACTAAAATTCATTGGGAAATTGTAGTTTTTAGTTCAGTTTTTGGAAATAATCTTTTCAGTGCTCTTTGTGCTCCCATATGCACGCTTTGGGAAAACTGGCTCCTCGACATTATGGCAGTGTGTACTTTGTTGGAAGGAAGGAGGGGTGTGGGCAGATGTGGAGAGGAAATGCTGGGATGTGGTGTGTGTAAGGAGATGCACGCTGAGGACTAACCAAACCTGTTGGGAACAGTCAGTGTCCCTTCTCACACACTCAGCTGCTGACTCATGGGGTTCTGTATGACACATTAAATTATCTAACTAAAATACAATGTCAGCTCTCCCCTAGGGAGACATGGGCAGCACCACTGAAGATCACAATGGAGGAAGATGGGATTTTCTTCTATTAGAAGCAGCTTTCACTCTGTTTTGCAGCATTTCAGCATTAGATGCACTAGGAAGCCCAGTCACTGTCTTGAGTTTGCTTTTCTGGCTTCCTCGGTAGTCTCTTACAGTCTGTACATTTCTGTAAGCAGAAACCCACATGCTCCAGAGTCCAGATAAACAGCACTCACTCTTATTTAACACAAGATGCTCAGTAGATCAAATTCTGGCTGTTGCCATTGGTGTGAGTGTTTTGATACATGAGGGTGATCCAAGTTCCTCTGTTGTGCTGAGCTCCTGCACTGCAGCAGCAACCAGGTAGCCCCTGAGAACTCATGGATTTCATTTCCTCTCTTCCCCCTCTTTAGGGAACACATGTCTCTATCTATTTGCCTCCAGAGGAGAGAGCGAGGGATTCAGCCTGGATCTTGGGGCTATAATGGACTTGGACATGGATAAATTGACAACAGGCAGGCAGGGGAAGCCTGGAGTTAGCAAGCTTTGTCAGACTTAGCTGAATGGCCACCTGTTTATGGAGGGTATGGATATTCTGCCTTTTCCTCAGGTTTTTTCCTGTGGCATCTTTCCCAGAATATTCCTTGTAAGCTAACAAATTTGGTCTCCTCACACGTGCTTTGAACCTGGTTAAGGAGCCTCTCTGTATCTCATGTGGAAATGGAAACGTTCTAGAGAAGGCTCCAACCAAGATCCTGGATCTGAGCCATCCTCTGGGTAGTCTGAGCTCCCAGCCCCTTCCACCCACGTATCACCACTGAGCTGAACTGATTGAGTGGTTTTGCTTTGCTCATTTCTTACAGACAGGTTTCTAATCTCTCACACTTCCTGTGTGTCAGAAGGGGATTCCAGCCAAGCAGTCACGTGCCAAGAGGAGGGCACTGCTTGGATTGCAGCTGCTTTCCCTGCTCCCCTGCTGCTTTGTGGCAGCCATGGATTGCCCGACTCTCTCTGTGATGCATCCTCAGCTGGTTGCAACAGGGAGTTTTATGAGTGACAAAACCAACTCATTTTGCTTAGTAACCACCTGGGATCAAATCTGTGCTTTAAAATGTGTGATTCTAGTTATTTATTTTTCAGTGAAGACAGTTGCCAACATGAATTTGTTTCAGAATTTCTGATTTAAACTGCTGCTCCTTAAGACATTGGCTTACATAGTGTGAACTGATCATTTGGATTTCGTGGCTAGTTCTGCATTCCCCAAAGTGTGGAATATCAGTAGGTATTGTCATAGCAGCAACCAAGGAAGTTGCAGATTGATCTGCTGCTGCTCTTTCTAAGCTGAAGATGAGGGATGGGAATCTATAAAAAACCAAAAAGACGTGTTTTTGTGGACTAGCAGTGCTGTGTTACAGCCTCTGTGCCAATGCTAGAAAAAAAATGTGTCTCCAGAAGGAAAAATCTGTCAAAATACATATACTAAAACCTTAGGTGAGGAAGCAGAGCCTCACCATTTGATGTCATACCTGCTGTGCTGTGGGTGCAGGGGCAGCCCCTCCTCCAGGCATGTATGAAAACACATCGTTCTGTCAAGCTGGGAACGTGTGTGTGTGTAGGGGGGGCATGATAAATTGTATCTTCTTTTTCTACAGAATTTTAACAGGAGGCTGAGGGAGGTAGCAGTTACTGGGAATTTGAGCTGCAATTCGTTTCTACACAAGGTTTGCTACAGAGCAGAGTCACAGTTACATGTTACTGCTTAACAGAAAAGTGGATATAGTGTGCAGTTCATGGCCAGTCGGAAATTTTCCAGTATAGAGAAAGGGAAATTGGAATTTGAAAATGCTTTTCCCTAAGAATGTCTAATAGATGTTACTGTTTTTAATTCCCAGCTCTCATGCTGACGTGTCTGTTGCTTCCTTGGCATTTAAAATTCTGCAAATGGTGGGACATGAAAATATCAAGACTACCAAGTGAACTGGTTTGGAGCAGCCCATCAAAATGTGCAGGTTGTGAGCACTGATCAGCACCTCGGTCCTGCAGGAACATCTTCAAATGAGCTGAGCAGATGTAACTAATTTAGCAAACTGAGCTGTAGCATATGCAGGAATTTGGGAGTGTCAGGAAAGGAGGGAAGCTGGTTCTGAGGGGTGGTTTGTTTTTTAAACCTCTGTAAGGATAAATTCTTGGTTACTACTTTACTTTTGCTGGCATTACATGATTTAGGTCAAGCATCTGACAGTTTGAAAGTGTAAAAATAAATATAGCACAGTTCTTTCACAATATAACGTGTTTCACTATTTTGCTATTAGAAATGCTTGTTTATCTTTTGGACGAGGTGCCTGCCCTGGCTGTTCATCTTAAGGGGCCACCAGAAAATACCTCTTTATCAAGGCAGACAATATTCTTCACCTCAAGTGACCAGAATCAACCCCTGCTATCTCTCTCCTACCTTCCTGCCCAGCTTAAACTGCACTGGTGGAGTGTCATTCTCAGCTGCCAATGCTCCTGGCCGGAGCTCTTCTTTGAAAATAGGTGTGATGGTGACCAAGAAAGTTTGACTTACTATCCCCATGAAAAGTTGGTACCTTAGGAAGGGTCCTCTGGAGCTTGCAGGTACCACAGTGTGTAAAGAATTAGTGTTTTCCACATGTGCTGTGGAGACCATTTCTTCCTTAACATCTGTTCAGTGCAGCAACTCCCCATTCCCACTGCACCCACCAAACACAGGTGCCTATTGAGAGTTGCTGCTACCCCACCTGCTCTTGGACAGCCTCGTTATCCACAGTATCCATACCCATAGAGGCAAGCAAGCACCTCTATGTAAATGAATTTCACTGTGTCTTTTACAGGAATTGCTTTCTTACACGTCAAGTATCACTGTATCTGTCACAGCTGAATGGCTGGAGTTACTAGAAATGGGGAAAGGTTCAGTGGTGGCTGTTATTTGGTGCAGTGTTTTACTGTAATGGTCTTCTAGTGTGGCTGGCAGAGAGGAACAAAGGGTGTCACTGGGTGAGACTTTGCTCTCTGCAGCTGCAGGGCCTTTGCTCTGGTGTGTGGTTCCCTTCAGCTCTCCCCAGCCTGAGCCACGAGGCTCTGCAGCCAAGGCCCTCTCTGATCTGCTGACAAACTGCTGCTCGAGGTGGAGCTGCCCGGCAGGGTTTGCTCCCGCCCAGGCCGGTGACAGCTGCACGGTGCAAAGTGCGGTCTGTGGCTCAGCAGGCACTTCAGAACCACCTTCCCCACTCCCACCCACACAGGTGCTGCCTCCAGAGAAACCAGTTACACACTGGTGTTATCTCACACATTAACTGGAGACTGAGGACACCTGAAAATGGCTTTAAGCTACTGAACCAGCTGACAGCTTGTGAGCAAAGGCTGTTCATCTGACCCTGGTGACAGCACACTGTGAAGGGAAGTGATGCACGATGCTGTTCTCACTTTCTGAAGCCCACAAGTGAGTGTAGGGCTGGCAGGCCAAGCACAGAGTGTAGTTGCTGGACTAGACTTGCCCCATGCTGAGGAACCTGCCAAAGCAAAGCAGCAGCAGGGCAAGGGGAAGAATTCTGCCTCAGGACTGCAGCAGGAACCCTCCAGGCTCCCAAAGGGCAACTATTTCATTGTGAGATGAAAGAGGAATGATTCTTGAGCCCTTCCTCTGAAATACTGAAGTGATGGTGCAATTCCAGGATGAGTTTCAGAAGACTTACTTGTTAACACCCACAAGTATACTTTGTGATCTGAAATAATCTGACACAGAGTGAATTAAAAGTTTACTTTAATTTTGAACCATTTTATAACTGCATTTTTCTCATGAAGCATCTGTATCACAGCAGGCTACAATAACTTTGGGATAAAAGGCAACTGGTAAACTGTCCAATACAAGGTTCCAAATAAACAGTTCTTACTGGCCCCTACCCAGACATATCCCAGATAAAGTTTTTGATCAAAAACATGAAATAGATCCACCTGCTTATTTTAAGCATATTAAAAAGGAAACTAATTGGACCATTTCTATTTGTCTAGTTTTTTATACAAAAAGGCTACACAATGTTACACTTTATTCAGAATACAGTTAGAGCGATTATGAATTAGTGTTCTACACCTTTACTCAATCCTTAAAAATTAGAAACTGCTGTAGCATATTCACTATAACTTAATACTACGAGAGACTTTAAAAAAAAACTAACAACAATTACTGCAAAAAGAAAGGCTACTTCCAAAGCAAGCAAGGTCAGTACCATTACAGAGATTTAAAAAAAATAATAAATTTTTAACAAGCAAGGCTAGGGTTTGATAAATTCCATCTTGCGATTCATTCTTGTGCATTCTTCGTTTCTTGAATCACTCCCAAAATCCATTTGTATTATTACTCCTCGACCAAAAAGGACCAGAACAAAAAGTTTACTTCAATTGTTCCCATAGGAAACTCAGCTTGGTTAGTGTGTCAGGCACTTTCTGAGATACTAGCCCACCCCTCGAGCCCTCTCAGCAACTCTACAGGCCAATCAATGCAAGTTCACTCAGATGATACAGCTGCAAAGAGAACAAACACAGGTGTCAGTGTTCCTGAGCCATAAAGGGCTGTTCTAACACAAGAAGACTGCATGAAGCCAGTGCACAAGACATTACAGTTAATTACTTCCACACTTCACGGCAGAAGTCAGTTTGGAGTGTGCTGATCAAGTGTTTCCAGAGCGTTTATTCATTATTTTGGCACACTGGGACCCAATCGAGCCAATCCCTCCCTGCCAACCAAGTCCTCAGTCCAGTCAGCTGTTTTGCTCTTTTTGATTTGTTTTTAAATTCAAGGTTGGAGCTTCTTACCTAAAGGATGATTTACAGGTCAGTATCGAACCAGGCCAACTGATTACTGTCACCTGGAGGCAGCCCATCCATAAGGTCCTGGGCATGGCCAAGATCTGGCAGACCATCAACTGGGTAGTCAGCACCAGGGTGGTGGCCACCCATTTCATGTTCCATCATAGGGTCCATACCCAAGGCATCCTGACCGTATCCGCCAGAGTGGAAAGAACGGTAGCTAGGATCTAAGAAAGTTAAAGGTGGCAGAGGGAAAAAAAGCATAATGTTAACAGATGTTAGAGGCATCAGAAGCTGCAAGTATCAGTGTGTGAGGAGATTGTGTAGCCATCTAATTGTTTTCTAGTTCAGCCAAGTTCAACACAATCTGTTGCCTGCCCTTAATGGCTATTCCATTGTTTGAAACAGCCTTCCAGTATGATTCTGCAGACAAAGCACACTGCAGTCAGAAGCACGAGCAGATTCCAGCCAAGCCATTAGTCTGCACAATCAACGGTACTAAAACTCAACAATACTGCAGCAAAACCAGGCTCCAAGACTGTAGACTTGCTTCTGAAAGTCTAGTCAAAAATAGCTCAGAATCCTTGGGGATAGGCTTGCGGTGAAGTCTATAGACACTCAGATACTAACACATTCAATACCAGCTTTGTTGTTTTAAAGAAAAACTGCACTATTGGAATTGTCAAGTCCATTTGTAAAGAATATAAAAGATTTCTGGAAACAACAGCTCAGTGGGAGATGTTCCCACAGGACTCAGACATGAGACACCAGTTTTGCATGTTCATACAGCTCCCATTTCAGCGCTGCCAGTGGCGTTGCAGAAACTGGTTATTTGAACTGGCAGCTCCCCATCTGCCTGTCAGTTTGCAATACCTTGCTGAAGAGCGAATACACTCTTCACTCATTTGCAGTTCTCCTTTAAAACCTATGACTTGACTTCATCCAACCTAAGTTTAGTCAAGGGGAACAAAAGAGACGTACCATCTGGGCGGTATCCAAGAGGTTCCCCCTGGGCACCAATATCAAGTCCGAGATCCGCCGTCTACATGCACACAAAAAATTACAAAACAGTTTTAACATCAGGTCTTTCAGCCAGAACTAGCATTTGTAAGATTAAAAAGTGAAGCTTGCCCCAGATCCCTTTGGGCAACTCTTCTGCAGTGAGCACTGCAGTCCTGTACTGCTGTGAACATGAAATGCCTTTTTACTTGGCTCAGCATCTGCATGTCACAGAAGTGTAACAGGCAACATGAAATAGCCAGATTTAGGTACAGGAATCCACAGATCACTGGAAGAAGGGTTCCCTTTGGGAATGAAACAGATGGGGTAGGTCTAGGAGCACTCTCCTCAGGTTCACCTGCCCAGCTCCTGCAAGTCAGTAATAGAGCTTTTAAAGAGTTCTGAAGGAACCTCTCCCATTTGCTCAATTACAGAAGTAATTGCCTGTCTGGAGATAAGCAATTGCTCTGCAATCTCAAAGTGATATTTCATGTCAGCTTCCCCCCCCACACACATTCCTGTGGTAGATACAGATTTTAGGAAAACAGAAAAGTAAGCACTGAAACAGTACAAAGGGCTACTATCCATTATGCAGTAGATACATAGAAGACAAGCTAGGCTCCTGAATCTAGAGAATCTGCAGGAAGACAAAGCATTAGTGCAGCCTTCCCGCTCCCCCATGCACAGTTTGTTTTCAGTCTCCATTCACCGTGTAGTCCCTTAAACATGAGAAAAGGCTGCACATGTATTACCAGCCTGCAAACGTATTCAAGTGTGAAAGCTCAGTTCTAAGAGGACAACTTGCATCCTCCCTTCAGGATTACTAATCCTACACTGTTGGCTTGATAGAAGCCTAACAGGGTATGTTTTATATTTATGCTTCCCTCATATCACTCATGTTTCTATTTTTACATCCAGAGTTCATTAGGTTTTGACAAGCAGCACAGGAAAGTACAAAGGTCTTGTATACAGCTTTGCACACCAGCAAACACAATGAGAATTATGCACTTTAGCACCAGCAGAAAATGGACTCTTCCTATCTTCAAGCTGCTGCTTCCTGCAGGTTCACTGAACCTGAACACACAGAGCCAGGAAGGTACAGTCACACAGCTGTGTAAAGCTGGGCCTGTATCACCCATGGCAGTTACACCTCACCAGTGGAAGGAGGGAGGACACAGAACTAAGGTCCCCCAGGAACCATTAACACAAGACAGGACTCACCTCGTTCCAAGCCATCGGCTCAGTCCGGAACAGGGAGCTTGTCAATTCAACCGAAAGGCGCTTCTTGTAGTCCTGTGGTTTGTCCTCAGACATTCTGAACAGCACTGCAGCTGCGTACGTCGCTGCCCAAAGGAACAGTGATTTTAGTAGAGGCCCAGACTTCGAGCAACTCTTCTAACACAAGAGTGAAATCTGTCTTTTGAGTTCACTTACCAACACCCTCATTCCTAGAATGAAGCAGTTCTGTTAGAGGGGCAGTTGCACCTTCAGCTTCGATTGCTTCAGCTGCTTCCTTATCTTGAGCCAGTTCACAAAGTACACCGGCAGCAACTCTCTGGATATTCTCAATGGGAGAGTACAACAACTGCAACCAAAACACAGGGGGCTCTTCAGCTCTTCTACTGGAAACGAGCTCTTCAGCACACTCTGAATTAGCAGTTCTACCCAGAAAGTGTAAGACCCATTTTACTTCTTCCTAGTATGTATTGTAGTGTTGCCTTGAGCTCTTACTTACCTGCACAAATAGTGGAATGGTATTTAGGCCCCTGATTACAATTCGGTTATGAACATCACGTGCAAGAATATGCAGGGCTCCAGTGCAGCCCTCGACAATTTCTTCCATACGCACACCCTCCTAGTTAGGGAGAGAAAAGGCATTTTAGAAGTTGAGATACTGCGTGCTCTCTTCTTAAAAATCTGCCAAAAAGCCAATCAGCCTGTTTCAACAAATCAGCCAAACTTGTCCCCTGGACATACCCCCTCTCCCTAACAGGGCTCATAACCATCATCTACTGCTGGCCTTCAAACTTAACATTCATGCTGTAAGTCAATTCAAGCGACTATCCAAGCCAATTCAGTAAGTGAAGCATCTCAGTGGAACACCTCACAGTGGTTTTTTCATTATGAACTCCATGTCTGACAACACCATCTCTTTTTCCTCAACCTGGATTGGCTTGGTGTTTACCAAATTGCAGAGTGCTAATCAGTAACAAAGAGGTCCCTTCCTGCCTCCACATGACTTAACTACTCTCCTGTACTAGCAGATGCTGCTTTCCTTTGCCCATGCTAAGCCAATTTCTCCTTCACTAACAATTTTATTGTTTTTATCCCATTAAACATGAGACTGATCTTGCCACACTGACCTGGCACCCAAATAGGTAACAAGTATAGAGCCTGCACAACTTTACAGTACTTTTACAGCTCTAGGCACCCTTGAAAGGCTGCAATAGGATTCTTAAACCCATTCTTCTGAGAAGGGTGAGGGAGTTCTGGTTTCCTGGTACAGAACTACTTGTCTTGCTAGCCTAGGCAGTACCAGCAGTTCTGTGATCTACAGCATTGAGAATTGAATGTTTAAGAGGTTCTTAGTAAAATAAGAACCAAGGTTTTGGCATTCCTGTTTATTCAAGAAAAATTTCACTTCTGCAAAGACAATTATCAGCACATAGAGAATAAGGTGAATTAGAGCAAATAAGACAACAGTTCTTGCTTTAGACCAAGCAATACAGGGCTGAGGGTGCACTGACAAATGAGGAGTTTGAGAGACAACTTTCAGAGACGCAGTGCCAGTGGTGGCCACTTACCACAAACTGCTGCTGTGTCCCGCCCATGGAAGTGCGCCGCTGGGTGTCCTGATGTGCTCGGACCAGCAGCTGCACTAGCCTGGGGATAGCACCTTGTTCACGCAGCGGGGCGTGGTTTGCAGGACACAGAGCCAGGTTGCGGATCAAGCCGACAGTGGCCTGCAGGTAAGAAAGAGGGTGAGGAATAAAGGACACAATCGGTGTGTGCTCAGTCACTGCTGTTTCCTTTTTTAATCAGTTGATCTCAAATGTTTAAATCTCCAAGAAACAGCACTAAGTTGCTCAATTGAAGCAACTTTCCCGTCACACAAACTGAATGTCCCAACACCTTGGAAACAAAATATTTTTCACCTTACATTTGAAAAAGCAACAATTTTCAGTGCTGACAGCTTGTAATCATGATTTACCTTGATCAAAGGCCAGTGTGAGGGTGGGTGCAACAGTTTAACCACCACTGGGAGTCCGTAATGGAGACGCACTGCATTCTGAGCCATCTCTGCCTCCTGGTGCCTGCTGGTGAGGTGACGGAGCGCACAAATAGCGGGTTCTGTGATGTCCTCCCTGTCCCCAGCCCGAAGAACTGTGCGCACAAGAGCCTCGATGCCACCAACCTGGCACACCATCATCTTGTTCTTGTAGTTGTTGCAGGTAAGGTTAGAAAGGATGCCAGCAGCACAAGTCACAACATTAATATCATCAGATCCTAAAAGCTGAACAAGAGTTCCTAGAAGGCCTTCCATGCCCTCCTACGAAAAAGAAGGAAGAAAAAGTTAAGTCTCTCTTCTACTATGTCGAATTTTGCTCTTGATCCCTCAGAAGAGCCATTTACCTGCTTTGTTGCAGCATCTGACAGATTTCTCAGAGTCCAGAGACAGTTCTGGACAAGGCGCTGGCTTGGATCTGTGAGGTGGAGTCCCAGAGCTTGCATCCCACCTAGAAGATGGCACAGATTTGACAGCATTATTCAGATTTGACACCACACTCTGACGTTCATCTCGTGAGTAGTCAAGTCAGATCCTTTTCTTCCTGAGTATATCACAAGCTTTTTTGGATCCTTCTTGTAAGTGTAATATGGCTAGACCCTTCATCACAGGAAAAAACCAAACCTCCAAGTTGTCTTTGTGACACTGGGCTTTTTAAATGTGTGCACATTCTAAGGGGGCCATTCTGACAACACTCAGCCATTAAAGCCACCCAGCTAACAACACAGAATTACTCAGCCACCCTTTTTAACTTCTGTATCCTAAAGGCCTCCAAAACTAGTTATGGTCTTAAGGACCAATCCAAGTTCAATTTTTGATGCTGGCAGTTTCTGTTCTTGGTGGAATGAACCGACCCTGAAGTACTGTATGGATTTTTAAGTTACCATGGGTGACAAGGTACTTACCAGCCTCAACAATAGCAGGTTTGTTGCTGGAGCAGACTGACAACACCTTCAGCACCCTACTTGTGGTCCACAATAGTTTCTCATAAGTATAGGTCCTCATTATGTTTACTAAAGCCTGGGGTCCACCACTTGCCAGAATAATCAGCTGAAAGACAGCAAAAATAACATTTGTCTGTCACTTTCTATGCATGTCAGCAGGTAGTAACTGTTGCTGGCTTACACCTCTCACAGGTTACAGATCCCTAAAAAACCACTCCCATCTGCTGATGTGGTCTGTAAGTTTTACAGCCTCACTACGAGCACAACAGCATTTCTGCAAGCTAATTCTTGCACCCCTCACCTCTTGCTAGATCAGGACTGACTGGCAAAACCCAACATGTGGCTCAAAGTTCAGAATAAGGTCAGTACACCAGAACTGTAAGGACATTCATCACAAGCTTGCTTGTTTTAACTGCTGCAACAGCAGAGGCACCTACCTTACTTTCTTGATTGCCATATGCCAGGATCTGAAGGCAGTCTGTTGTGATGGCCAAGAATTTGACATTTGTCTTGTTGAGCAAGGCCACCATTTTCTGCAGCCCACCAGCCAGACGGACAGCCATCTTGGCTCCTTCCTGGTGTAACAGGAGATTGTGGAGGGTTGTAATGGCATAGAACAGCACAGAGTCCACAGGGGACCTAAAGAAGGGAAAAACCTCATGAGCAGATTCTCCCACCAGACCCAACGGAAAAGCACAAGTGCTGTCTTAGTAGTCCACGTACCCAAGCATTTTAACCAAAGCAGGGATGCCTCCTGACTTGAAGATGGCCAGCAAGCCTTCACGGTGATGTGAGAGGTTGTGTAGTGTGCCTGCAGTACAACGGGCTGTTTCCACATCGTTTGTGTTCTGCATGGTGCGTACAATGGCAGACACCATTTGAGGAGATCTCATAATAGCATGGCGAGACGCTTCCTTTTTGGATAACTGATGAACCATAACTGCAGCCTTGTTCACCACCACCTAACAGAAATATGTGCAGAAAGCTCTCAGTTTTAAGGTCACTGAAGTCACCCCACAAGCAGGGTGCACTGAGGAAAACAAAGTGCTTACCTGGTCCTCATCGTTCAACAGTTTGGTCAGTTCTGGGATTGCACGAGTTGCAAGTTCAGCATCATCTTGGTAGTTTATCAAATTAACAACAGCATGTTTTAACATCTGGGATGGCTCAGCCAGGCGTTGCACATTGGTTGGATGAGCTGCATCAAACTGTGTGGATGGGATTTGCATTCCTTCATCCAGTGTTTCGGGGAACATAGCTGCACGCACTCTCTGAGCTCTGGTCATTGCATACTGGCCATCAATGTCTGAAAAACAAGGTAAGTTGTTAGCTCAAACTAGGAATAAAAAGCTCATCTTCTACATTGGTAATAACTGAGTATTTAGGTTTCTCTATCATTAACTGCATGCCCAAGCAGACCAGTGTAATAGAACAGGCCTTACCAGCAACTTGCTCCTGGGTAAATGACTGAGAGAATCCCTGCTCCCACTCGTACAGCACTTGTGTTGTGTCCACATCTTCCTCTTCAGGATTTCCCTTGCCACTCAAAGAGGGAGCAGTTGTTGTGGCACCAGAATGGATCCCGGAGTCCAGATATGATTGTTGCTGCCAATGACTGACTGCTGCTTTTCTGTCTGGCTCCATTGCCATATCCAGCTCCATCAAGTCAGCTGTAAGAAATCAGTGTTGAACAATTAAGTTTAGTTCAATTACTCCAGCATGTATTATTCCTACAACAGATGACACAGATTTTAAATTAAAATAAGCTGTTATAAACAACTACCACAACCCAGCACTGCAAATGAGACAGGAATTTTAAACTGAGGCTTTATGTTGAGCCAGTGCAGACACCTAAACCTGACAAACAGGCAGAACAATCACTGCTACAGTGATTGTCCTGATCTACTGCTTCAAGGTTCCCTTTTCCACATCCTTGGCTGTACTTAAGGAACCCAAAATGCTTAGACAACAAATCTGTCTGCAGGTTTGATTTCCAGTGTAAGGTATTAATTACTGTAGTACAGCAGATGTTATTCAATCCAAATGACTTTGAGAACTTAGAAGAATAAGGAGCCTGCTGGAGCCCAGCAACAGAAATTGTAATGCATTATATACCTTGAGTCGCCATGTTCTTTGTTATGCTCCCAGGACTCTTTCCTGCTCCCTTTCAGAGATCCTAAAAAAGAGCAAGGTTAGAACTTATGAAACATTACAGAGCTAGTAAGACAGGATTTCATATTAGAACACTAGAATTGCAAACTAAAACTTTGCACATCTTGCCATTTCATTACTACAGTGAGTATCCTCAAATGCTAATTAGTAAACCACCATGGACAGACTTGCAAAGGAACATGATGTATCACCCCAGACTTTTCCTGTCAGACTATATGTAAGACATGTTCTCCTCTTAAAGCTAAGAGAGAGAGTTGAAGACTGACTGTGATGGAGCTACTTTTCCCCCCTCTATCCTTGCGTACAACGAAATCCAGCCATTAAATTCCACAGTTTGGACATGCCACAAAGACAAGAGCTAAATGTCACACTTCCTCATTTCCTTCAAAGATAAACCACTCTTAAGATACCAGAAAAACTGATACAGGGCTACAACATGAATTTTCACAGGGAAAAATGAAATGACCATTTAAGGCAAGCTGCTATTATTTCAGTGGCACAAAGAATACCTAAATAGGTATAACTGCACCTCCTCCTTTACTTCTTTCCTGTACCACAACAAGAAAGGTTTCTTCTTGCACAAAACTCTTCCTTGAAGTTAAAACTGAAAATTGAACCAGCCTCATTGAAAAAAAAAAAAAAAGGCTGTCCTTTAGTTACACACAAATTAAATCACCAAACTCACTTTAATTTTTTGCACAGAAGGCCAGGATAACTGTGGGCAGGAGGCTCAAAGATGATCAATGCCCTATCCACATTCTCAGTATGCACCTTCATCTGATATCACCAAGCAGTATGGAAGTATTTGTACCATAAACCTGTAGCTGTCTTTTCACTAACCCAGAAAGAGAAACATGAGGCTACAGCTCCACAACGGGTCACTTTTATTTCTTTTGCTCCCCTTCCCCCACAGAGGCCAACACTGTTCCCAGCACAGACACAGAGCTGGTGACAGCCTATCCTGGGAGCCAGCCAAGCAGAAACGTTTGTGGTGGTGGGTCCTGCAGTGAGCAAAACCACCTCTTGCAGCAATCAGCTTTCCATGTACCAGTTAGGTGTTAGAGCTGTGCTGATCAAACATTCCTGGACAATGAGGTAAGGGCAGGCCACTAATCTCTCTAAAGGACAGGTCTGCAGGACTGTTTGTCAGGAGAACAAAGTCCATTTGACACTCTGTTTCTGTAAAGACAAGTTTTCCAATTTAAGAGTTTCCTTCAGAAGTACTTTTTAGAAAGTAGTAATTACACAAAGGACAGGGCAACAGTTCTAAAAGTCTCACTGAATAGGTGAGGCAACTCTGAGGCAAACTTGTATTTCACTGTCTCTGAGCCAGCTCCAAGATACTCCAGCAGCCTCTGAGCAATCTTGTTACTTTGCTGTACAAATGGCAATGCTGTTTGTCCTGACTCTGCACTCCCACAACCTTTGGCAGCAACTCCACCCTGGCTCTTTTAAAATGGACAGTAGATGTGCATCTGCAGCAAAGAGCAGCATTAGGCTGACACAAGACATAACACAACAACAGTAACTACTCTGCTATGCAGTTGGAAATGCCAAGGTCCCTAAACCAGTCCTACCCCACAGCCTGGAAGAGACCAGCCAGCTCAGAGTCTGCTCCTCTCAGTCTGCATGGAAGGTGTTCTGACAATGCACCATCTTTTTTTTAAGTCCCTCTAACACTGGATTCTTCCAATATGTGTTAAAAAGTGCAGGAGCAGCAGTGCTAAGGGGAAGGGCTTCGTCATGCTGTCAGTTCATTAATTCAAAAATGCTAATGAGTAGCTGAGGTGGAAGGAGCACCTACACAAAAGCCTGATGGCTCTGCAGGTCTTTCTTAGGCATTACTTTGTCAGTCCCACTAACACCTTCCAAACAGGAAGAAGCACCAACAGTAGAATTTGTATTTCTGTTCCCTGTAGTTCTCACAGTCAGATGTGACATTTCCAATAGAAAACTGGGCAAGATCCAGCTGCTATGCAGAATTCACAGTATGCTTAGCACAAAAAATCATCTATTTTTATTGTAACCTTTCCAGTCTCCTCCCATCAGGACTATGCTAAAAAAATGAATACCAAACTCATTTTGAAGTTGACTGGTTCATCTACCAGTATGTTAAGAGTGGTGACCATGCTTAGAGAGATTTCCCACCACCTGGGATTCAAACATGCAACAGGGGGCTTGGGAACAACATTTATAATTTCCTTCCACTGTTGAACTCTGCACAAATGAAGGCAGAATTCATTTGTACAGCAACTGCACTCTGAAATGGCTGTTTCTATTTCAGCAGCCTGAACAGATCAGAAGAGTAGCTGCACCATGAGGTAAAATTCAAGAGGCCACACCAGCCACTGACCTGCAGCACTGCTCCAAACCAAAGCTGAGGAACATCCACAGAACAGCAGTGAAGAATATTAAGTGTTCAGAACTGCATTACCAGTCAGACATCAGGCCTTTGGAATGCTGACCCCAGATCAGCCTGACAGCTGCACCTGAAAGTTCTAACATCCTAATCTGCATTCCATACATCTGTAACCCCCTCAGCAACTCCTACCAGCTTTGTTATTATCTAGATGGGAAATTGGGTTTCACCTTAGGAGGTCAACATAACTGCCCACCAAAGGTAACCAGAGTTTTGGTTTAAGTTTTCTGTAACTGAACATTTTCCCATCTTTTCTTTCACATTCTCTTCAAATTTTACAAGGGGGTAAACTGAGTCCAGACAAGTTGCTGATTTTGTCTTCCTGTTTGTCACTGCCAAGGTGAACCACTATACTTACAAAGGGAGCAAACATCACCAGGCTTGGTACAAACATTTGTGCTGTTCATTTTCCTGACAAACTCGATGGGTACTTGTGGGCAAGGCAGTAGGGAAGAGGAAACAACAACAAAAAGACTGCAAGGATAATTAAGTATTCTTCAACCATGAAAAATATACCAGCTCCTTTAGCCCTATCCAGATTAACTGGAGGACACACAACTAGCTGACATTACAGTGTCAAGGTCAGCCATACAGATCTCAACCATCAGGAGGAGACAAAATGCCTCAGCACACTGTACTGTACAAACAAACCTCAGCTTAACAACCAGCTTCTGTCAGCCTCACTGTTCTTGAAGGCTCCTGTTACTCAGAAGTCTGAATTTTGATAAATGTCACGCTATACAGAGGTTCATATGGACGTACTGTTAGGAGTTATGAGACTCTTCACTTCCTACAGAGCTCCTCCTCCCCCTTGCTCAGCAAGCACCATCAGCTTTGGACCTCAGTGGAGGTTGGGGTTTGTAAAACTACACATTAAATTATTCCTATGAAGAGCAGTGCAAGGCACTGCACTGGGCTGTATTGTGTGCCATCCGTCCCAGCCTAAACAACTGAGAAAAATGGCTCTGCAAGCTTAGAAGGCTTATGAGCAAATAATTTCAAGTTACTACAGAAGACAATTCAAATTTCTCAGTTTTCAAAAGGAATGGAAGAAGTGTTAGATGTTATTTCTGATTAGGTATTTCTTATTAGGCACTCTGATTTTGGAGGATAGTGAGGGCACATGCCAAGGAAGTCAACAAGCCTACAGCAGTTCTCAAATCTGAACAATTCTCTTCATTCAGATTGATTTAAATTACATCTGACTGATCAGATAAGCATTTCCCCCCACACTCCTGTCACATTTATAAAGCAAGTCAGACTTTGCAAGTCTTCCCTAAATCAAGAGCAGCATGTTATTAAACCTTGTATGAGAAATCCAGACACATCCAATCACCATGATTTACTGAAAGGAAACACATGCACTGACCATGTTTTCATACATCTCATCTAGGGCAGGCAAAGGAACTGTATCTTTAAACTCAGCACCAGTTCTGAATGACACACTTTCTTATTTAGGGCAAGCAGGTCCTAATCATCACCTGGTGCCTACAGCAATTAAAATTATGTATTATTGACACAAAAGGGGAGAGAAGTTCACATAGTGGAAAACAGTTTTTCTCCAAGTGCTCTGCAGTTATTGCAACCCTTCCCAAGGTGTTGCTGGAAGCATTCTGAGTCTGATTTTGTAACTGGCCTTTGTTTTAGGCACCTGCCTGACAATCGTGTCACCTGTCCTTGTGCCTGCTTTGTAAAAGTCTGTACCCAAAACACACAGGCAACATCACCACAGCACTCATTTCTGTGAGTCAAAGACCCAAGTCCTTGTATTTCTTTTCTTGATGTAGTGGAAGCTTCCTATTAACTTTAGTTTTCAAGTGGAGGATTTGGGAAATACATACAATTAAGGGGTTTTTTTAAAGCCCTTTTAACCTTAGCCTGGAAGTTGTTAACCTGTTTTCTAGAACAGGGAGATTGAGAACCACCCGAGTCAGACCATGCTGACAGTGGAAACATCAGGGAAAAGCTTTCATGGTACAGCAGCACTTCAAGGCCGGAGTGGCCTCTGTCCCTAAGCAATTTTTGGTCTAACCCATCCCACAACAAACAAAACTACTTCTACCCCTCTTAGTCTGATGAAGACATGATCCAATCTGTTGTAAACTTCTAATTATTCCTTATTCCCATTTGGATAAAGTCCTCTTCTCTCATATCTACCCAGATACACAAAAAGGTATGCTTTGCAGGTAATTTTGGAGGCCCTGTATGTATCAGGTGCTTCTGTAAGATTGTACTCTCAGGAGTTCTTACCAGTTTTGATGTTGTGTGTTTTAAGAAATTTTAGAAGTTTGCTGTAGGAATGACAGTCTGTGTTTATACTTTTTTCTACACAATGAATAGAAGATACTTTATTTGAAGACAGGAACAGATAATGTGCTCACTCTAAACACCTGTATTTTTTTTTTAATTTATTTTTCTTGTGCAAAGGTACCACACAGGAATAAATACACATTTTCCTCAAATACATTTCCATATCAAGAAAAAAATACTGAAGAGCATTCCCATACTCTGTCTCAAGTATTACCATTTGCAGTCCTCAGCCACCTTACCCACTCTAAAATGAACAGCTACATATGCAGTGTGTGCAGATTATTTTGCAATTAGCCATGTGCCAGCATTAGAAGGCCTTGATTGTGAAATTAGTTACCCACCAATTAGTTACCCGCTTCTTCACACCAGTGCTTAAAGGACCTGAATGGATGAAAACTACTATGAAACTCACTGAAAACTGGATCTCAAATAATGTTTTAGGGCTGCAAATTATTGCATTAGACAAAGCCATGCACCACTTGGGTATCTGCAGAGAGAGTAAAGTTAAGGTTTATCTTGTTGTCTGCACCAAGAATCAGAATATAAACCTTCATGTATTTCATAGTAATGTCAGGGTTCCTTCTGCTTTCAGCAGGCTGGTATTTCATACTGGGTAAAAATATATTCAGATGGTTTATGACAAGATATCTTAAGTAAATGGAAACAGCTTGCACAGTATGTAACACTAAAATGAAACAAGTCACACCACGCAGCCTTTTTCCTCTGAAAGGAAAAACCCACCATGGGTTTTCAGAGCTGTAAAACTTTCCTACCTTTGTTTAGGTCAGGTGGCAGAAACACTGCCCTGCAGCCTTCCCCACCATCTCAGAAGAAACGCCATGGCAAGAGATAAAAGCAGCACTGCTGTATTCAGGTGGTGTGCCAAGATGTAGCAACACGAAGAGCTACCAACAGTCTTCACCTGAATGCCACAGCACATTCCCACTCTGAAACACATCTTACTGATCCTGGACTGCAACAGAACAAACTGCTTTATAAACGTTAACTAATGACAGAATTGCTCTGGTCATTTCCTCAAACAGCATTTGCTTAGTTGCACCATGCCCTGGAACCCCTGAGCTACTCCTGCTCAGTGAACTGTTCTCCTTCATTCCAGTGACAGACTCAGCATCCCATGTAACCCACCCAGCTCGAATTCACACAACCTGGAACACTTCAGACAATGCATTCCACCCATGCCTGCAGGAAGCTGGAAGATGCCTTTCAAACAGCAATACATTTTATTTTAGATTTACCTAATCAGACCACAGTAAATTTGACTGTGAACCCAGAATATACAACAGTGTTAAGCTGGTCTTTAAATTCTCTTATTATTAAGACTTAAAATCTGTTTCTCCTATAAAACATCATGAAATTAAGAAATCTGAATGGTATCTGCTTTACTGACCTCAAAGGTTAAAAGGTTCGACTTGCAAGCTTTAAGTATCCTTAATACATGCTGAAAGAGGCAACAAACTAGCCCAGATAATCCACAGATTTAAAGTGGAAGAGGGGTATTTGACAGAACACACACCTGCCCTGCCAACACTCGCTGAGAGTTACCTGTTTCAGCCACTGTTCTTTGCTGCTTCATTTTCATTTCATTATTTCTTTTTTCCTTCAGGCATCCCAGTTTGCTATTCCATCAATTGTTCTGGCTTTTCAGCTTCTCTTCTGCCTTAGAAATTATCTAAAAATTCCTTCCCATAACAAATGCAAAAGAACATCCAACATGAGCTTTTTTTTAAGAGTTCATTTGATTCTACAGCACAAAATAAAGTGTTATGTCTGTCAACTTTCAGTCATCTCAGCAATCTCAGACCAATTAAGAGCACAGAGTAGAATTTCTATTCACATGCTCATTAGCTAAAGCCAACAACATGCAAATATTTCTGTTCCTGCTGGATTTCTCCAAATTGATGACAACTGCTTGATGGAACTGAAATGCAGGCATGTCTAAGTCTTGACCAGACTTAAGACACTGGGCTGGCTGTACTGAGAAAAAGAATTCACTCCTCAAGAAATGTCTAGTGAAGGAAAGACTCCAGGTACAAGTTCCAAAAACTCAAGGCCTGTTTTTGAATCCATCCAGCCCTCAGCACGTGTGAGGAGGAGGGAAAGGGGCCAGGAGAACTTTCCAGCACGGCTGGAGGGTTCCAATCCATCACACTTCACCTCCATGAGAACTGGAGCACTACAGAGTGTTCTGATATGACAGGACACTCACCTGTTTCACCTTCCCCCTCCTCCCCAAAGAGAAAGCAGGCCAGTAAAGAACCACATTTCCTGATCAGCCTTCAAAATGTTCAACCGCAACAACTCCAGTTGCAAGTACAGTTGAGACTATAATGTAAATTGTAGCCAGTGCCACGTTTCCTCTTGCTCCCCTCAAGTCCAGAAAGGCACACAGAACATCGGTAGTTTAATCACTCAGTGAAGAGCAGCTTTGGACTGACAGTTCAGGTAACCAAAGATACCCGAAGCAGAAGTCAGATTTCCCTGCCGGATGGGGCTCTCTCAGCTGCAGCATTGCCTGTCGCTGAAACAACGAACACAGCACTGAGGCAAGAACAGCTTGTGCGATTCATCAGGGTCCTCACAGGTACTGAGGCCTAAGTGCCCTTTTGAAAACAGCCCATTAGAAGTTTCAATAAAACAACAGTTACCATCGGTCTGAGAGCCACGTCAGCCAACAAATACCTGAAATAACTGAGGTACAAAATTATGAGAACCTGCAAGAGAATTCAGAACCAGCACATCAGGAAAGTTACTGAAACAGAAATAAAGTTCATCTGGGCACTGATCTGCACAATCAGAGATGAATTTCAAACTGTAGAACCTGCCAGGAAGCATCCCCAGAAATGAGGCTGGCAATATCACATAGAGGTTATCCAATACCTTCC
This sequence comes from Hafferia zeledoni, assembly GCA_035583235.1. NCBI lineage: Eukaryota > Metazoa > Chordata > Aves > Passeriformes > Thamnophilidae > Hafferia > Hafferia zeledoni. The sequence goes on from JAWWEV010000083.1 coordinate 44,073,530, forward strand.
CTAGACAGCCCTTCACTCTTTAGCACAGACATTTTATTACAGCCTTAAGGACACCTAAATATGTCAAAAGGGACGTGGTAGCAGTGACCCATCACCATAATTTGTTGCACCATCCGTGGTGACCTGTGGAATTTTATTTGACACTGCCCAGAGGCTGAGGCTCCCCCAGGCTCATGGCTGGGCACCCCGTGCAATGTGAAGACAGCAACGTTACACATAATCCCATACTCTTAAAGGCACACTTGGACTGCAATGGCCAAAACCCACAGCACTGGAGCTTGTCACCTCAGAAATTAGTGTTTGGATCCACAGCACAGTTATGTTGCCATTTACCAAGAGAACATTCAGGAGCTGCAAGAGGTCTGTCAACACAATCCTTTACATTCAAAATCATGGGAAACGATACCAGCAGCTTCTAACAAGATCTGCAAACAAAACATTTTCTGCACTGGGTATTTCTCTTTCCTCTATAGAAATTTCTGATTGTTTCTAACATCTGTGAGCAGCAGCTGTGCACAAGTTGAAAAGTTATCAGGCCACATTTGCAAGTAATGATTTAAGAAATCTTGTCATTGGCAAGTGTACTGCAATACTAGCAAAAATTTTCACTTATTGGTAAGCAAAATGGACTCCAAGTACCCAACTGTACTTCTGACTGTCTAAGGGAGGAGCTGATGATAATCTTAAATGTTTTGGTGTGAAAACTGCCTCAACTACATCAGGCATTACACATCCAGCTTGAAAACAAAAGCAATGTGCTTGTCCACAGAATGTACACATAATCTTGTCAGCAGTTGATATGACAGTTTCAAGTTTATTAACTTGCATTAAGTTCTTAAAAAGATTATCAACCCAATTACTCTTATGCCTTAATTGTTTTGACAACTAAGCACCACAAACACAGGCAAGTAACCCCAAAACAGTTACTAAGTCACTTCTGTTCAGCAATGGATTTGAGATCTTTTGGTCACTGTCAGGCGTTTCCAATTAGGGTTTCATGCAACATTCACTAAGTTTGAGTATCTTTGGCTGAGCAAAACAGTTTTATTATCACAGCTCAGACAGCTCCCATCTTTCCTTTGCAGGACACAGGTATCTACATTATGAATATTCCTGTCTGCCTTGGTTACAGATGAGCCAGGGTTTCTGTCTAAGTTTAGTTTGCCAGCACGACTCACTTAATAAATAAATTTCCTTTGACTTACAGCTTTTGGTCCACGTGCCCAGACTTATCACTGTGTGATGTCTTTAGAAGAGATGGCAGTAGCCAGGACCAAAATTCATTCTTGTCTTACGCAGCCACATACAGAAATACAAGAGCTGCCATCATGACCATCTGGAGGTCAATGATAATTTGGACAAATCCTACGCCACACTTTATTTAACGCTAATAAAGTTCAGCAACAAACCACTGTGCGCCCTTAAGTGTCCCTGCCCACACACTTTTGCATGTCAAAAAGACCCCTAAGGGTTCTGCAGTGATTCACCACGATCAGGTACATCACTAACAAGGCTGTTGGGTGGTTGACAGCCATTGTGTTACAGAAGTATCTTTCCTTCCTGTTTGTGTAGAACTTGAAACATCCCTTCCACTTTAAAACAGCAACAATGTAGCAAGAAATCTCCCTTCCAAACCAGGAAGTCTCTGACCATAATCCAGTTTCTTCTTCGGCTCTAACCATGTAGCCAGCCCTGAACACGGATGTTAAATATTAATCGCCGCAGTTTAAGAAGCCCGAGTGATTAGTCATAATTGCACTGACACTAATGAAATACACATGAATCTGAAAGTCGCTGTCTTTGCCAGTCTGTCAAAATAACTATGTATTTACAATAAGGCATACCAACACTCCAAAAAGTCCTGTTTGAACAGCAAACATGCTGATGAAGTCTGACACCAAAAGATGTTTCATCAATTCACTTTTAATTACGGCAAACTGACAAGGCGGCTGCATTTATCAGCACCTTTAGGATGTTAAGATTTCTGGCCACTGGAGGGCACCTGAATTGTTGCCAGGACAATACAGAACTACTTGCTACAGTTGCTGCAGAGTTGGCAAACTTCTCCAATTTATACAAGTCTATTTAGCGCAGTAAGTCAGCCTAGAAATGCTCGTTCCAGCAAATACACTCACAGTGCACACGGTGCTCTTGCCAACTTCAGCAAAATCCAGCCAGCTCATACCATCTTTTAAAAGCAGCAACGTAGAATACCAGATTAACTCTTTCAACCTTTAAGTGAACTAAGTCACTGCTCAAACAAGGTCCGGAGTTGATCTGGTGTTAAGTAACAGCAAGCACTTCACTTCTGCAATACTAATCCAGCCAGTCTACATTGTTTCTTACAGCAATTTGGAACACGAACAAAAAGTTCTTCTGCAAAGCAACGTTTGCACCCTGACTTCCCAAGGCAACAAAAGTATGGGAGGCATTTGCTTTCACAAAAAGATAGTTAGCAGATTCACGAGGGCAGGCTGAGCTACAGGTGTGTTTCCCCTGCTCACCTCATCAGTTTGGTGCTCCACAGAGATAGAACTGGCAGAGTAAGGTTTCCATTAGTTCTCTCCCTTGCACTGAAGGTACCTGGCAGTGCCAAAAACAAAACCAACCCCACCACACCAAACTCCAACTTTTCTAGCTTCTTTCTCCTCATGAGGCAGCACAGGCTACACAATGCCAGCATATTCTAAGACATTACTCTCTTCACCTAAAGCCTGCTCACAGACTACAGCAAGTTTTACCTGGAAGCCAGTGCCAGAAATGGATATTAAAATGAACCACTGTCAGGCTGCCTCATGTTGGCAAGTCTCACCAATTCTGTTGGTGCATAACCTCAAATCACCCCCAAAACAAGATTCCAATGCTGAACTGGAAAATCATCAATACTGCCCTACCCTCCTGACCAGGACAACAACAATTTTACCTTAAGAGACAAGGAGAGTCACACACAATATTTACTGCCAAGGAGTTTGCCATTTCTGTGCCACCACTCAGCCACCCAGCAAGGCACAGAGCTCAGAGCTTGCAAGCACATGTTGGGAGGACCCGAGAACAAGTCAGAACTGCCTGCACAGTTTCTCACCAGGTTTTATCAGGCTTCCTTAAGTACGATGCTCAAGATAAGCAAGGTCAGTCCTGATTTTCCTGCCAGGTATGCAGGCTACCAGAGCCACAGAACAAGCTTTGCTGCAGGCAACTGCATGATCACCACAACCCCTGCATTACCAGCTTTAACTACGAATTAACACAAGCGATTCTGATTACTGCTGTATTTGCACACCAGTCTGCCGACTAGACAATATTTTGCAGAAACATCCTCATCCAGGAGTTTCAGACCACACATTCAGACTCCAGTTTCAGCGACAGAAACTCACCGTAGCCATGTGCTCTGTCCCATCCTTGCGCTTCCCTTTCCACCCCTCAAAATTCTGCAAAATTAGTCTAGAAGGCCACCAGTACTAACTGGTTTTCTTAATATCCCCAAACCCTCAAGTTTAACTCTTCAGAACACAGTATTTCAGAACGTTAATTCAGATGTAAAGTCATGAAGGACAGACGTCTGTTTCACAAAGAAATCATAGGTCTGAAGGGCAACCGGGTTTCATGGCCAAGGTTTGATAAGCCCGTTCCTGACACCCCACACAGTCACAGCAAAACACTGGGGTCCGTAGCAGAGCACAAACCACGCAGAGAGCCCAGCCTGTTTATAGCTCAGGCAACAAAAAGGAAGCTTGGGTTAATAGAAGAACTGACTTTTCTAATCTTTATATTAAATCCTTGCTTTTAGAAGCCATTGTGCTCAACATGCTTTCCAACATGTTTTTACTCCTTTCTCTCCTCGACCCTTCGAAATGATCAGCCATACAGACCAACGTGAATATTCCCACCTGTATTAGTTTATACCTAAACAGAAAAGATCTGAACTAATAGAAGACAAGCAAACACAACACTTCTCTGCAGCCACCCCAGAACAACAAGACATGCAATATGCTTGTGTACTAAATGGCTGAATTTAGAGAGCCTTAAACTCCTGTCTGAATACCTAAGTAGCCTCATTTGCAGCCATGCCGGCCATTAGACAGTCGACACAGTAGCCACATACCTGCAGCTGTCAGCACCGTCTCATTAAAAGTGCCACATGAACATTAGGTTCGTGGACTGTTATACTGAAATTCACATTATAACTTTGCTCAGCACACACCAGTAAGTTTTGCCTCTTGTCGTTTTGGGTTTTTTTTTAGAGCCTTGCAGTAGCACCCTTTTATCATTCAGAAGCAAAAATCACAATTGGAAAGTTGCTCTCCGGTGTGTCCCAACTTCAGCATCAAGAAAATCCCGACACTCTTTCAGGTAGTTTTCACGTCTTTGTTTTTCCAATAGTCTCAGCACATAAAGATCCTGTTTTACTAAAACCCCTCCTTGATTTCCGTCTGCCGACCTCAGCATACCAGCCCAGCCTCTTTCCATTCACCACTTGCATACTTTGGGGGATGGGAGCACCACAGATGTCTGGAATATACAGTGTCAGAACAATGGCTGCTCCATGAGAAAGAGATCAAGAAGTAGCTGATTACAAAGATCAACACTGCAATTCCTAAAGTCACAAGTTGCCTGCGATACCTTCCCAGCCTGTCCCCTTTCCTCCCAGAAGGAATAATTTTCAGAGGAGGGTATTTTTCTAAGAGAACCGAGAAGCAGCAGCCCAAAGTCCTACATCAAGTTCTAGCCAAGAACAAATTCCAAGTTTTCTAAATTTAAAAAAACTCGCTGTTCCAGGAATCATGAGAGACGAACTAAGCTGTTTTGTTTGTTTTGTTGGGTGTTTTTGAAAAAACAAAACCAAACCCCAACAAACCACTAAAACCAACACATCTGGAGCCCCCTATTCCTCGAGAAATCAGAAATAAGTGCCCAGTATAGCACTGGGAGTAACCGCAAGTTGATCCCCACGCCTCAGGAGCGGGATACTTTGGGAGCTGGAGCCGTGGTCCCCCCACACCGCCCGGATCTCAGGATTCCGGCTCTATCGTTACAAGGCTCCGGTAACGTGGGTGTTAAAAAACTTAATTTGATTGCTCCCAGCTCCGGGGAAGGTTCATTTCGGTGGCACCCAGAAGTAGCAGCATAACCTCTCCAGCAAATATGCAATGCCACTAAGAGCGAAACCCCCCAAGGCAGCAGATTAGTTATCTCCCGCTGACTGCAGTGACCGTGATTAATTATATTCGGTACAAATAAACCCCTACCCTGCTCTCTTCCCCCTCCTATCGCCAAAGGGGATCTGCAGCCCACCGGCGAGTTAGTACTCCCTTAAAAAAAAAAAAAAAAAAAAT
>JAWWEV010000083.1:44078962-44158348 GCA_035583235.1 Hafferia zeledoni
TGGTACACACACACGACACCGTTAAAATAATCTTTTTAAAAGGGTCATTAAAGTACCCCGGGCTCTGCTGCAAAGCCAGGCGAGGGCAGAGACTCGCAGCCCGAGCAGCCACCCCCTCGCCCCAGGACGAGCTTCCCAAGAGACACCTCGGGAGCTGCAGCTGCCGCTCCTGCAGCCACGCAGCTGTCCGGACCTCCCAGAGCCAAGAGTCCCGTCTCCCCTCCTTTCCTGCCGCCCCCTCCCCGCTCCCACCCCCGCAGCCCCCGCTCCCTCCCGCCCACCCAGCCCCGTCCCCCCCGCCGGGCACACCCGGACCCCCCACGGCCCAACGCGGGGCCCAGCGCGGGCTCGCCCCGAGTTCCCGCCGGGAAAGCGGCACTAACGTTGAGGGAAGGGCGAGCGCCCCGGGCTCCGGCGGCGGCTGCTGCTGCTGCCCGGGCGATCCTGGTCCGGTTCGTCTTTCCTTGCTTGCTTCCTTGCCCCTCCTCCGCCGCCTCCGCCTCCTCCTCCTCGCTCGGCTCCCGCTGCCGGCCGTGCCCCCGCCGCTGCTCCCGGGTGGCGGCCGTGCGGGGCGGCGGTGTCTGTGTGTGCCCCGAGCGCCGCCGCTGCTCCGACTGCCGAACCGAGCGAGAGCCTTAAAATGGCGGCGCTCACCAGGAGGCTCTTATAGCGCGCGGCGGCCCCGGCTGTGTATCCTGCCGCCTCGGCCGGGCCGCGCGCACGGCGTTCCACAGGGCGGGTGGGGGGGGGGGGGACAAATAGTGCCCGGCTCCCAGGGCGGCGGGAGACGCGGAGCGGGAAAGCGGCCCGAGCGGGGGGAAGGCCGGGCCGGGCCGGGCTGGGCTGGGCGGGCCGGGGCGGGGGGAGCGCGGAGCAGACACCTTGTTCCGGAGGTGGGGAAGAAAGATCCGAGTTCCCGGCTTGGGAGCGGAGTTGCTGCCCCGAGGGCTGGAGAGGCGGCGAGGGAGGGGAGGGGATAGGATGGGATACAGCTGAGCGGATCAGCCCGCGGCGCCGCTTTGGGAAGGGGAGGGGGAGAGGGCGAAAGGCGACCCTGACTCTCCCTCTTTCCCCCCATCCCCCGCCCCTTTCCGTTGCCTGGGAATATTTAAATTTATTTTAAATTTTTTTTTGGTCATTTATTTTTTAACGCACACCACAAACTAGTGCAACTCCGTCTTCCCAGACACCCCGCCGCCAAGTCCGGGAGACTTTGGGGCTCCTGTGGAAAACCAACCCTGGCGCTGGGATGGGGCTCGTCCCGGCCCGTGGCTCGTCCCGGCCCGTGGTTCTTCCCAGTCCAGGGCTCGTCCCAGGCCGTGGCTCGTCCCGGGCTGTGGCTCTTCCCGGAGCCCGGAGGAGCCCGGGAAGACGTCGGCGGAAACGCGCTCCCGCTCTGCCCCTGTAAATATTTGTCAGGAAGCAGTTGCCAAAGAAAGTATCTCGTTATGCAATTTTTTCTTTTTTTTTTTTTTTTTCCCTTTATGAGAGCAGCGAGCTTCACCCCCACCCCCTCCAACACCTCCTCCTCCCCGCCCGCCTCTCGCCTCTTTAGCGAGTCGTAAAAAACCAGGAAAATAGGAATTGCACAAGTTTTTCTCGCGGCGTGCAGAGCCCTGTGAAGGCACGTCTGTGGCGGCCCCTGCTCGGCGTGCACGGGCTTGCACGGAGAAATGTTTTACAGACTTTTTGCGTGTACCGTCTTGCACTGCCAAAGTCTGTGTTTAACATACTGGGGGAAAAAAAATTCACACCTCCTTCCACATGAAACAAGGGCCGTGTATGCTAACATGGCTATGGAAAACATCCGTTGCTAGTCAAAGATGGATATTATTTCCTCCCTCCCTCCTCCCCCCCAGTATAGATTTGCTTTGGCACGAGCTGATGCTGGGGGTTGAATTCTTGCTTTCCTTTATCCTCTCATCCCCTACCAGACTCCAGTTCCTGCGGTTCTTGCAGCGGGGAGATGTGCGGTTCACAGAGAGGCTGCCTTTATACCTGTTTTTTTCCACTGATAATCCTGTTTTAAACAGGCTCCGAGTTTCTACTTAGGAAGTTACACTTAAAGATTTGGGGTTTCCCCGTTGATTTATTCAGTCGCATGTAGTGTTAGAATAAAGGAACTTCTTTCATGGGGCTACTTGATTTTTGTGTAAATTGCTTTCTTTTGAATTTAAAGCTTTTTAAAAAAGGATTTCTGCTGGGCTGGGGGGTTGTGGGGGAATAGTGTAAGGTTTGCTGCACACAGAAGACACCCCAACCCTTTCAGGTGGAGCTGCCATGGGGAGGAGGGGGCCATAGCTCAGTAGGGCAAGTGCAGGAGAGGGGTGCTGAGACTGCGGGTGAGGTGTCACAACTAATGTGGCACTGGGAGTGCAGTGGTGACAAAAAAAAAATCCTGTTTTCCTCCCCACTCCCCCTGCCACTGCAGGGCACATGGCAATCATCCAGCCACCAGCCTCCCTCCGTGATGGGTAACCTCTGGTCCCCTCTGGTAAAGAAATGAAATGCCATCTGGACAACCCTGATGTGAGAGGATCCAGAAATGCAGCTTTCCTTGTCGTGCTGTTTTCCCTCAGGACAGTTGCCCATTTTGACAGTGCTGGCCAGAAGAAGGGCAAGAATGAAGGTGACTGTCGGCAAGAGCTGGCAAAGAAAATCCTGCCAGATCGGGGCCAGTGGGCTGGGACTGCTCATCACCTTCCCGAGGAGTTACTTGGTGCAACTACGAGGAGAAGGACTTGCCATTCTTGACACCAGAAGTTTGATTCCAATTTAAGATACAAGCCAGAGAAAGTATTCCTGGAAATTATTTTGAGCAATAAAAAAAAGATAAAATTATGTGGGGGAAAGAGTTATTTTCTTTGTCCACCTTTCTTTCTTAGCTGCCTTCCTCTACAACCTTGGGAAAATGTGCTCTGCCTTGGTTGCACCCTCTGTAAAATGGGAATAGTAATAGTGACAGTCCCCTCCTTTTAGATCCCTGGATCAAAGGTACTATATAAGTTCAAAGTGCTGTTTCTATAGGGCATTATTGCCAAATTCACTATAAGCAATTCCATTGGGTACTTGATAACAACAGTAGAATCAGTCAAACGCCCTTGATGCATTGCATGGTCCCAGATACCTTTCAGAGCCTCTTTGTGTGCCATCCCACCCCCTGAGGTCTGCAGGGATGGGGCTTTTGGAGCCTGGATTTTGCAGGAGCAGGAGGGGTACAGTCCGTGTCTTTGCTTCTGGCCCCTGAACTATGGACCGCTTTTCTTTTTGACCTGACGAGGACAACTGGAACTAGCCCTTTTAAAAACAGGTTTAAAACATACAGCTTATATATATATATATATGAATTTAATAAGACCTTTAGTACCTAATGCTAAACTCTTGTTGATTTTTAGCTGCTTTGCTTCTGCATGGATTGTCGTAATTTTAATCTGTATTTCTTTCACTACAAAGTGGTTAGGATACTTTTGGATCTAGAAATATTTCTAGTAGAAATTGGATTCATATTAGCTTTGCAATTTTTAACTATTAGGAGGCTAAACATTTTCTGAAATTGCACCTAAAAAAGCCCCAAAACTCCACTCCAGCAAAACAAGTATCTTCATGGCTGAAGTGCTGCAATTATGATTAACTAACTTTTCACAGTGCTCTTTCAAATATAAAAATGTTTCTAAAATACATTTTCTGTTTCTGATTTTTCTAAAATATGGTGTGTCAAGTTCCACTATCCAAACAAGAAGAGTAAACATTATATTGGATATTACAGTGTGGGGCTTCATGAGTAAATTCCCGAACAGTCTGGTTGTTCTTCCCTTTCTACTTTTTTTTTTTTCCTTCCTCCTCAAGAAGAACTGAGTGTGTATATACAGCTTCAGAAGTTTCCTCTGAGCTCTTTTATACTTTAATAGGTTTGGTTTGGTGGCAGTTTGCTAGAAGAATACGCTGCAGATATATTTTTTTTCTGAAAGGTCAAGCAGTCTCCTAACATGTCCATTGTGTATCATTGCGGTAAGAAATCCTCAGTGCAAAGGAGAGTTTCATGGTTAAATTTTAAAAGATAATGATTTCAATCTTTTTGTTTGCCTTTTTGGTTTTTTACATCTTTGGCACTGCTTTTGGAGACCCAACTTTTAGTACAGTACAAAGCAGGAAGCCATTAATTAAAAACAAAAAACAGCTAAAGGTAAACTTAGTTGGTCACCTTCCCCTCTGAAATCCTGGCATTTAACTATGTTTGTAAGGAACATAGTAACGAATGAGTAGCCATGGCACTAATATGAGGACAAAGAAAAATTACCAATTACAGAAATATCTAGGGCTCTGGGCCTGAATCTTTGATTTCCCATATGGATCTTAAAAATGTATGCATAATTGGCTTCTAACCGTGCATGCTCTAGGAACATACTCAAGAATCAACTACAGATATTTTTTTCAGACACTGGCTAAATATATATTCACTTGTCAGCAAAAAAATACATCATTTTGATCCTCTTAAACAGAAAAGAAAAAAAAAAAAAGGGATCTTCTTCCAGCGAAGTGTAGTGTATTAAAAAAGTCACGTATTTTCAGTTTCGTACAGGAGCGAAGGGGAAAAGAGAGGAGATGCCTGCAATATTTAAGCACTCCTTAGGCAGGACTAATACATGCAACTTCTGCCTCATACTTGAGACCTACATTTTATTAGTACACATCAAAATCTTTGCTGTGTTAAAGCAAATAACAGTACTACTCGGGCTCAGTTTCAGTGAAAAAAAAAAATTGTTCTTTATGGGAAAAGAAAAATAGAATTAGTCAAAAATCAAAATAATGGTGAGATTTCACTTTTCTCAAAAATTATGCAAAAAAAAAATTATGTGAGTGTGTATCTGGGTCATTTTGAAGGAAAGAAAGACTCTACAAATTAGTAATAAATTAGTATAGAAGATACTGATCAAAAAATCTTGTTAACTGGTTCAAATGACATAAATTCGAGTAGTCTATAAATTTTGCTGCAAGCATTGGAAAAAGAATTGTCATTGGCCACCAATTTGATTTTTAAAAAAGTTATATTCTCCCTCCGTGTTCCTGTTTTGGAATTATACAGTATCCTTTAACATTTCCCTCTTTAATTCAGTACACATGAATTTCTACAATAGTTTATTTATCAGGTATGTTTCAGAAAGTAATAAAAGGTCTCCAGCTGATTTGGCAGCTGAGGCATTACTCATCAGAATATCTGATTACTGGCATTATTAAGCAATGGAACAGACTAAACACGAAGCATTGCATCTCCCAGTACATATAGTTTAATTACTACTAGCCAAACAAATATCAAGATGGCTTTACATTCAAACTTCAATATTTAATATTTATATTCCAAGTTTAATGCATGATCATGTAAGCGAAGATCCACAACGCTGATCAAAATGTTGTCATCATCGCATCTATGACAGCACTTAAGTTTTCCTTTAAAATTTCGGTGTGCCTGTCTCTTGATGGTTATGGGTCTCACACTCCTCATTTAGAACAATTGCAATGGCCGTGTTTAGGCAGAAAAGCCAGCCAGAAACACAGGGAAAAACAATAACAGTCGCAGAGGTGTGACACCTACCTCCTCCTTCCCTAATCAGACTCTGTCCACATGAAACCCCTGATTTGCCAGAGTGGTAACCCTTTAATTGTCAATATTCTAAATATATAGCTGCACTCATATAGAAAGCTGTCTTTAGAAAGGTAGTTGATATATAATTTTGCCTTTTTCTTTCAATAGCTTTAGGCCAGATTTCCTTATTCCGAGTAATTGACTCTAGTATATAATCTTAGAACAGAAGACAGTAAATTATTAAGACCTGATTTTTATGTTCAGACTACGTTTTCTTAATTATCGTGCATTCTGAAAATATGAGGGTATCAGAGTAAGAGTTTAATTTGAACAAATCTCCAAACAGGCTGTGCATGGACTAGAGCTTCAGAATGTCTCTATGCCGCAGAAAAATTCCCTCTTCCCTTCCTAGCTGGAAGCCCCGAGTGGCTGTAAACACCTCATGCTATCTACAGGCTTGGCTCCCCTAACGCAGCCTGGTCATCTTAACAATCTCCTGGTCAGATGAATTTCAATGACCGGTAATCAAAATTTTCCTTAAAGCCTGCAGCATGGAGGTTGTTGTGGTTGGAGCATTTCTGCAGTTGTGGCAAGGACACACTGTGTTTCTTTCTTAGCGTCTTGGTTCTCGAGTTCTCACCCGCATGAGATATTGGGTAGCACCATAGTCGGGCATATTTACGGACACCGTTGGAGAAAGGGTAGGAGCGATGGAGACAACAGCTCGAAACTCCAACGCCACAACGCGATTACAGTATGTTTTCCTTTCCTTGTTCTTTCAATTCACAGTAAATTTCACTCCAGCTCTTAGAAATCATCATCCTTTCTCCCTTTTTATTTCAAAATGGTTGCATATTTTTCATTCACGAAAAGGTTAAAGGCGTTTCCCCATCGCAGGAGGGATTATCTTACCAGAGGATTCTGGGACTGCAGATGTATACTGCGGCAAAATCCTAAATTCATCGGCAAAAAAAAAACATTTCCAGAACCCAGCTGCTAAAAATAATAGAATTATAGTAAATCATTGATAAGATTAAAACATAAAGCCATTTTTATGTTCCAAAGTGCTCTAAAACATGAGTCTTTTCTCTTAATTCATTTCTTAAATAATGCAAATTTTAAAGTAGCTTTTCTATCCCAAGCACGCAGCGCCATGAAATCGATAATTTTTGATCTTTTGGTTAGTAGGCAACATGGTGAGCTATTGCAGTGACTGCAGGCAGCAGACATGTTCTTGTCAGCTAAAAATTTTCATATTGTTTTTGAGTCCATGGAGATTTGTGGATGGGATACAGCCAGTTACAGCTTCAGCTTGCACTTTGCTGGGGGGACGTAAACCAGCACTGTTTTAGATGCACGTATAGATATAGATATATGTTTTAAAAACAAGAAGCATTACTGGATTTTAAACAAAAAATTATGTAAAAAGAATGGCTGGTGTGATTATAATCGCATCATGCAGGGTCCACGGTTTCCATTTAGTGAAATTTCGCAGAGGGCAACTTCTTAAGAACATCCCTGCTGTGCAGAGTGAAAAGCATGAACAAACCAAAGACAGAATTCATCTGTGTTTATATTTTACAGACAATGAAAAACCTACTCTTTGTATGCCTTTTTTTCCACCTTATTATTTCACGAAAACTGCAGCATTTTCCCCGCCCCCACCCGAACACTCACCACCCCAGCACTGCGGTGTTCGGTCTTTCTTTCTTTCTTTCTTTTTTTCCATCTCTTCTTCTTTTTTGCTTTCACAAATTCTGCACGCGCCATCTTTGTCTATTGTCACTCTTTTCTAATTTCTCTTGCCCATTCTCTTTCAAATCAGCTAATAAACAGAAGGCTAAATGCCTGATCAATGCTTATGTGTTGTATTCTCCCCATCTTTTTTCTTTCCGAGAAATAAAATTTAAAAAAAAAAACCAAACCAACACCCCACGCCCCAAAATTTCTGTATTACCATAACCTGTTGTATACAGTGGTGATAAAAAACATTATTAACATAATAGCAACAGCTGCAGCCTAAATAGAAGCTATGAGATAATAAATGTGCTACAACAAATTAATTTGCTGCAGGTGCTTGTGCTCTGAACTGCGTAACCCAAGCCATTTCAAGTCTGAATACAATTATTATTCCCCCCACATGGTAAAACAAAGTGCGGAGTGAAATGTCCTGTTATTATAAATATCTTGTCCTGTCCCCCGAACATTTTAACCATCAGCAAAGAGTAGAAGAAAGGATTTTAAAACCTTAGTAGAAAACTGTGGCATTTAAAAATATTTAACAAGGCTTCAAGTCATGTCCAGGCTTGAAGAGATAATGTCTGTTTAGACATTAATTTGCACCTATTGTCTCTTAACCAGAGCTCTATAGGTAAGGACGCAGCGAGGTATTACATACGTGCAATTGGCAAGGCAGGGGCTGTAAACATCTCATTAGTAACAGATGCATATTTGTATGTGTTGGCTCTTCCATTTACTTCATTGCAGAGGAAAAAAAAATCTCTTTGCAATTTGGCTTGTATAATGAGCAGTGAACTAAGCAGAGATTTTTACTGTTTTTTCTTCTAGTAAATATAGTGTTGATGAAAGCCAGTTACTAGTTACCTTACAGGCATGTACCAGTGGCGTGTTGCAGCATTCTTCAGACTACGAAGATGGGAAGTTAGATGAAGCCAAGTGGTCTCTTTTCATTTGGGCACTGTGTTGTAAAAATTAACTGAGTGGTTTCTTCTTTATCTTTTTTCCTCCCCCCCCCCCCCCTTTTTTTTTTTACTCCTCATAGACCTAATTGTCTGAAACCTGGCGAAAAGGGAAAATTAAGGGCTTAGATGTGCTGACTTTACCAGCTTTTTCATTGCCACGGCACACACACCACTTTTTTCTGTTTTCTTTGCAAATGTAATTAGAGAACTTGTGTGTTTTAAAAGATTGATTATTCTCACAGGGTAACCTTGAAATGCTCTTTCTACAGTCATGACAAATAGTGATGTGTGGATCCTAAGAGAACTATCCACGCTGATGCCTCACACAGGACACTTACGCTCTGTGTTTTGGCGTAGCATTGTAGCGATCAGAGAAGCTCCACGGAGCTGGGCAGACACAGTGCTGCCTGAGAAGGTGGTGCAGATGGAGAGGCACAATGAAACCCCACTGATTGTGCAACCCTCAGTGGTGAGGAGGAGCGCTTGCTCACATGAGTCGGCCTGGGAAGGTCAATTGGATTACTCATGAGCAAGTGTGACGTTACCCAACTCGTCCCTAAGCTAGAATTTGCATGTCTCAAATCCCTTTTACCCAAGGAAGAAAACATATAATCAGTTAAGCAAAGATGTATATTACTGTGCTAGTGAAAATGGTTTTGGTTTTAAGGCTGCTTTTGAATCAAACTTCTGTTTTGTTTTCTGTGCCTTCTTCATGTCTGCTCCAGAGATCTGATTTTTAAGTTCTTAGTTTGGCTCAGCTTCCGTCTATGTCCATAGCTATTTTCTCAGAGTAACAACTGGGATAGGAATTCCTAAAATTGAGGCATTCATCTCCACAATGGTTCATGGTAATGTGTCTCCCAGTCATCATCCAAGTGAGTAAACAGTATAGTATTTCTGCATATGAAGTACAGCAGTAAAATGTGCTTTCGCAAAATTCTCTGCAGGTATTTCCACAGTCCAGTCAGCATCTCCTTTCTCCTAAAGTAAAGCTGGTTCTACAAACGAGTGGTAGTTTAAGCTCTGTCCCTCAGATTCTTGGTAGCTCCCTTTTCAGAGGCAGGGTGCTACTCACATTCGCAAAGGATGTCCATCTGACTACATCATGCTGCTGGAAGTATCCAAGCACTGCCTGGCTCGGGTTGTCAGGACCACATTAGACAGGAAAATACAGATCAAAACTGGAGATCTGAAGGAGGACTGAGGGGCTGGTTTTCAGGTTATTTAGGCAGCCAGTGGAGTACTCCATACCATCCCTTGCTCCTGCTACCAGGCGATTTTGCAAATTTACTGTCTGCCAACTAAAATGACTTGCTTGACACTCATCAGGAAAACTGGGAAAAGCCATGGCTGACCTAGGCCTACCCAGCAGAAATGTATGTGTTGGAGAACAGTGACTTTGCACAACAAAACATTACATGGTGGAAAACATGGGTGGCTTCACTAAGAAAGCATATGCAAGTACTTCTGGAGGTATTATTCCACCCAATTAATTTGACAGAGGGGGTAGAGTAGGTACAACACACTGTTTATTTTCCTTTATAAAGTACTCCTCCCTCAGCAAAGAACAAAAATGAAGAAGAGGACACCTGATAGCTGACTCTGGAGAAAAGCACGTAGTTAAGTGCAAGACAACCTGTACAATGCAGGTAGCACGACTGCCAATGTCTCATTGCTGTATGTATGACTGTAACAAAGTAGAGATTATTTTTTGCTCATGGGCTAACGTGGCTCAAGATAAAGCTTTATTGTGAGTACTGAATGTCAGCCTAGTCCTCTCTAGTGCTGAGCACCCAATCCAGAAAGCATTTTTTGAGTGTTAAGGAAGGTCAGCAGGAGTACCCTCATTAAAAATTAACAAACCCCAAAGTGAGAGATTGTGTTAATGCTTTGTTATATCTGGTTATATATGCCCTTCTGCATAATTATAAATGACTTTTTTTATTTGCCTCACCTCAGTTTCTGCAACCTGTTCTTACTCACATTCCATTTCTGCAGCATATTCTTCAGCACTAGAGATGTGAACATGAATGCATGAGTCTGAAGCCCTTTCCTGGGCTGCCATCATCCACAGACTCACCTGTTCATTGTTTGGGGTTTTACAATAATATTTTGTTATTGTTTTGTGTCAATATTTTCTATTGAGCTGGCTCTGCCTTTTTCCTTACACCCACCTTTCTCCCTGTGTGCTGCCAGAGAAGTGTGGTTTGACTGAAACCATTCCAAGAGATATTGCCATTTGCAGCAGCATCACTGGCCGTAACTTGTCAGGCACCATCCATGGGGCTGTGGGGCAGGCAGAATGTGGATGTACTGCTGCCTGTGCCCGGGGGTCCCACCAGCCCATGCCAGGCCAGTCCCCTCACCATCTGGAGAGGGCTGTGCCACGTCTCAAGGCATAGGTAGAGTTTGGGGCTGGGGCATAGGGTCACAATTTCTGAGCTCCTCTTTTGCCTTTCTGCAGAGCTGGACAAGTCAGGCTCTCTTTCTTTGCATCAGATTACCCTCAGCACAGAGGGATGGCTTGGAAAGTGTCTTTGGGTGAAGGTTTTAGCTCTGGGCACCAAACTGTCTGGAAGCAGGAGTGGGGAAAGGGCTCTGCCAACTTTGCCAACAGATTTATGTATCCCTGTGTAGGTGCCTGGTGCATGTGAAATATTGTGGGGCAGAGATGAAACTACTATGGTTTCTGGGAAGCCCTAAGTGACAAAGCTGGGTTGGCAGCTATTTCCTCCTCACAAGCTTCTTCCTTTGCCTCCCCACTCTTTCTCTTTGCCACTGCCTTTCTCAACCATGAGGTTCTTGCTCCCACTTAGAAGCCACACAACTTCTCAAATTATTATTTGTTTTGGAGTTGTTTAATGCCACTGCACAGTGGAGCCACTCTGCCCTATAAACATGGGGAGGCACATGGTGCTAAGGGACTCGAATATGCCTGAGCTTGTGCTGCAGGAGGAAGAAGGAGCTGATCAGGAGGTCTGTTGTGGGAGGGATCTGCAGTGTGAGTGGGAAAAACCCAAGAGGAGAAGGGGCACATCAGCTGCCGACACAACACGTCTCCTTTGAAGATCTCCACAACCGGAGGGAGGATCATGTTGCCAGCAAATTCTCTCTTACCAAAACATCCTGCCCCTAAAAAAAGGAAGGTGGAGCACAGATTGCCCAGGGCCTTTTGTACTCACCCCCTCACACTGTGAGCCTCCCATCCTGCCACTGCGACCATGGAAGGTCCTGTGACAGGCTTTTAAGGCTCTGTTGTAGCTGGACTGAGGGGCAGGGGCACATTCCCCGTTTATGCTACTCACTAACCTGCTTGTTGAATTCAGGATCCAAAGCATGTTTTGGTGGTACTGGAAATAGGCAGCACCCCAGTCTTTCTTTGTTTTCAAACCCATTTTATTTTAACATATTGTCACAGCAGATGACAAGCAAATTTCACCCGTGTGCGTTGTTTTGTAAACTCTGAGGCTGCATTGTTCGGTGAGTGACTGTTCAAATTACACGGCCAAAGACAGCAAAGGGATGATGTTCTAAACAGGTGAAAATGGGAGAAAAACAGTAAAAATAATGAATTTTTGGCATGAATTTTCAAAATAATGGAGGCTTGAGCAAGAAAAAAGAAGTAAAGTTTTTGGCATGGGCACAGATAAATATGAGTTTCACGTTTTTGAAAAGTACAGATGACATGAATCTATTCACCATTTGAAATTCATATCTGGTCCTGCGCAAGAAGTGTAAAAACTGATACTGAATTTTAGGAATGTCCCTCAAGACCCTTATACACCTACATTCTGTTGCTTTTCCTTTCATCCTCTTGTCAGTCAATACTTAACCCTTTTGGATCCTGACCTTTTGGTACTGTGAGGGCTCGGTATGGAGCTGATCAGATAGTTAAAAGGATATTCTTGCATATTTTCACAAATCAAAGCACCACACTTGGTTTACTGTGATTTTTGTTTTATATTATTGCAAATAGACAGGAGCTTGTTCACTGAGGCTCTAAGTATTTCTGAATCTTCCCTAATTTGCTTCACAAACCTCTATTTATTTGAAAATTCATCTCATACATTTATTATTTTTTTAATTCTTTCTCGAATATTGAATCTGATGTTTAAAAAGCACCCCCTATCAAATCAGCAAGTGTAGAAGTTTCCATGTGATTTGCACACTCACTGAGCCCCTCTAAATAGTCTGAGCAGTTTGAAAAAAATTACAAGGCTTGTGAGTAAACACTGATATAATTTTAAAAAATCCTCTGACCCAAATGATGGTAAATGTGTAAAATAACAACTGAACAAAAATATTGAACCATCTCTTTACATTTAAAACATTTTTAAGTATGTACCAATCCCAGGCTCATAGCAATATCCCTGACTGTCACCTGGTTTCAGGAGTATAAGGAAATTGTTATGGAAAAGATGACAACAATACGTCTTGTTGAAACTGAGAAACAAAATGAAGCAGCTGTACATCAGAGAGAAAATCTGAACCAAGAGACCGATAATGAGTGTGGCAAGTATTCTTTCTTGCTTATGGGTAGAAAAGCCAGTGAAGTCTCTGTTTGAAGACAGAGCACACAGTAATGTGATCATAAAAATCTCCTAATGGGGACTATGTGATGTTCGGTAAATATATTCCTTTCAATCCATCCACACACAGTCTTTCAAGGGTGCCTCAAACGGCACTGGGGATATGATGGTATCGGCACAGATAGGTGTGGGCACTGCTGACCCTCCTCTTTTGTTATTGCTATCATTATTTAATATGTGCATTGCAGCAGCTTCTCAGAATCTCAGACAAAAAACTTCACCCCATTTTTGTAAGGCAGTGTGCAGACATTGCCAAGGCACTGTCTGTGCTCTGAAAAGCCTGCAATGGATGGAAACGAGTGACATTCAGAGGGTGGGGAGACGAGTACCATAATTATAGGTGGGGCTCCTAGTATTACCTGTTATTAAGGGCTTGCCTGACACTTCCCATTTTAAGACTTGTTTTTGGTGGTTTGTAGCTGCTTAGTAAACTTTAACCATTTGTCTTTCACTAGACTTCCATTCTTGGCTGCCAGTGCCGCTCAGTCTTTATTAACAGGCTCATTTATTTAATTTAGGCTTGGGGGGTGGCAGGGTTGGTTCTGACAGAGGGAGCAGCAGCTTTTAAAAAATGCAAGGAAATGTTGTCACTGTGCCTTTCAATGTTTATCTGAAATGAGGAGTAAATTATTATAATGCCATGGTTGCCTTTTACTCCCTCAGCTGTCTGTCTGCACCCGTCTCTGTGCTCTTGTCTTAGATTTGTCTTTCTGTTCTGCATTTGTACGATACCTTACTCAGCCATGTGCTGGTCCATGGCTGGTACATCTGTAAGCTGCAGCAGTCCCCAAAAATACTCTGGTTTAGCACAGGACAAATGCTATTGGGAGGCAAATTACTCCAGAAATCCTCACAGTTGCTTCCTTATTGATTGTGACTCCTGAATTTCTTACCTTTCCCTTCATACTCAGAGCACTGGAAATCTTTCATACTCGAATATGAGTGACTTTTCTTGTCAACAGCACCTCCTTTTAGTAAATGTTGTTTCTAAAAATAAGGAGGCAGTTTAACATGTCTCTGTTTTAACAGAGACATGGTGCTGTTGGGGGATTGAGCTGAGCAAAAGCTCATTCCTTTGGCTGTGTTTTTGGAAGCGGCACAGAGAGGAAGGGAATGACCCACTGAGTTCATATTTCCACTGGAAGTGCAAAACAGAGGGCCAAGATTCATTAAGATTGTTATATTAAGTCAATATGACCTTTCCCTTTGTATTTTGCTTCCTTCAATTGACTTGAAATTGGACTAAGCAGGGAGCATGTTCGAGACTTGTGAATTTCATTGGCAAAGGTCAGTGTTTTCAACTGGGGGGGGATCATTGTTTCAGTAGTGATTTTTGTGTTACCCATAAAGCCTCACAGACTATTTCAATCATCTCCTTTATAGTCAGTATTTTTTACCCTCATTAAAGTAAAAAGTTTGCAAAATCTTACATGATTTGGCCTTTTAGAATAAATGCAAAAATCGCTAGATTTGTTACACAAAGTTTTTAACATTGTGCTTTTCATACCTGAAGCCAAATCCTGCAGAGTTTTGGGTTATTTTGCTTCAGTTTTAATTTTAATTGTATTTTTGTTCCCCAGTGAAATGAACATCCCTGACATTTTCAGGATCTGTCCCTACATTTAACCAAGTCAATATGTCAAAGTTTGTAGGCTGAACGCTTGAAGCTGTTCCTATTGGGATTAGAAATGTTTTCCTAAATGCAGATCTGTGTTCTCTCCTTGTAACCTGGTTATGGACCATGTAATCTTTGCCACACTTTTAGAGTGTAATCATATGGAAAAGTCCTTGACCAAAAAAAGCAAGCAAACAACACTAGAGCTCAACAAACCACAAATGTGCTTCAGAATCTGAGTGTGGGCAGACCCAGGAGCATTCAACACACCATGCAGAGGGCAATTTTCTGCTCATTTAAAAAACAAGCAAACAAAGAAACAAAACCCAAACCACTACACCCTCTAACAAGTCTGATTTTACCTAAGATCTTCATGTGGCTGTGATTTGGGATTAATTTATTCTTTCCTTCTTGGGTAGCCTCTATTAGTTTTCAGTGATATAGAAAACACATCTCCCTACCCTTCTACCCCAGTCTTTTACAGGCAGCCCACAGTCCTTGCTCTCAGGTCTACCAGATGAAAAGGCAAAACTTTTTCTTTTTTTGGACCATGCCCTTCACACATGCACATGCACAAAACTCCTGCAGGGGCCAATGGGGGTATATTTTGCAGGGATTGGCTTGCTGGTGCTTTTCCTGGGATCAGGTGGAGAGATAGTGCTTGGAGGGTACAGTTTGCTGGCACCATGCCAGGCTTATGCACAGCTGCTGCAAGTGCATGGAATCACAGAATTGTTTGGGTTGGAAAAGATGGTAATAAACCAATTTCTATGCAAAAGAGCTTATTGCTAATAATTTCTGTCAGCTTCTAACCATTGGGTTGGTTTTTTATTCTTTTTTAAAATCAGATGTTTACAAGAATTATTTCATTTTTTTTTTACTGCAGTGTTTTAATGCAGTGCTAATAGTTATCAGCTCCATCTGACTCATCCAGCCCAGAAAACAACTTATGCTGTTTTCTAATGTTAAAAAGTTAAAGATAAAATACATTTCCCCAAACAACTTGATTTTTTCCTTCTAGCTGGAATTAATGTGAACAGATTTCATAGTAAGGCACAGAATCTGCAAAAAGTCAGGCTGTAACCATTTGGTCTCTAGTTGCGTGCTGCTGGGAGGGGGCACCAAATGGTCAGTGAACCTGTTAGAAGTCAAGGAGACACAAGTCAAATTCTTTAGAAACCACCAACCCTAAAGTGATGATGCATAGAGGCACTTTTGAAGAGACATATTTTGCCAAAGTACCTGTTTTGAGTTCTTCCAGTGAGATACAATAGGTGTGGGTGTGGTGGGGGATCCTGTAGAAGTCCCTGTGAGCATTAGACAATATTAGACAAACTCTGCACTACAGCACTTTTAATTTTTTTTTTTTTTAAGAATAAGACGGAAAATAAGGAGAAAGAAATGAGTGGCTGGCAATATATATCTGTATCACAAGGCATCAGAGTTGGCACAGACCATCAGAGGGCCCTGAGGGCTAAATTGTTCATAAAGACCAAAACTTACCAGGAGCTGGTCTTTCTTCCATGGCAAGGCTGAGTGGGATGGAAGAACCTGAATTTCTTGCTGATCCTATGTGTGGCTAGACAGGCCTTCACCAGCAATCTCATGTCTTTCATGAGCTTGAAATCCACATTAACATTTTAAAATAACGAGCAATAACTGTGTGAGCTTCCAAACTTTCCAGAAGCCTATTTATAGCCTCCTATAACCATATACTGACAACCAAATTCCTATGTAAGCTGACATATTAGGTGAGCTTCTCTTGGATCCCCACCCCAAATAGCACTTCCCATTCTAGAGGGCCCCTCAGGTAGTTGCATCTTTGCACTCTGGATTTCATCCAAACAAGCTTTGTTCAAGTGGGAAGTGCCAGACTTATTCCTGGTCAGTATAAGAGAAGAAAACTGGCTTGATTTCTCCCTTCACGCCTGCCTGAAGCTGTTATCATGCCCAGCAATACAGTACCAAATGGGAGTTGAATTCATTCAGCACCTCACCTAGCATAACCTATGACTGTCCTCTGAAACATCCAGTGTAAAAAGAAATATAACAAAAATGTCTCCAGTGCTCCTGTGGGGGTGTCGCCTCTTGATCAAAATTTCTGAAAAGGGCAAAGAGAAAGGGAAGTTCAGAGTGGGCTTCAAGTTGCAGATTATGAAGCCGGAGGTTGTTGAGCTTAACTCATCTGATCCTCTTCTAGAAATCTAATATCGAATTTAAAAATTCCCAGGGCCAGGGAACCCAGCAAAACTTTTGGGAGGTTCTTGTAGTAGTCAAACATCAGCACTTCTAAAGTCTAGTCTGAACTTGCCCAGTTTCAACTCGCAGCTTCTGGGTGGTGTTACACCTCTGTCTTCCTTAGCGGGCAGCCCCGTATGAAGTTCTGTTCTTACAGACTGATCAAATCCGGCCCTTCATTTTCCCTGCGATAAAATGCCAACCTTTTACTCCACCACACCTACTCTGCTTTACAGCTCATTAACACCCCTCCAGCCCACAGGCATCAGGAGGGGATGAAGTGGCTGCATCTTGACTGTGCCTGAAATGCTTCAGAGGTGATGTGGTGGGCTAAAGCTGTTTGGCTTGTTGACCAGCTCCACACATCCACATGGCAGCCTCTGGGACAGCACGGCATGGAAGGCTGGTGTTCGTCACTGGGAGCACATATTCTGGCAGCCCTTAGGTGAGATCTCAAGAGGCACCCTCTATATCTCAAGGTTCTCTCACTCTTGTCTTAGAGACTTGGTCTCTTGGCTGCTGCATCTCCTCAGGGACTGGCTATTCTCTGTGATCAGGCTGTCACTGCTTTCCAGGACAGAGTCCCAGATTCTGTAATGACCTCCTACAGTCATAGCTTATTTACATCTTTATATTGGGGTGGATTAGAAAATGTGCTGTTTGTTTACTAAAAGCTCGCCCTGCATCAGTGACCTCTCTTCTTTGTTCACCCCCAGCCTTTGTGTCATCTGCCAAATTTCTCAGCAAGGATTTTATATTTTTTCCAGGTCACTTATAAAAATGCAAAGTAACTCAGCTGTTTGTGTTGGCAGAAAGGGCCCATGGGACTGTCCCTTGCAACTTGTGGGTTCTTTAAAAAATGGGATTCTTATTATATCAACCACAAACTTCCCCCAAAGGTAAACTGCCTAGGAAATGAGTCCTATCAGTATCCCACTGGTATTCCAGAGCACAGCTCTACTGCACAGGGAGAAGAGATTTACGCATATTGAATTCACTGTTACTACTCTGACAAATAGTGTAATCCCTCAGAGCTAGTTTCTGCATAATCACTTCTGTATGTTTTATACTGACCTTAGAAACAGAACTAGAGATAGGAATAGCTGAGAAGATGGAAGACAGCTTGCCAGACCCTTCTTTGCTCCGGGCAGATGCAGGCTGCCTGGAAACTGTTAAAAGATGTGCTCCAACTTCCAGTGTTTTCTTCAGTTTTGTAGTGACAAAAGGTTTGGGTTAAAAGAGGGTTGTGTTTTGGAGGAATGCAAAAAGAAAAAAAAAAAAAAAGTGTTTTCATTTTGCATAACAGTCCGAACAGGTATCTCTGTGTGTGTGTGTTTTAATCATGGTATGGAGAGATCTGCCTCTGTGATGCTTTAATGCATCAGTTGCTATTCACAGGGAGTCAAGCAGGTCTGCAACCCCAAACAGATGGAATAAGTTTAATGATCAACTGAAATGGGAGCCAACATAATCTGGTTTGAGATATTTTAATGCCTTCTCTTTAAGAGCTTGAACTAAAATTGTGATGACTCTATGTTGCTGGCTCCTTTCAATTAAACATTTCACAGAACTGTGTTCATGTTGTGATTACATGTCTGTGAGTATCTGTGACTTTTGCTCTGCAGCATATTCTCAAGAAGCATATGTCTTGACATATCCCAGTGCCATCAAAACAAAGGTTGTAGAACTAATTATTCTTTATTTCTTTGAGTCCTTCTCCTCCCACTTCTTTCAAACATGGTATTTTTATTTGTCTGGATTTCTGAATTCTCAAAAGCAGCAAAGTCAAAGACATGAGATCTGCGTTTTCCTCTAAAGGTGATGGTTGCCTGACAGATCAGATAGTGAAGTTTTAGCTAATGAAACTGTGGCAGTGTCAAATGCATTTCATGTCTGCCTTTGAGAGGAATATAATGGATTTGATTGAAGGCTCTGCAGACAGTAAAGGCCATTCATGTGTTAGCAATATGGATTCTGTGTGGTGCTGCATCTTCAGGCTTACTGTTCTAAAAGTGTTTGTAACATTTTCAAGGGTTACAGCATGAAGAAATCTGAGGAATTGCATTTACCAGTCTGTCAACAAGTTATCTGAAAAACAAGGACTGGGCCCTCAGACCAGACTGATTTATTACCAGAGCACATTATAATATACAGTGCACACACTCAGACCTTTTCTGCTAAAAATGAGATTCAGTCACAGCTTATACTTTATTTTTCACACTCCAGCAAGTGTGTACCAGCACGCAATTTTAAGACCCTGAGAGAGAAAGCTGGATAACATGTTTAACTTGATTTCAGTTTTTTGAATGTCCATATGTGCTTCACCTCAGTATTTACTATATCTGTTCTAATACCTAAATGCTAGCAGACATGGAGAAACAAATGAAATCTCTTGTGCTCAATGTAAAAAAAACCCATTAAGTTACATACTCCTAATTCACACTCTTTAGAGACCACCCGGTATTTCCAGAGCTGTCCTATAACTGTTATTTTTTGCCACATATATGCCAATGCATTAAGGCTGAGTAAAACCCAACTGTCATTGTTGAAGGCCACACACAATACGTTGTACTGTTTGGTTTATTATTTATAGAGATCCCAGGCTGACTAAACATTATTTTTTTTCGGTGATTTGCCCATGATTAGTGCCTCACTGAGGTTCTACTATAATTTAATTCATTATAAGCAATGTCATTTTATCAGTAGCATGCCACATGTATTGCCTGTGCATTTTCTTAAAGTCTAATTAACCTTCAATATCGTGTGGGTTAGTTAGTGTTGAAGGCTTGAGTGTTGGGGCTGTTTTAGCTTGTGTTTTCTTTTAACACCGACCTTTTCAAATTCCCTCCTAGATAATGGGATATGACTTGTAAATGGAAGATATTGCTTTCAAACTGATTCAACATAATAAGAGATAAAACAACTGAGGAACTGAAAACGCAAATAGTGCCTCTGACTTAAAAGCAAAACAACTATCAGTGCCCCTAGCAATTGTCTAATTTGGAGACATTTGAAAAAGACAGGTCTTAAGAGGGGAAAAAAACCCCTTAAATTGAACACCACTGCTTCAGAGTTGTGAATTTCATCTGGCACGAATTAAGAACGGTGCAGATAAACAGTATCTGATGTAAAGCTTCATGGCACCAAGTTAACCCACCAGCAAATTTTAGCAGGAGGAATGAGCTCAGGCTGGACCAACATTCTGCTTCATGTGGCTTTGGCAGCTTTGATCCCACTTTACCAATCTGAACATGAGGAATTGGCTTGTACTGGGGCAAGAATGGTTTTGATTGTGAAAAAAAAAATTGCTGCTCTAAATTGCTGTGCTCTGGCCACATCAGATATTGGGTTCAAACATCTCAGAAAGACTCATGGCTCCCGTGGTGTAGTGTGAGCTTTCCCCAAGCTGTTGCACCTTCGTAGAGTCTGGAGGATCCAAACTGAAGTGGTGATGGATGTTAATCATTCTCAGGAGCCATCACTGGAAACTGCTGCGGCTCTGAAAGCAAGATCTGCTTTTAGGATAGAGTAGGGTGAGGAGATCATTTTATAAAGAGAGCAGCCTTCAGCATGTGCCTGGAACAGGTGTGAACTCTGCATTGTTTTGACAAGTCTCCAGATTTTATTTACAGTATTTAGAGCTGTTTGCTCGGTCCTGCTTTTCCCATCCCCCCTCTTTTTTTTTTTCTTTTTTTTTTTTTTAAGGAAAGTTGCCTGGATCTTTTGGTGGTGGAAATACCTGGAAAGCATTTCCTTAGCACACTCCAGAGGCTCAGATAAGAGAAGACAAATAGAAGAGGCACAAGTGTATTTATTTGGGCATTTTAATGTTATGCATTTAAAGCAGATTAGCTGATCATTTGAAAACTCAGCCGTGATCTGTGAAGGCTCAGGGTTGCCAATATTATTAGCGTACCCGCTGAAGAGTTTCAGCTGATAAAGTTGTGAGTGGTGTGCTCTCTGGTGTGCTCTCTCAAGGGAAAGTCAGGCTTGGGAGATGAGGTTTGACTTCATTTACTCCATGTGACCTTAGACTGCTGCTTAAAACAGTCTGCTCTTTGTTTCTCCAACTGTACAATGAAGATAATGATTCTTACCCATTCTTAGGACAGCACTTTGAAATTTATAAATGAAAATATTATTTATATTCAAGAGGTTCCCAGACAAGGAAAATGAATGATTTCCATAAATGCAATATATTTTTTCCAGTCTGGAATGTCATGTATAGTTTCTGGCACTCACACTTGCCAAGGGCTGGCGTGAGATACTAGTACTTATAATAATTTTATATACATACAGTCCCTCTCTGTAGCAGACCTCTGTGCTTAATTGTCTGTATATACCTATATATGTGTGTGTATAATAGATACACCAAATAGCACCTGAAATGAATAGGAACCTTTCCCACCTCACATTCCTGGGACTGACTGCCTTTGTAATGCTCTCAGATAGCAAAACTGGTAAGTATTTTGCATGACTTTAAAAGGTCAAAAACTCTATCAGTCTACTGCCTAGTGAAATATATATGTATTAAAAATATTACTAGTTAAAAGGATGATGTAATGTCTTTCAGGAGGATGCCAATGCCCTTACCTTAGTACAATTTTAAACTAAGTTCCAGTCTGCATAATTTTGATTTCTGTCCAAATAGTAATGAAAAAATCTCAGTGGATTTCTCTGAGGAGATGATCAGCTCCCCTAGGAGCTCCAGGGAAAAGGTCTCTCTTTTCCAAAATCAACCCATTGCACTGGGCAACAATGCCTCTATGAAAGAGTCTAATAAACAAGATAACAGGAGATCTATTGTTACCTGCAAAATGTCTACTGCATCTCCCTGAGGCAATGGACCAGACTGGAAACTCACCTCTGCTTTCTGCCTGAGTTAGCTCTGTTGTTGTGTGGAGACTGCAATGAATAACAGGAGAAATCTGCACCCCAAACTCCTGCTAAATACACCAGATGGGCAGACAAACCAACTCACAACCCCTAATTTATGACAAAGTCTGCAGTGTGGAGAACCAATTGCTTGAAATCAATAGAGATTTAATGACTTATGAAGGTAAATCCATTCTGCAAAAAAGGATAAGGTGCTGGCAGAGGCTGCGTGAATGCTGGAGCAGGGAGAGGATCCTGGGGGACACGATGAGCGTCCTGCAATGGGGTGCAGTTGGGCTGTGGAGGTCAGTGCAGGAGCCCTGTTTGGCTGAATGTCAGTCACTGCTGAATGTCAGCAACGTCAAAGTGTGGCAGGTCTGGTCCATCAGAGGATCTGAACTTTCTGTCCTTACTGAAGCATATGCCTCCTGATGGAAACCCTGGGCCTGGATAAGGAGGAAGGGGAAGATGCTACTTAAAGAGGGCATGGCAGAGAAACTGTGAAAGCAACAGTGCCAGGGAGATTTTAGTAGACTTAAACCCTGCACAAAACTGATCTAAGCACCATTTCTAGCAGATCAAAAAAGTCTCCCCAACACTATCATGCAGCTTAGGAGTACTGACTGGTTTCCTGTTTGCGCTGTGTGATGTTTCACTGCCCCAGCCAGGCAGAGGTGAGGCTGTAAGACACTTAGCACCGGAGTCCTTATGAGGCCCTGAGGTGTACTTCAGGAATTAGCTGGGCTTTGGCCAAATAATACATTAGACAATGGGGCACATTTATTACTAAGTGTCTCGTAATGCAGTATCTCTCGTTAAAGTTCCTAAGTCAGTGCAAGTAGAAATAAGAGACACCCACTAAGCCACCTAGTCTGCCTTCTGTCCCAGGCAGGATTGCTTTCTTGAGTACAATTGCTTATGCTTTGCAAGCACAGTTTTAAATGTATCAAGAGATATATCACTTCACTTATGAGAGTAGTCAATACCCTAAAAGACCTGTCAATAAGTTTTCATTTCCTTTTACATTTTTTGCCTTTGCAAATATTATCCTGTTGCAAGTTATGCCCACTGGTGTTAATAACCCTTCTGACATACACAGATGCCTATTGGAACTTCCCCTATTCATTGCTTAGCCAATACATATACCTTTAGGGCCAGACTTTTACACACTTGCCCATAATATTTTGCTTTGTAAGTAGAACTGTTAAAATGTAGGGGAAAAGGATGGAATAAAAATTAAAGTACTACTCCGCGGGAATAAAAGGTGCCCCAATCCACCTCTAAACTATTTTAATCTTTCCATAAAGTCAGTCCAGACAATCCCTTAGACACTCTTGTTGCTCTCCACTGAACCTGCCCTTTTAGATGCTAATAAGGTACCCAGGAGTGAATTTAGTATTCCTAGTGTGGTCACACCAAAGCCATATGGAGTGGAATCTTTTCTTCCCTTTTCCAGGAGATGATGTCTTTGAATTTGCAGCCAAAAATTTCCCTTTCTCTTTTTTTGCTCAGTCACATTGAATACACTCTCTACTATCACCCTCAGGCTTCTTTCAGCATTACTTTCCTCATTTCCCCTTCTGAGGAATAACTGAGTTTTGGATTATTTTCCCTACATATCTGGGTTCAAATCTCTTCAAGTTGAGAGTCCTTCTGTTATTTCCTTCCCATGGGTCATATCATGTCATCAGCTATTAAGCACAATTCTAAATGTGGATTATAAGTTATGGATTTCATTTTCATTGATTTTCAAGGGGGAGGAAGGAATTGACAATTACCAACATGTCTGAATTTAAATTCCATTCCTCTCATCATCATCAGAAATAATGGCAATTTTATTCATTACAGCTTAACATATAATATGTTATTTCAGATCAAATATTTTCACAAATATGCAGCTGAGAAATTGAAAATCTTCTCCTTAATAATCCAGAAAATAAATCCTTTCAACCTTTATTCACAGCCAAATGAAAAGTAGGAGATGGCATATTTAAGGTGTACAGTAATTAAGTCTCAGGGAAAACAAGTATGGGAGCTCTCTTTAAGGCGTGTGTAAGATTGACTGGGAGAAAACTGTAGTCTAGTAATTAGAATTCATTCTCAACTCAGGATGCTGTGTTTGTCCATGCCATATGTAAAGTGCTTTAAACTAAATTTACCGCTGATGTGAACTGAAAAGTTATTCCAATTGAACTATACATTTTCTAATGGCTAAAGCAATTTTGTCCTATCCTTGCAAAAGCTGAAATAACATATGAAGATGTTGTTGGTTACAAAAGTGCTGCAGAAAAAGAAAGTGTCTGTTACACAGGGAAAATTTGTCTTCTCAGTTGTACCTCAGTTGTATGCAGTTTGCTGCTTTGCTTGGATATACTGAAACACAAATAATCCACATTTCAGCTCTATTTTAGAAGGTAGAGATGTTCCCGGCATCAGAATTTCCTCTATTTCAGATTAGTTCATCAGATTGGCTTGCATTTTTTCATGTAATCAGACACACACATGTCCTAAGTTCCTATGCAAAGGTATTATGTGAAGATGGAAGGATGTAAATTCACTTGAAGGAGGCTACTGAATGAACTGTGTATCAGCAGGCAAACCACACCATGACTGTTCATAATCTTTGTGTGCACATTGCCCCATATGGAGCAATTCCCAGGGTTAAGAACAAAATGTGTGGAGGGTGAAAAAAAATCTAGAAAGGTTATGGGATACTTGAAATGGCCAATTGATGTCACTTCCACTTGAGCATTCTGTGAAATAAACATTTATACTTTAATCAATGATGCTGTTAATTTCTTGGCATTCCTATGCCAAAATAATTAAAATCAATCAGAATTTACAAGGAGATTGCATAGTTACACTTAAGTCATCCTTGGTAAATTTTTGGTGCAAGCTTTTTCACCAAAATGTGTGGGTTTGTGTGAAATGATTTTGAATTGCCAGCCTTTATGGGTCTTTTTCTTCTACAGAAAGCAAAACTGATACAATATCTGAATGCTTCCAAAAGTGGCTCTTCAAAAAGTTGATTCAAGTCCAAATGTTCTTCAATAGCAACAGTGAAGGGGCAGAATTGAGTATAAATTTTGTCAAAACAGCTCTGTGTAACTTCGGTAAGTGTAACAGGGGATCTCCAAAGTGTCAATTTATCTCCATGGCACAGAGGCACATCCCTTCCTTCTTCAGCTGTTGCTAAAATTGGTATTCCCCAGAGAGAGAGAGAGAGATTTGATTGTAAGCGTTTTCACTGTTCAAGGCAGACCTACTTTTTGGGTTGATCCAGTTCATGTCACACCCCCATCTTTGCTAAAACTCAAGACCAAATATGTAAGATTTTCTCAGACTTTTTTGGGATTTTTTGTGTCAAGCATCTTTGGCATTTCATCGGCTATCTCTCTATTCTCAGACAAGTGCTCTGCTTGGGTCTGGTCTACCATGACAGCATTGCATTTTACTGGACCTGCTGTGACCACGGCACAACCCAACCCAACTCAAATCTACCCCAGGACCAGGTGGGGCAGTAAGAGGAGAGATGTTTCCTTGGCCCTGCTACCCTGGGTGGGTGTCCTTTGCAACTGTGTTGGGGACCACCATGGTGGGGCTGGAGGCACCTCATTGCCCTTGGAAGGACATACAATTGGCTGTTGTCTACAGCACTTTCAACACTCACAATTAGCTTTCTTCCCAGCAGAGTTAAACGAGATGTACTGAAAAGAGTTGACCATCAACAGGTATTTTATTCCAAGGTCCTCACCAAAGAGCTTCCTCCTTTCCCAGATCTTTGCATAGAGAAGGCCCTGCACAGATGTCTGGGTGAAGACTTAAACTAGACCCAGTTTCAAAATGAATTTACTTTTCTTTTTCTTTAAGCACAGCCTGTGTCTGAGATGGTATCACTCCAAAATTGCACATCCTGACTTAATGAGCTCGTATGGCTTGAGATATGTAACCCCAACCATTACAGAAAGCCTGATAACGAAGAATAAAGATACAACACAAGTGCTTTACATGAACACCAGCTCTGCAGGAGCAGACTCACTAGGATGCTGAGTCTCAGTTTTAAGGAAATTCTCCCCTAGACAGGAGGTACTGGAGTCTGTCCTTTAATTTGCCCTACTTTGTCTGATTCTTCCTCTTTCAAATGTTAACTCCCATTCCTTTCCAGGAATATAGACCATTTTGCATATTCAAAACTTTTAGAAAATTATCCAAACCTTTTGATATTTATCCAGACCAGATCTAACACAGAAGTTTCCAGTCAGCGATGAACCTAATAACCAATACAGCTAAGTAATAATTAACAACAATAATTAAAAACACATTGCAATAATAAAATTGTAATAATAAAGTAAAAATCCAAAGCTGAGCTGGGAAAATGGAAAGGACAATTAAAATGCAAATGCATGTTCCATAATAAAAGTACTCATGTCATTTTGTAGTACTGGCTCCAAAAGGTATGGCAGCATCCAAAACCGTGGAGCACTTTGCCTGAGTTTGCATGTTTTTAAAGCAATTGTCAAAAGACTCCTTGAAAAGGAAGCCTTGTGCTTGGAAACACAGGTGAATGATACTGTGGACCTACCCATCAGCCACTTTGGGTTGTACCTCATTGTCTATTTAGTTCAAGCCACCAAGAAGGGAGGGTTCATGCTAAGGTGCTGGACTGTGCAGTGTCTAAATCATAATGACAGAGGCTCAGACACCAGTTCCCTCCTGTCAAGTTTGTTGTCAGGGGATGGTAGCCTGGCAGACGGGTGGTAACAAACAGCTGGAATGCAATAGCAGCATTTACTTGATGAATGTGAATAAGAACCCTACTGTATTTAAAGTTGCTGTCTGCTGGCATCAATAGAATGCCATAAGGCAGTGAATCCTGCTTTGGTTTCAGATCTGATCTGAGGAAGTGGAGCTTGCACAGTCCAAGCTGAGATGTCACTGGGGTTTAAAATCTTGCTTGCAAGGTGCACTTTATAGGCCCAGGGCCCTGAACCTCTTCAACTATATTCTTCATTTATTCTCATCACTGTCTTAGGACCATGACTTACTCAAAATGTCAGCTGACATAAAGAAGACCAAGATTTGGTTCATCAGTTAAAATAAATCAGTGAATGGCTTTAGAATTTTTGGAGAAGTGTACAAGACCTGTTAGATGAGTATAGCTCTCTGGTTAAGGGTTTTAAACACATGCTCTAATTTCACAACAGTCCAAGGGAGTTAAGATAATGCTTAAATGTTCCTACAAATGTCTGGTCTGACATCATCCTACGGCCTCAGTTTCATTCACACAATGTGATGGGAGGCAGATTGATTTTGGCTTTATGCAGTGTGGATGAGAAAAGACTTACTTTTGAAAATGCGACAACTAAAACTGCAAATGATGTCCTGGGGTTACCTGGAGACAGGTACATACAAAGTGAATGCATTAAAATCTTCAGTGACAATCAATTACCCTTTAGAGTAGAAGACTTCATTACTAAAAGACTGGGAGGCTGTCAGTAACACAAAATAGCTACATATGCATGTATGTATATGTAGCACAGGCATGAGCCACATATTTCATAGCCTGATGTTTGGAAATACTGGGGTGTTCAGCTCAGAGACTTCAGACTGACTCCTTGGAATGTCAGTGGAACCTATTCCTTGATGTTGTGTCAGTCCTGTTTGGCTATCTCTTGAATCTGGGCTCAGCGGTTACCTGGGGATAGACCACAAACTTACAGGGACAGGACAAGGCTTTCTGCGCACAGAGAAGAAGCCAAGACATTTTATATCCACAGCTAGAGCTTGCATGAAACCTTACGGTTCCTTTTTGGGATGGATGAGAGAGAAAGAAAAGATTCAGACAGGCAACTTGGTTTTAGAGAGGCCTTCTTTCCTAACTACACCAATCACTGACAAAGCACTGCCAGCAAAGAAACAGTTGTGTAAGTTTAGTGCTGCTGCACTTTTCTAGCAAGCCAAGTGTTTTTTTCTGACTGCATGATAAATAATGATCAGAAGTATACCAGGTGAAGAAAAATGTGTGTATCTCCAGAAAGATTTTGTAAGCCTGCAACAGGTCTTCATTTTGACCATTCTCTATAAACTGAAGTTCTTAAGTACTGAAGTACTGAAATATTTTGTTTTTCACAGTAACACAAACCAGTTAAAATGGTTCAATGAGTTTGTCTTCCTTTAACCAACTGAAAACTTAAAGAAGAAAACAATTGAAGTTCCTCTGAATGTAAAATCACATCTTGTAATTTAGTGGCTAAATACTGATCTATTTTTATTAGTTTAGAAAAGTATTTTTTGCATACTCTTCAATTTGTGCAACATGCTGAAGCATGCTGGGATGAAGTTGCCCAGTGCACATTTCTGCTAGGCTGACAAAAGTACCCTAAGCAACAATACTTTTTTCTGGCTCATGTTTCATTACCTTCCTGAGCTGACCTTATGGAGATGTCTGTTTAAGTGAACCTGAGCCAAGGAAACTCCAGGCAACAGACTGAAAATCTTGGTTTAATTGAGTCATCATGCCAAGCGCATGGGAAGCCTGGTGACACTGACAGAGTGCTGTGCAGTGTTTTGGAAGGTTAGCTGCTTCCCCAGCCCCAGACATGCCAGGCCCGGATGAGCCTGAGGGACACAGCCAACCCATATGTGAGCAACAGGATGCAGAGGGTTTGCTGTGCGAGAGGCGTCCCACCGTCTGCCACGTGCCCAGCAGAACTGATGCATCCCACAGCTGTGTGGCTGCTCAGATGCAACAGTTGTGTGCCTGTACAGCAGAAATTTTCCAGGAAAAAGTAGTACTCCCTGCCTGAAACCAAGTGCGTGTTTGAGGCAGGGGCTGTAGATTCCCACTAAATAGGAGTGTGCATCACTCAAAGGCAGAGCTTGGCAGATCTCCAGGGGCAGAGGCTCAGAAGTTACAAACCAAACTCTGCCAGAGCCCTGGGGGAGCTCTTTTTGAGAAAACAGTGAACAATCAGACACAAATCCCAGGAAGGCTGTTATCCCCACTGGAAGCAAACCAAAGAAAATGTTCACACCAGTTCTTCTGCATAAAACCAGGGGTTTGGTGTTACTCTACTGACAGTGTAGTCAGTTGCCTGACTGGAAAAGTTGACTGGAAAAGGAGCAGTTCTCCATCTTTGCTTTCTCATGTGAGTTTTATTCCCAGAGTTGTGGTGATAATAGGAACATCTTCAAAATCTCTGATGGAACCAAGGACTGTATAGGCAGAAATTGAGCACAGCTGTGCCTAGTAAACAGTATTTAATAACAGCTCTAAAAGACTTCATGAATTGGGATCTTTTTATGAGTGATGCTGCAGTCATGTATGGGACTAATTTGGAGGCTTAAATGCAGGCCATATGTGGGTGCCCAGCGCTCATGATACAGTCGGTAGATTTTGTGACCTCGTGTATGTTCCTGATATTTCTTTTCCTTTCCTTAGGCTTCTTACATTTGTTCACAAACATACTCTCCTAGACTAAAGTGCTGTCTGTCCTGGTTACTGGCAATTTTGCCAATGACTTTTGTGGGACTGAGATTTAATAACTGCTGTATGAAATATTTTCATGCCTGGTGTATGAAGTAATTTCATACTCTGCAGACACTCTTGCTTTGATATATTGGAAAATGAGTGACATTTACTGTCTCTGAGAATTAAGAGTGCCACGTTTTCCAGGTATGGTCTAGAGTTAGCATGCAGGCTATAATTAAAAAACCTCAATGGTGCACTGATCACTGAAGAAGCATTTGTTTATTTGCCTACAGTGCAAGTTGGCCATTTCAATATAGGTCTATCTATAATTACATTAAAATAAATAAAGCTAGAGTGTCTGTGCTTTACCCAGCTGAGGACTACACTTGAGTTTTAGCAGAGCCAGAGGGATGAATTTAATTTGTTTAACAGATCAGTCAGATTGCAACTGGCCTTGTAAAACAAAGGTGATAACCAGAGATGCCAAAAAGAGCCAGCCACCTACGGACTCGGATCAAATGGGACCTTCTATGTGGGGCCCTGCAGTGCACTCATGACACCTGCACTTCAAAGGCAACCCACGGAAGAAAAGTGAGCCTGTGACCTTTGGCTCTTCACAACAAACAAAGAAGATCAAGAAGTGGCTGTTGGACTTTCTTAACTCCATTTGTTTTTTTGGTAGGAATACACATGTCATTAGACCCTGTACTGATTGGATTTGCTGTTTCCCTGTTTGTGTAGACCTCCTGAAGGAATTCTTCTGGGTTTAGAGTTTCTTACCTGTTCCAAAGAGCCAGGTATATATGGAAGAGCTACATTGGTAGGACATACTCTTTCACCAACAGTGCACTTCTGGACCTGTACACAACTGGAACAAGTTGAGCCAGTAAAGCACAGCCCTGGTGGCGTGTCTGGCCCCAGAGCATCAGGCATGGATGGAGGTTGGCTCTTCCACCAGTTTCATGTCCCTGTTGGACATTGCTGAGTCAACAGAGGTGTGCTGGGTGGACCTGGCCAAAGTAATTGCATTGTTCTCCTGAAGGCATTTGAGTTGCACAGCTAATTACAAAACCAAAAGAGGCAGCAAACTATAAATGCTCTAATTAAAAAATCCCTGTTCCTGTGTTTAATTGCGCTTCCTTACATGTGACATTATAATACTGTGAGTCCTCTGGTGTCCACTGAGTGTTTTGGGCAACAGAAATGGTAAGACTCAAGCTTTGACTGCAAGTATAACATAAAGTAAATCTATAAATGTATTTGAACTTGAAAATTATAAACTATAAATGGAAAAATATGCAAAAGCCTGTTGCAACTTTTCTCCTCTGGCATCTTTCATGATACTGGGGTAGAGCAGCTTTAATGTACCCTGGGACTATCCACAATGTGGGCACCAATGCAGACCCCAATTGTTGATCAGTTTTATTCTGACCTAAGTGTGGTCCCAGTTCTGGTTGTCTGCAGGAGATGTTCCATCTCTATTTGCAGTGCCATCATCCTTGCTTGCCCACTGCCCACGCTCTCAATCCCCCACCTTTCCTTCAGCTTTGCAACCACTGCAGTACCCCAGCATTGTGCAAGGGCTGGCCCTGGAGAACTCACTCCAGTAGCAGAAATGCAGTGAGGAAAGGAAAAAAAGAAAAAGGATATTTTCAGCCCAAGTCAACACATCTTTCTTTCTTATTGTCCATTTGCACAAACCATTGCTGAAGGATGAGGCAGGGGTGGGATGGAGTGCTCAGTGGGGACAGGGGGTAGGGCTGCTCTGGAAAGAAATCCTAAGGAAACTGCAGCCTCAGCTCTCACAGAGAGGAGCATATGAGGCCATGCCAACCAGGAATGCTGCTTGTTTCCACATGAGTTTTGGGTTCAGTTTTCTCACAGTTTTCCCCATGACAATAGCAATGAATGCATCCTGAGTGCCAAGGAGCTGCAGCATCAGTTGCTGTCTCTTCCTTGTCAAAAAAACTGATGTGTGACCTGCATACTACAGAGGAATTGGCAATTTTAGATCATTACTGGGGAAAAACATGGCAAAGATTAACTTGTCTCACCATAGTGCTGGTGTCTCCTGCAGCAGTGGAGGAAGGAAAGGCTTGACACCACACTGAATCCACTTTTGTCTTAGCAGGGTACTGGCTGCATCTGTTTGAAAGGCTTGTATTGTATCACTGCTCTTTGTTATCAGGTTTCCCATGGTGGTCAGTGTTACATATCTTACATTGTTTGAGCTAATTAAGCCGGGGAATCAGGGAAAGCACATTTCCGGCGGGGATTTATTGCCAAAAGATATTTCAGCTGAAGGGGGAAAAAAGGAAATCTCCCTTTATGTCCTGCATTCCTGAGCTGTTTCATAATATTCAGCGTTCAGCTTCATGGAAATAAATGGACAATAATGTCAGGAACTTTGAACTTGAGCAGTTTTCTTCTGTTTCGTTGAATTTAAAAGCACTATAAAGAAAGCTGGGGATCTGTGTAGCCACAAAAATAAAAATATTTGAATCATCTTGGTTGGAAACAGAGTTACATGTGTTTGTTAATAATTTACAGGCAAATGACTGTTTGCTTTCCTAGTGCTTTGTGTCACTATTATTTGCACCTGCTTTTACATTTCCTTACAAGAGAAGTGCAAGTTGGCAGTGTTTTACAACTCCAATGGTATCTATTTAGGATGCTGGAAGAGGGAAATGGTTCAGTACTGTCTGCACCCCGCACAGTGGTTCACAGCAGCACCAAGGGGTGCTCAAAACACTGGGCACCAGCAGGGCTGAGCCCTGCAAACATGCCTGGCACGACAGTGCTCAAGCACCTTTTACAGCACCTGCAGCTGCCCAGCAAGGGCTGCCCAGGGGCAGAGCCTTGTCTGCAGTGGGGTTGTTGGCCCAGTCGAGAGGGGAAGCTCTGCTCTTACGTATGGGATGTTATACACAGGTTCATTGTTAGGAAATCCTGTGTGTGAACAAAGCCCTGCTTTTCTTCCAGATAACAGTAATAATCACCGTCAGTGGGACTGGTGATGATGACAGTTTCTTCATTTTCACCAGTAGGTCTAAAAGGCTTTGCTGAAAGAAGTGAGGATGATGATCCTCTGCCTGCCAAGGTAAACCTCAGCAACTGGGGAGCATTACTGATTGTTAAAGGCATACTGTATTTTGGATGAGAAGGTCCTGTTTTCAGCTTTGTGTAATTTGCCAAGCTTTGGCTGTTCAGTATGAAATTGTCTTCAGATGTCCTCTGAAGAATGGTTTGTTTGGGGTTTTTTTGTTTTGCCTATTTTTTTTCTTTTGGTGTTTTTTTTTTATATAGTTAGTTTCAGCTGAAACTTTTCAGATCTCCCAAACATAACAAAAAAAAAAAAAAAGGATTTTCACCCACGGGAAAAAAACCCGCTGGAAACTTTATCTTTAGAAAGCATTGGCAGTATCCCTCATTTGAAGCAGGAACTGAAAGTCTGATATCACAATATTGTCAATGAAGAAAAATTTACCTTAAATTTACTAAAACTTAATTTCTAGCATTTGCTGTTTTGCACATGCTCACCAGAGAGAAGAGTGCTGCAGCCAAACTCCCCTGATATTCAGCCTGCCATGAGCAGGCTAGAGTGCAACCTGTCATTGCTATCACTTAATCCTTAGGTCAAGTGAGAACGGTCTTGGATAGAAGAGATTCCAGTGACTGATGGAATACGCAGGTGTCAGTGTGGAGCTGAAAGATAATAGTCTTTCCTAATTTTTTTTTAACAGCAAATTACATGCCAAAGCTCTTAAAACAATTGTGTTGAGATTGAAAAATCAGAAACTCAAAGTCAAATAGGAATAATTTCACAATTAAGGTTCTCTTCATAATCCCACACCAGTCCCTTTGTGAAGATTTGCTTATTATGATCCATTTTAATTAAATGATGATGCTAATTTTTTTCCCCAAGTCCCCATCCTCATGTAGTGAGAGAATGACTGTGCTGTTAAAATTAATGAAGACTGTATTGTGAAGAAAGTCCTTGGCTGTAGAGTCCTCATCCCAAGTGCTCCTTTAGCTGGAAGACATGCGGCCCATGAGGCAGAAAGTTACAAGAAGGTTTAAGATTATGTGGTGTCTTAGGAATCCTTGCTCCTGCATACTTGCTCCTGCCACTGCATCTGGGTATGGTGCTGACAAAGTCACTTAAGGCAAGTTTTTCACTGGTGTGTGCTAAATGCAAAGCTCTCACTTCCAGGGCACCTGCCCTGGCATCCAGAGGCTGCTGACCCTGCTGCTGCTCTTCCCAGGTGAGACACCAGGCAGGCAACACTGGGAGAGAGAATCTCAACCAGCAGGCCAGAGCTCCCTGCTCAGTTTCCCTGTGCTTTTATCCTGGGAGTAAATGAGCCAGACTAAAGTGCAGAGCAGGTCGATACCAAGCTCCCATTCAGATAAGTACGACACGTGTAATAACCATTCGTAGGCAGAAACCTGCTCTGGTGCATGCAATAGACTTTGGGAGGGAAACAGCTGGGGAGAAAGGCGGTGTGGAGCTTACTGCAATGTTTCCTTCTACTCTTTCACTGAAACATGGATCACATGGGTAGGCCCCTTGAATGACCTGCTGAGCTGATAGAAGATAGAAGGAAAAACATCTGAAAGTGCCCCTGGAGGTCACAAGGAATATGAGTGCTATGTAAACAGCACAAAGTCTTAAATCAAGCCGCTAAAAAGCCTCTCTGAGCAGATCATCTTCTCACCTCCTTTCCACCATGAGGAAAAGTAAGGCAAGAAGAAAGGGAAGGAGGGAAGAGCATTGAATATTTTCTTTCATTTCACAGGAGCTCAGATGTTGGACTGGTTGCAAATTTTCATTATGTGCAAAAAGGAGTGCCTCAGGTTTTTGGGCTGTTTCTGCCTTCCATCTCCAGTCCCCAGTCCTATCATACTGAGAGTCTGGTTACAAGTCCCAGATGCTTGGAGAACAAGCTGCAAAGGCAGTAACGCTGCCTTGTCTCAGCAGCATGGGGATGAGGAGGAAAATAGGGTCCTTACTGCCTCTCCAGCTTGGCAATCTCAGTGCCCAGAGCCCAGCAATCTTCTGGGCTGAGAGCAGGTGAGGAGCAGCAGCAGCAGCAGCTCAGGATATTCCCGAGGCCATGGATTGAGATGGGGCTGCTGCAGCTTTAACAGAGGTGACATCAGCCTTGGCAAACGTGACCTGCTCTATTATTGAATTGTGTGGTGCTGTTTTGCTTTTGCTTTAATATTGGTAATTATGCAATTTCTAGACAACTTCCCTGTCATAACCAGGGCAGCAATGCTGACAAAACAGGCTTTAAATAAGCACTTGTCAAAGTAACAGCTATTTTTGTTTGCCCTATTTAGCACTGTGTTTAAGGTCTACAGTGGAAATCTCAGACAATTTTAAATACATGGTGCAGTTACTTTATCACTGCATCACAATATTCAAAATCCCCAAGGCCTGGAAAACAGAAAAGTGTTTTGACAGCACCTTTTGGTGGTTCCTGCCTGCCCGTG
This sequence comes from Hafferia zeledoni, assembly GCA_035583235.1. Taxonomy (NCBI): domain Eukaryota; kingdom Metazoa; phylum Chordata; class Aves; order Passeriformes; family Thamnophilidae; genus Hafferia; species Hafferia zeledoni. Next base: position 44,113,533 of record JAWWEV010000083.1, read on the forward strand.
AAGGTCATAGTTTTTGCAGGACCTGCTTGAGAGCCAGGAAGCCCAGAGAAGTTTAGGGTTCATGAGCCCTTCTTTCAGACTGTAAGGACTGTTGGGCAGAAGAGATTGACAATGCTGCTTTCCCCCCATCTCTGAGATCTCTGGAAAGTTCTCCAGTGGAAAAGAAAGAACAAAAACACCACCACAAGATGTAGCAGTCCTGCTGTTCCTCAGGCAAGAAGAAAACAGAAAGCACTCTCAAAGCCTCTCTGCTCATCATTAAGAAAACACAAGAAACCCTTCTTCTCTTCCTTTTTAAGCCCTGTCTGAGGCCACAGTCTCCAGGCTTCTCAGGCACTGGGCTGCCTTGTTTGCCCAGTGCTGGGAGCAGAGGGCACAGGTACAACTTCAGCACATGGTGAGCGGTGTCTTACCCAAGGTGCTGTGAAGGGGCATCTGCAAGGCCCCAGCCATGCAGCAGAGTAGGGATGTGCACAACCTGAAATATGTGGAAGTTCACTCTTCAGATAGGGAAGGGAGGCTAGGTGGGCAGTGGCACAAATGTGACAGTCATTAAGGAGTTCTTCCTTCAGGAAATAAAGTCACCAGCCAAGCACAAAAGTATTGCAGAGTAACATGTGGGAGCAATTGCATTCTGATTTATTTAGGCTATTCTTTTTTTTTTACCCCCTCTGTCTCCAGACTATGGACTTCCTAGCCTGTCTATTCCTGGGCAGTTCGTGATGTGTTTCCAGAGAGTTTCTGGAGCTCTGCTCAGATGGCCACCTCACACAATTACCTTAAAAAAGCTCTGGGGAGGAAGAAAAATATCCACAAGGATTCTTGCTGCATTTATGAAGAGGACAACGGCAGTGAAAACATTTGGGGGTCCTGTGTTTTGAACAACACCCTTGCTTTCCCCTCATTCTCATCTGTACCAGCGGATGCCAGAGAGACAGCCAAAGCAAACACAACACATGGGAAACGGTCTGTAAATCTAAAACAAAAGAGGTTTTCTTTTATCAGCTGTTTCCTGTTGTCAAAAATAAATTATCGCATTAACAGTGCATTTTTCAGTGCACTATGTATAGAAACATGGTGAATTATTTAACTTTTTGAGCAGAATTTAATTTTATTGCATATATTAAAACAATCCTGGTATTAAAATGATATCACCTATGTCTATTTATCCCCGTTGCATTCCCTCTCTTCTTTGGTGAAGGGCTAAAAAAACCCCACCTCAGTAGCTTAGTAGGTTAGGCAAAAAATGCTTTAAATTATGGTGATTGAATGGCACCTGCCTTATTTCCCTGAGCCTGTCCTGCTCTGCTGCTGGAAGCACGCAGAGAGGCTGGTGTGGATGCAGGCTGACCTCACATTCCCAGAAATCCCTGGCTGCTGTGCTGTGGCTCTCTATCTCCTGACTCCTAAATGAGCTCCTGCAGCACCGGTCACCCACTGCTCCAGAGGGTGAGCTAAGAAGCCGAAAATAGCCTCTTTTCTGATAATACAGGGCTCTGCTTATAAAGGCAGTGTTCTGGCATCCCAGATAAGATGTGCACAGCCTCCTTTGGTTGCATTTTCAGCCTCCTGAGCCTTTCTCTGCCTGCCAGAAGGGCTCATGTGGTGCTTTGCCTTATATGCAGGTGCTGCTGGAAGTGCCTTTCCCGGAGATGGGTCTGACGGGTCCAGTGCAATCACGGTCAGGGTTGGGGGTTGCCTTGCTCGGTGCAGCACTGGTAGGAATGACCAGGGCTGTGTTACAGAGCACTTCAGAGCTACAAGGGGTGGGCAGGCCCCAGGTGAGGGCAAAGGTGTTTCCAACACCCAGGGCTGCTGTGGGGGCAGGTAAACATATTCTGCTGCCCCACCTGCCAAGTGCAGATTGTACAGTTTGTGTGTGAGAAAGGGAGTGAGCTGTGAGAAGAGGGAATAGTCCCCTGAAATTGTGGGAACCATGAGTTTGGTGGGCTGATAATCCTTGGTTTAGGGAGGCAATCATGGTCTCTGAGATGTGATAATCATGCTATTTGACAAGCATTAAGATATATTCAGCTCGGATGGACTGCTGGCTGTAGAGACATCACAAGCAGATATTTGGAGCACTTGTAGGGGTGTATTTCATAAGCAGAGCAGTGTGCTCCCCTTTGGCACCTATATTTGCATTTATATGGAATCATGATACTTGTGCATGGATATCCCATCAAATACCACTGGCTGGGCAGGGCTGCTTCTCTGAGTCCCAGCTGCTTTATTTCTGAGTGAGAAGTACAGAGCCTGGTTAGGTGAGCATGTAATAAGTATATTCCAGAGCAGGGAAAACAGTGGCCAACCAGGATTAGACAATGCCTACCATCAGTAACTAGTTCAGTCCTACACCCTAGGATTAGGTTCTCTGCCTCCAGAAATGGTGCTAATTAGGAAACACTTGGAAAAGTAGAATTTCCTGCTACTCTGGCAGCTCCTCCTCTTGCCACAAGAGTCTCTGCACTTCACCTGGCATACTGAAAGTGGACATTAGCAGAGCCTGTCCCTTCCACTCCACTGTACCTTTATGGGAGAAACAAGCCTGGAAGGTGTGCTGTGGTGATCTCTGTGGAAACCTGCTGCAGTTGTGTGGAACACATCACACCTGTGCTGCTTCAGCATTCGTCTCTCTCAGGTTAGAAACTGCCATGGCATCATCATGGAGTTAAAGTGCTGCAGAATATTCTAGACAGGATGAAGGTATTTTAATGTATGCTGATGCCTGGTTTTGAGCCAAGGAGTTTAGCATATATTTGCATACATGATTTCAAATCCTAGTGTAAATAAGACATAGATATTAACTGATAACAATGTTCTCGGAAAAATATGACTAGAAACACTGGTTGCTTTGAGATTTGATAATCATATAGTCTAGCAAGTGTGAATTAGGACAAGTCAACCTGCCTAAAGTATCAGCAGCAGTCATATCTTGAACAGGCCCTTACTTTCAGAGTGTTTACAGATGGCAGGATATTTCTGTGGAGCAACAAACTCTTGGTCATGGAAACAATGCACCCAAATCTGATGTGTTATCCTCTGATTTCCATCAGAACAGCCCAAGCTGAATGGTTTGCCAGAGCTCCCATCGGCTGTGTGACATGCTCCCTGCCTCAAAGGATGGTCCATCCCAGGGACTTTGTCTGCAATTTCAGCACAGGGGAGTTTGGTCAATGGGACACTGATGTTCAGTATGATGTCATTTTGTGAGGGTAGGGGCAGGCTTAGAAGGACGGTTGGCACTGATGCTGTCTGTGTTTGTGAGGGTTGGACTAAAGACATATGTGGCTACAGTGTCATTAAATAAGCAGGCCTAAACACATTAAGAAGCATTTTGCTTCTTCTGAGTTTGTTCCATGAATTTTTGGTTCAGAAAGGCTTCTATTTCTTTATATTTGTGTCAACCCACTAGCACTGACAGGATATAAAAGCCTAAAAGTCTAAAAACCCAAGTCTGCTGGGTCTGAGCCTGCAATACCTGTCAGATGTGTACCTTGGATATTTTTGCTTTTTATTGATTTTCATATTTTTTTCCATAAGATTTCTTTGGAAATGGGATTTTCTTAAATCCTGTGTGTTCTGTGCTTGGGAGAGAAGGGTTTTGCACACCCTACCTCTGATGGGCATAGGTGGGGAAGGACTCAGAAGTTCCCCTCTACCTCCTTGCAATGATGTTGATCTGGCCAGCAAAATTAATGAAAATTCCCACACCTTCAGGAAAATCACCATGATTTTTTTATTTTTTAACAGAAATTTGAGTCTGCCTTTTCCTATGACTCACATGGGCCCCACCAGCCTGCAAAATTGTAATTCCAGAGCTTCTTGCAATAGGTGCAGCCAGTGGTATATGCAGGAAAACTCTTCGTAGGTACTGTGCATCAGTGATGGAGGAGAAGAGGTGTTTTGACTAGACCAGCTAAAGAAGAAAAGGTTTCCCTAGCTTTCCCTAACTCAGATATGACACCCTTTTTCTTTTCCCTCCTGTGACTGAAATCCTCATGTCTTATCATAAGTGAAAAGGGAGCCCCTTTTAAAGCAGTTACAGACTTTGAAAATATTATGTTAAGCCTTTTTTTCAAGGAGGTATGTCATGAAATGCATGGGCCTGAGTCTAATCACTGAATCAGTCACTTGTTCTTGGAACTAAAGTCCTTCCCAACAACATATTTCTAGCTCTGCAGCCTCTTAAAAAACAGTGGGCCAAACAAGTTGTCAAAAGCTATCAGGTGCTTTGGTTTTACCTGGGGATCCTTTCAATTGAATGAGAATGTGGTGGGAGTTGTGGTTCCCTCAAGGAGCAAGATGTCAGGAAAATGACCTGCTCAGGACTGCCCAGACTGGGATAGAGAGCTCAGGAGACTTGTGAAAATGGAAAACAAGAGCTAGAATCTTTCTCCTTCCCTCTTGAGCTCTGTTTTTGTTTCAAAGGTGGTTCTATCCTTTCCCAACCGGGTATTTAGGGTCTGGTTGGAAACAATTATTATCATTCACATGAAGTACTTTATTTCACAATTAAGACTGTGTAGCAATAGTGATTGAGAATTCATGTCTTCCAGGCATGGGGTAAATGAGTGCAAATAAAACATCTCACCACTGTTGTTCAAAGATGTGGCCTTTTATTCATGTTCACAAGGTTAAGAGTGTCACGTTATTTTTTTAGAATGTCTTTATCCTGTGAGGTTACTGTGTGCAAAATTCAGAGCTAGGATCAGCTCTAACACTGCAGTGAACTGGCAGATCAGCCACCTCAAAATATTTTTACTTAGCCCAAGTATATGTGCTACTGGCAACACATAAAGGATTGGTTTGTAGACCCCATTCTGAGCAAGGTCAGCCTGACAAATGAGCAGATTCTCCTTGTGTGTTAAATACTAATCAGAAAAAAGGGATATAAATATTACATCCCATCTCAGGTATAATATACAAAAAATTGATATACTGGGCAAAACCCTGAGGTCTCCATTCCTGAGCTGGTAGTGGACAGCTAACTGAGAAGCCTTGCAAGCTTGTCATATTTTCTTTCTGCCAGGCTGGCCATGTGCCACACATGGTACAAGGCAGGGCAACTTGATGGCTTGGTCCAAAGAGCTGATGTTACCCCATGCCAAGGTGTGCATCCCGGTGGGTCACCTCTCTGCAGCAGGGTTGGGTTGTGCACCCCAACACCCTCTGCACTGAGCATCCACTCAGGGAAAGGGCAGGCCCATGGCTCTGCTCCTTGCCCCCTTACCCTGCCCACATACCAATAGTCCTGCAAACATTGACCTCAGCAGCTCTCCCTCTGTTCTGGGCTGGGACAGCCAGGAGGAAGCAGGGCAGGAACTGTGGCTCTCTCCCAGAAAATGTTTTTCTTAGGTTTCCTTCCCTTCTGCAGTGGGATCTTTTCAAGCTAATGAACCTCCATGAAAGGTGGCTGTTGAAACCACAGGAAAAAAAATATAATATGCTAGCTCTGAGGCCGAGAACAGATATTTGGTAACAGCTCCCCAGGTTTCTCCAAGGGGCAAATCAATGTTCCACTGAAAAATCTTGTATTTCCCTCCACCTTTTTACTGATCAGCTGGAATTTCATGGTGCTTAAATACAGGCACTTAGGAAAAGTAGAGGTCAGCTCACTTAGTGCTTTCTACAAGCCATCTTGATGTCTTGATGACATCAGAAGAGGATGCTTATACAGGAAAGCTTCTTTAAGCATGGAGAATACAGGGCTGGAGGGGTGAGGCCTTTTTTTCCCCATGATGGGTGATTTTGCCAGAGGATATATTGCTTGAGTCTCAGTCCCATGCTGTGGCTTTTTATTTTTAGTTTGGATGTTGGCTATTGGCAATCATGATTGCAGTCTCTCAGAGCACTGCTTCGGGTGACATTCATCTGGAGAATGTTGAAACATAGGGGAAAGAATTATAAGCAGCAGCTGCAAGACATTTTTCACCCCAAAGGGCAGAGAAAAAAGCCAGCACAACTTTGAACCATGAGAGTTCAGCTGAGGATAGGAGCCAACCCTTTCATCAAGCTAGCACAAATCCCACAAGCAGACAGATCTGTGCAGCGTGGTGATTTCTGAGTAGAGTTAGTCTTGATCTGCTATCTCAACAGTAGATTTGGACTGGGATCAACTCCCAGCTCCTGACAACAGGCCAGGTGTGTCTCCTCTGCCAAACTGCCCTTTGCAGCTGGAACAGCACTGTGGCCTCACAAGGCCATGATGACTCTCCTGGTCTCATAGCCTGGACCCAGCACAGGTGGGAGCTGCTACATCCTCCCACAGGGAAGGAGGAGCAAAGCTGCAATTGTTATTCAGTTTCCATCCACTGAAGGTAGGGAAGAGAGCTGGCCTGAGCTGCTTATGGGTCTTCTCCCATCAGGAGCATTTTTTCCTTGCAAATTCGGATGTTATTCCTCTGCTGCTGCCAAGTCACAGGTACCCCACTGCAGTTCAAAATGAGCACGGCAAGCTCCACATTGAGACTGAGAGGTGCCACAAAAATGTCCACTTATTTGAACTTGGCATTGGTGAATAACAGGTCAGAAAGGACCTTCTTGTCTAGTTCAAACCTCAAAGTTAGAGCATGTCTGAGCAGTCTGTGTTGGGATGCAAGGGCTGCTGCAGCCCTGCCTGTGAGCTGTGGTGGGTATGGGCTGTCTGTCCCACCTCTGACACAGGCAGGCTACTGAAAGGCAGGAACAGGACGTGTTCAGGTTCACCCTTGAAAAATATTTGTTAATGTGAATACCATGGAGACTAGAAAAAGACTGCCAAGCCTTTCCAGGCTCTTGCCTTATCATGGTCCTCTTTGCCTGGCTACTATTGAAATCCTACCCACCAAAGCTTTGCTGTTGTTACTCAGACTAAAGCCAAATAAATGAGGACTAAGCTACCCAACTGACCCACCATGTCTGCCTGTTCTCCTGGGACATGGATGTTCTCAGGATCCAGGGCCATGTGCCCAGTGAAAGGTAAAGCTGATGGAACCTGAGATGGCTGCAGCCCTCTCAGCGTAGTTATGGGTTTAGAAGTCAAGTCAGTGTTAACAGATGCCTGTGGCTTTTTATTTTCTTTTTACTTTAAGGATGTGTACAGCTATCCATCCAGCCATCCTAGGCTGCTTTTTTTCACAAAGACTTAAACATATGTATTTATACAAATACACATGTACATATGTCAATGTTTTTGTGACCTAGCATTTATAGGATACCAGACACTTCCCAAAGCTAAATCTGACATATTATCCATCTATACATTCAGAAACATTCCTGGTATGCTTTAGAATATGCATAAAGGCTTTTGCTATTTCTGCTGTTGGAAGCTAAGTTCAGTCCACATTAATCTGATACCATGATTTTGCACTTGTCTGTGGACTTTGTGCTGCACACCCTTTGCTCTGAACTGCTGTAGGATTCTTTTCCACTCATTGATATCAACTGAAGAAGAATTTGGAGTGCTGGGGTGAATGGGGGAATTGTGGGCGAAGGCACTGAAGCTTTACTGACACTCAGGCAATCTCATCCCTGTCTTCCCTAAAGCAATCAGGTCCCAGCTTCAGCTAAAGCACAGCTATGAAAGCAAGAACAGGTTCAAAGTGCAAATAAATACGTGCTTGAGGGCTCCCTGTAGGGATGGAAGGTGAGCAAAAACAAAGGCAGAGACATGGTAAACATACCCAGCCTGTCTGGAAGGAAGAACAGGTTTTGATAGGATGGGGAGATGGGAGAACATACAGTGCTTTCTGAACTCTGCAAGTCGTCTGATCCTTCTTACAGACAAAAATCACATATCTAATTGAGATGGGAGGGAGGTTTATACACTTAATACTTGTTAAGGATTTTGCCTTATACATAGCCTAATTTAGTCATCTCCAAGGCTTTCTCCAAGGTACAGGAGGAAAATTGTGTTGATGTCAGTGAATGAGAAACTACCACTCTCACATCAAATCTAGACTCTTCCTCTGAATCTTGTGTGTTGTCTGTATATTTACCCACACACCCTCCACCACCCTATCCCCACCTCTAACACACATAAATCTGGTCTCCTAACAGCAGGCACGTGGCTTCAAAAGGACTCTGGGAAGAGTAATACAGTTGTTGTGGGTACGCTAGGACTTCCATGGGGTGAAGATGGCTATTTTCAGTTTTCCCAGATGTACAGTAATTCAAAGATGCACAGAAGAAGAGCACTGATTTAAGATGAACAAATTATTCTATAGAGACAGACAGGTCTTATTATAGAACTCCTTTTCAAATGGAGGCTCCAGTGTGAGAACATTTTGGGACCTCAGGTCCTTTGACAGGGAAAGAGAGTGTTCCTGATCAGACCAACAGGGACTCCCTGTTGCATTCAAATGTTGACTGTGAAAAAGTGAAGTGAGTGAAGTTTTGTTTTGCTTGACTGAGCTTTACAGTTCCAGTTATTGTTTTGAAAAGTGAAGAGATACCTACTACATCTCCTGGGAAAGTGAGTAGTGGCTTGCTTTGGAAGAAGCCGCTATTATGGTGAGGTTCTCAGCTTAGTTCTCTATTTTTGGCTTTATGTATTCATGTCTGCTCGAATTTCCCCTGCAATAACAGCTTTGTGATTAAATGACTAGAATAAATGGTTTCAGAGCATCTGGGAATAGGCAGAAATGTAATTATTCATTTATTGATAGCAAGGTAGGTATTGATTTATATAGGATATTAAATGCTCTGCAGCAGGGAAATGAAATACTATTAGTATTTTAAGAGAGGAAATATTGCCACCTTGTTTTCTACTTTTAAGCACCTGTGGGGAGAATACTACTTTGCTGATGTTAGACTGAATCCTTTGAATTATTTAGGGATTTTCAGCATAGGCTGATGCAAGTGTAAAAGCCTGTCTGTGATAAGTCAAATTTGTTAAAAACCCTACCTCTTCTTCCTTATGGTCCTTTATTGTTAGTCACCTACGGTTCTTGCCTAAAGGAAATACAGCCAAGTAGAGAGTTCAATTAAGAAATCTATCTGTCTCCCTACCTCCATGTCTGTGTTGTCTCTTTCTCTTCCCCTCCATGGATGATACCACAATTGCTAGACATTACATTTTTATAATCTTTATTTCAAACTAGGCTCTCATAAGCATCCTATTTCAGGCGAGATATGTCATTATCCCTGTTACAGTGGAGCAATAGCTTTATAAAGGCAAGGATGAGAAAATTCAGTTAATACGTGAGTGAGTTCCTGTGGAGCAGAAGCAATGAAACCCAGGGAGGGACTCATCTAAGTGGGTTTCTGATGACTAATAACAGCCAAGCTCTTGTAGTCAGTCCTTCAGCAGATAAGCAAAGAGGGTCTCTCTTCTCTACCTAGTCCTTTATTTTCACAAAACCTGTAGGGATGAGGTATTTCTGAAATTTTACCTCTCTGTCAATGTGCCTGAAAACAAAAGGCTTCAAGAGTTACCAGGGGAGATTAACGGATGGGCACTCAAGCAGGCTGTGTGAGCCTAATTTATAAAGGAAAGCGCCCCAAAAATGAATCCACAGTCCTTGAACCACGTGTGCAAGAGCAACTGTAGCACACCCTAGAGGAGGAGGAGGAGGAGGAGGGTTGCCATGGTATGCACTGACCCCACCCCATCCCCAAAACACAACAGTTCAGTTCCTGGTGTGTGGGAAGGTGCACAGGGCCTCTGGCCTCCCCAGGGACACCCTGTGACCCACAGGAGAGGCAAAGTCATGGATCACCACCACATCCTCCCTTCACTGCAGCATCCTCTCTGCTCTTTCAATGGCTCAGTAATCCCTTCCTCATCCTCCCCTAAGTGTTCCCTGCCAAAGCGTTACCAGTAATTCCCAAATTAATGGCAATTTCTTCTGGCAGGGTTTTTCCCTGTTTGCTTCCTTATTTTTAAGTTTCTGTACCTTTTCCAGATGTTTCACAGGGCTGGCTATGGTTCACCACAGGGCTTGTTTAGCTGGCAATCTTTTGCAATGTTTTATCTTTTTTATTGCTACAAAACAAAATGCTTCTCATACTTGTGTCTTCTGGTGATGAGTATGTTTCAAATACATCACTGATGCACTTGGAATTGTAAAGGGAGACATTTCTCTCCATGTGGCATATTGGCATTGACAGATAGGGGCTGTCAATACCCACCAATACAAGTATGTCAGAGCTTTCTTCCTGCACAGCATTTATGTTCAGTAAAGCCTTCCTTCCATCTCTTTTAGCTTTCTCTTCAGGCCTCAAATTAGAGTTGCTCAAACATTTTTTCTTTTTTTTTTTTTTTTTTTTTTTTTTAAGAATGTGGCCTATCAAATACACACAGGTCTCAAACACCCAAAAAGTTTGCTTCCTATAGGCAATATTCACCAGTTCTTGAGGGAGAAAGAAAAAAGGCAGGTCAGAGCTAAGATGAAGTGAGTGCATTCCAGTTTGAACTAGGAATACCTGCACAGATTAAATAACAATTTTGAGGCCCAAGCTGTGCTTCTATTCCCACCAGTGTTGTCAAAACAGTGTTAACATAGCTGGGGACAAACAGTGCTGCTCAGGTTGAACACTGGTGTATTTTCATTTAGTGGAAGATATTGCCCATCCCACCCAACCAACAGGCTCAGAACCCGAGTTACCTTCTGCAGCTCAGTTGCAGTGCCCAACTCAGGCCATTATAAATGCCAGACAAAAACATCTACTTAAACCTTTTCCATGAATATGCTTTGTTTTAAGACCATTGGCCACACCTCTGTGTCCCTGAGGAACTGAAGTTGAAGAATCACAATGATAAGTCAAGTTCCAACCATCCTAAGCTTTAAGTAACTGGGAAGCATTCAGCCCTTTGCACTATTTTAAATAAATCTGCTTAAAACCACACACTTGGGGACTATCTATGTGACAAATCTTCACATCCCATATGTGAAATGATGGGGCAGTTTTGCCTTAGCTAGATAGGATCCAGCTGCAGTGAGCTGAGAGAAGCAAAGCCCCAGAGCACTTTAAGCCACCTCTCACAGGTTTAGGGTGGTAGAAAGTGGTTGCTGTGGGTATCTCTCCCTACTGAGGGTGTTTAGTTGATTCCTTCAACTCTCTGTTTCTTTGGCTAAGAGTTGCATCACACAGCCAGGAAGCCATGCCCAGTGCTGCTCTGGAATACAGGCACTAAATACTGAATGATCCAATAATCCTGATAACATGACTGTGGGCAATTCATGAAGAAAACATGAACTCGTGGATGTTCATCAAAACCGTGAAGTTGGCAACTATAAACTGAGAAATTCAAGGCAATCATGCATTGATCATAGATGAGTTGCAACCAAGTTTTAGCCAGAAATTGTTTGCTCATTCAGACTCCTAAGCACAGTATTAATGCTGGGTTTTTTTCACAACTGATTCAGAAATAGCCATAAACACCATCAATTTCTCCAGTGTGTTAGCTTATCTTAGGATGCATTAGCCTACATGAGTCCTGGAAATTTTCAGAACGTGATTTGACTCCATTTTAGCTCAAGATCTAATGCACATACACTGAAAATTTTGGCAAAACTGCAAGAAATTGCAATGAAATGCTCTTGCTAGGAACAAAACGCAAAAGAATTTGGGAATTTCATTTAAAATGCTCTTGGTGCTGCTTATCAGCCTTCCAGAAACAGTTTTCCAAGGGCACATCCATGGAAGCACTTTTATTTCCAAACTCACAGTAGTAAGTGATTCTTCTTCCAGATTGATGCAGGTAAACAAAAAATTATTTTGAGTTACTGTGTAATATTTGATACATAGTCTTTCTGTCTATCTATCTGGAGACATGAACAGCTGCTGCATCTACATTGCACACCGTGTCTCTGGTTTTACCTCAGTTCAAACTTTTTCATCTTGACCTCCCTTTTTGTTTGTAAGTCAGAGATAACGATGTCTTCCATTTTCTATCTTTTCCCTTGTTTTAGAGATATGTTAACAGGAAAACAACTGTCAGCTCCCTTAATGTATAGTGCAGCTCCAGCACCTATCCAAGTTAATTAATAAAAAAATAATTTCTGATTATTTCAGATGAGTGCCTGACAAAACCCTGTATGTGCTACTTTTGAATGTAATTATGAATAAATTTCTCACATCTTGTTTCTTAAAACTGGAAATGAAGTTCACTTCCTCCCCTCCCCAAAATGTTTTAGAATATGTTTTCTTTACATTGGCTTTCCCATTTTTACCACTATCTTACATTCCTGTGACCTAAATACTCTCCAGAAAGACACTATGTCTAAGGTCAATGAAACAGGAAACTGAAGCCCTGAGAGCAGCCACAGAAACTGCCTTTACACTCTGCTCCTTCTAGCAGCAATAGTTAAGTTTAGTAGCAACTATTATTAAAGAGACCAGGACACTTCAGTCTAGAGAGAGATGTCTGGGGCCAAGGTGGGCTACAGCAGCGTGTTATAAAGACACAAATGACTGGAAAAGGTATAAACAGAAGGATCATTTGCTATTCTTGACAGTGAAAAGGGGGTACCCAGTGAATTAATCAAGAAGTGGATTTAAAACAAATCAAATGAAGTCACCAGAAGAGTCTTATGCTGGGAAGTCACTGCCACAGGATATTTAGATGGCAAAGGTATACACAGGTTCAAAAGTTTATTGCATAAATTTTTTTTTTTTTGTGGGGGGGGGGGGGCGTTAAGTTTTATTAAACATGAAAAATGAAAATGCAACCATGAATATCAAAGAGAAGAGTAACAAAGAATAGGTATTTACCATTTCTTAGTATTTCATTTGTTGTCCAATAGCTCAGGGTGAGGTGTTTTTTTGGATGACCAGGCAGAAGATTTCTAACAAACACATGTAATTAAACTGTGGAGCTGATTGCTAAAGTATGCCATGAAGGCCAAGAGCAAAATGCCATCAAAAAGTGATTGGACAGATTGAGATCAGACAAAACTCTTGAGGGATGTTAAATACAACAATGTGAAGGCATCCTTCAGTTTGGCTTGTCAAAAGCTGGAAGTCCATGCCAGAGGAAGGATGAATCTGAATTTGCCCTTTTCCTGCATGTTTCCTGAAGCATCTGCTCTCACTGGCTGCCAGAGACAGCCTTCTGGGCTATTTGGTCTGACCCTGCTGGATGTTTTGCAGGTTTGCAGCCGAATGATCAGTAGTGAAGTGGCATTTGGATCATCCTCAAAACAAAAGTGATGCTGAAAGGCATGGAAAAAGGAGAGGTAGTTTACAATCCCCCTGCAGCCACGACTTGTTTGCAGCCTCAGAGGGATGACAGCACATCTCTGAGAGTGTGCTATAAGCCTAATGGATCTGGTTGCTGAATTCCACAAAAACCCAAGTTTGACTGTTTTTGTTTGTTTGTTTGCTTTTTTAACCTAAAGTTTTGGCTGCAAGAATTATATAAAGGTGGGGAGTGTTGTTACAACTGGGTTAAACCTTTGTGAAAAAGATAGTTTAAAGGATAATTAAAAGGATAATTAAAAGGATAATTAAAAGGATAAAAGATAGTTTAAAGTTTCAATTAACACGGCTGTAAAAGGCATAAAGAACATCTCGTCTCCTCCTCTTCAACTCTCTGCAAAAGGCAGCCTGGGTGTTTTTTGGGGATTTGGCTGCTCTGCACAGCAGTGCCTGGGCTGAGTGTTGTTTCAGGGGTGTGTTGAACTTGCTTGTTGCTGTAGGGAAAAAAAAGCTAAAGGTGTAGAGGGAATAACAGAGCTCACAGATGCAGAGGAAAGTTTTAGCAGAGTCTGATGATTTTGGCAGAATACTGGCAGCAGTACTGGGGGTAGTGACCAAACGAGGTTAGGAGTGGAGAGTAGGGAAATTACCTTTTCTGTTGTTGTTATTTTGGTTTCCTCTGTGCTGAAAGAAGCAGGGGTTTGTATAGCTTTCCAAAGAAACAGAACTGCAGCAGAGACACCTGATTGCATCACCCATCTCTCCTCCTAAATGGAATAAGCTGTAAGAGTTTGAATTTTCATTAACCACTCAGCCTGGAGGGATAATAAGACATTTTACAGAAACCAGAGAGACAGGCAGGATGGCCTGATTCTGTTTGCAGTGTGATGCACAGTGTTTCCACTGATCATGAAGAGGTTTGACTTCTTGTTTCTGTCGTTCCTGAGTTTCCATCAGTGAAAGGGAGATATTTGGGATGGTACCAAGCTGCAGCAAGAAACACTCCCCAGCTTGCAAACGAGCTCTGTGAAACAGCATCCATGCATTTTTCAAGAGGACCTTCATGAGGCAAATCAGCCTCAAGCTGATTTTGAAGTGTGCCAGGCTAAGTCTTAATTCCTGTTACTTTAGGTACCGTTCTGTCCCCAGATCACCCAACTTCTGTACTCCTGAGTCTACAGAAAGCTGTGTAGGTTCTGATTGGGAACTGAGGGGATCAGAGTGAGGATGAGGCTGGTTACCCAAAGCAAACTTCCATACATGCAAGAGCATCTCTCAGATGTTATAGAAGGGATGATTCAAAGAGGTAACTCCTGAAAAGGAGCAGTTCAGGAGATCTGCCATGTGGCTAATTTTATTCCTGGGGAAAAAAAGGGAAAAAAGCCCTACCCAGCTTTATAGACCAGACAGAGTAACTGACTCTCCCTACTTCTTGGCTTTTCTTTTTTTTTTTTTTTTCTCCTAGTATATAATGGGAAAGCATGTTAGGCCCAGAGCTCAGACGTGGGAGTCTGGGAGAGAATGGCAGCTGCAAGACAGTAAGTGGAGGTGACAAGTTCCCAGCAATATTAAACATTTACACTGAATATTTTGTTGGTATTTAGCTCCATGATGTTTCATGTTACTGAGCAGAAACAGAACATTCCCCCTCACCCCCACTATTTTGTTCTTTACTCCTCTGCTCTGTACATTCAGAAGGCAGAAATGAGAGATGCCAGCTCCTTCAGGGTTGAAATGGCTTTATATAAAATAACAGAGGGGGCACGTTTACGAAGTGGAGACAGGATCTAATTCTGTACTCTGCTGAGACTGTGACTTGAAGATGGGGAATACCTTGTGTATGAGGTGAGCATGCTTATGTGCATATATATATATGTATATGGTGGCAAGCAGCTGAGGGGGAGAGCTGGAATTTTAAAGTGATCTTTTAAAATGTTTTTGTATATTTTGTTGCTGCTGGAAATGTCTGTTTGCACCTCAGGGATGTTCCTGAACTTCCCATGTTGGGGAGCAGCTGGTCCAGAGGGGCAAATTTATTTCTGCTGCATGACAGGAGTTTCATCAGGGAAGCAGCTGCCCCGAAGCATCCACTGCTCTCCATGTCTGCAACTGGAGTGAATGCAGGGTCAAGACCGGCTCCTCACATCCACCTGGGCACTCCTTGCATTCACCAGCCTACAGCTGTGGTCCTGGCACACAGCAGTCATCAAACCTGCCACAGCTTTCAGCACCTGCATAGCATGCAATTCCGATTGGTCATTCATTTTGGGAGTACCCATTACGGTGGCATAAGTGCTGCCCTGCTGGGAGCCAAGTGAGACCCCAGGGGGAAGCGGTTCCCATCAGCAGCCCCGGCCTGGGGCGAGGGTGTGGTGGGAGTGCTGGGAGCAGGGTACAGGAGCACATCGTGCATCCTCTCCCGTGTGCCCTCTTTTGCTGGGAGCATGCCATGCTGCACAGGGCAATGAGGAGCCAGGAGAGGAAATACTCCCCTTATGTACCAGGAAGTGTAAACAAGGGTATATTTACCAATTGTGCTGCTTCCAAAACCCCAGGCTGTGCTAGTCCTCCAAGATAGGCATCCTAGAGGACCAGCTCTGCTGCTAGTGGGAACTGCTGTGCTTCTGCCAAGCTCAGTTGCTGTTGCCTGACAGCATCTGAGGAGCTGGTTGGTTCTCACATATTGGAAGAGAGAGATAGATGCAAATGCACACCCCACTGCAAATCTCCATTGACAGGCCCCCAAACAGCAAGTGGGAAATCAGGGTGGCCTGGGGAGAATGGCATTGCTTGCTCACCCAAATGCTCCTGAAAACCCCTTTCTCACCCATTCCCTGATCATGTAAAAAGCTACTCTCTCTTCTGTTCACTAGTAATTTTTCTCCAGGGCCTGTCATCTACTGATCCCAAACCTTTGTATGAGATGCAAGGTACCCATGATGGTGGGCTGAGCTCAGCCTTTGGGGTCAGGAACATGAGAATAATGAACCACAGCAAGCTTCAGTTTGATAAACAAGGCTGATGGATGCACCAAACTTTGCACCAACCTTCAAGTTTACTGTTTTCTGAATGCCCACCTCAGAAGGTCAGCTCATGTTCTGTGCATGCAATACATACCCCTGGGACCTCGTGTGCACTGATTTAGGCAAGGGGCAGAGAAAAATGTCTCCAGTGTGCACCTTGTGAAGACCCCCATGGGTTCAGGCTGTGTAAGAGCAATCCTTCCTCTGTCCCTGAGACACATGGAGAGAAGGTGGGGTGAAGAAAAGGGAAGGGAACCTGCTGCACTTTGTGCTGTGCAAGATGTGCATATGCATTGGAAAAAAAGGACAGCAGGGCCTGAATTTCCATTGCCTCTGCCCTTGCAATTGAAGATTTTAAGCTCGTGGATCTACCCCCCTCACCACGTATGTGTTACTGCAATCAGGACCCAGCCTACAGCAAATCACATCCTCTCCAACTTGCCTTCTGTGGTCTCAAATTCACCTTTCCATTTACACTTCTGTAAATCAAGATTAACCCCATTAAGGCAAGGGGCACATACTAGCATAAAAGCTGTGTAAGTGGCAGGTGAATCAGATGCAGTGGTGTTATGGGGATGCTGTCTGGTTATTTACTATGTTAAGTAACAAGTGCTATCCATGGCAAACTTAATACCAAACAGTAATGGGAGATGCATGGCAATTTACAGTCATTATTTATCTGTTTTACAACATTTTAGGATAACAATCTGGAGTTTTTTAAGTAAGCATGTTTGTGCTCTCTCTTGAATAAAAAAGGTCATTGTTATTCTGTTTGTTTCGCACAGATTTTTTTTGTCTTATGGTTCCTTTTGGGGGAGGAGAGCTCTGTTCTGAGAGTGAGTGAACTTCCTGAGAAGCAGCAGCACAAAACCACTTACACCTTGAGAGATTGCTAAGGAGTGATGATGCCAGATTATGCCTGTGGCACACTGGGGACAGCAGATATCTTTTCTGGAATATTTTTGTTGCAGAGCAACAGTTGGGTTCTGTGATGGCCACAGCACGATTGAAAATATGGCAAAGATGTCAGGACACAATAAATGGGGATATAGAGCTCAGTCTTCCTTCTTCCTCACACTTACCTGCTCCTCTGTGTCTTCCTATGCTTGCAGCAGCACATCTTGATGAGCAGGGGACAGGATGTCCCAGTCTATTAGAAGCAAGAACCAGTTCATCCCCAAAGTGCTCATGGTTGGTGACCCTCATGGTCTGGCTATGAATGGGTTGAGCCACCATCCTCATTGTCTGCAGGGTAAGAGCCCTGGCAGAGACAGAGAATCTGATCCTGGGAATGGGATCAGAGCACTGCAGAGCTGAGTCTTAGGGCTGGTCCACACGGGACACAATTGTAAATAAACAGCAGTGGTTAACCCGGCAGTGACTTGTGTACCCATTTGATCATGCTAAAAATGCATAGAGTCATCAGCAAGGGTTTGAATCACTCAAATGCTTTTAAAATTAAATGCTTTCTAAAAGCATATGTTTTCTTTCCTTTTTAACCTAGCAGTTTAGAGGGAAGCCTCTGAAATATCAGTACGAGGCCCCTGGAGAACTTAACCACAGAGCTGCTGGGCAATCCCTTCCTGGACGCCCCTGCTGCTGCCCAGCTATGTGCTAAGCTGGACAGAGCAACTGGGCTTGGTTAAAAATTAATCCAGATAACCACAGTGATTAGTTTCCAGTTGCATCAGCCCCCTGTGTGGAAGGACTGATGCCAGCTACCCCAGTGCCTGGAGCAGAGCTCTGCTGCTCCTTGCCCGTCTCACTGCTCCCTGGGTGCCTGCACTGTACAAGTGAAATGTCTTCCTCTGGGTGCCCTCGCGTCTCGCTGGGACTGACTCTCACAGAAAGCATAAGGTCAAATTCATGCAGTTTTCCCCTTTTGTTTACTGCCTTCCTGCATGTTTTTCTATAGAGAGGCTCATTTGCCAGTGTGTGCCCTCTGAAAACAAGAGGGAAGAAATGATGGCACAGGCCACTGTGTTGCCACTCATGCTCTGTCTCCTCAGACTCATTGCATGAAGCTAACTGGGTCATTTGCTTTTGGTAGCAAGGTTGTTTTTCTTCCCCCTCAAGTAAAACTGGCTTTTATGTAAATAATTTTTGGACCAGCTGCACTGAACTAATTATCTGGGTCATTCAAATTTCTGCTTCTGGAAGTAATTATGGCCTTTGGGAGTATACTGTATAATACCGATTTATGATTGGAGACGGAGAGTCTTCCTTATCTGCATGAATACTATAAAGCAAACTTAGCAAATCTTCCTTACATCCTCAGGGCCACAGAGCACTCCTCTCCCGTGCACAGAACTCCCATTCGGTCTAATAAGCATCTCCCTTCTCCCCTTCCTCCATTCGCACAGACTGAGGTCTCTCAGCCTGGATATAATCAGCAGGCTCTGGTCTGCCATTTGGGACAGCACTCCAGCATCCCTTCTCCTTTTTTCTGCCTGAAGCTTTATACCCCATTAGCTCTTAACTGGGGCATCAGCGAAAAACAAGGAGGAAACTTTATAGAGAGGGCAGGAATATGTGAGGCAATGAGTAATTGGGAAGACTGGGTTGGCTGACATCCGTTGAGGAAGGAATGAGTTTACACAAAGACTCAGCTGTCCTAGATTCCGTTTGCAGGAGGCTCTGAGACTGCAAGTTTGCAAGCTGCCCTACCTGTGTAGAAGGGCTGTCCTGCACTGCTGGCAGGAAGGGGATGGTGAGAGGTGGTAGCAGTTCAGGCCACATCTCGTCTGCCAGGGGCTCAGGGCCATTACCTGCCCCAAAGGAGACACAGCAGCCTGGAGCAGCTTGGCAATGGGCATAACAAGGAGCACACTGCTGGTGTACAGCCACCACTGATCTTCTTTCCAACTCGTTTATCCCTTTCTAACTAAATCTATTACACTCAAACTATAAGGCAGTAAAATGGAAGATTGCACTAAACATGAGATCTTCTCCTGTCCCAGTGCTCAACTTCTTTATGTTACAATCTGCTATAGCCCGCCAGTGTCCAGCTTCATCCTTTCAGTGGAAGCATCTGAGCACTCTCCTGTGCTTCTTCTGAGCCCACAGCCACAGGCTTCTGGCCACAGATAAGTACTCTTAGGCACTTCTGCACTAAATATCTTTAATTATAACAGCAAGCAATAATGCTTTGTAACTCAGAAAAATCACTGTAATTACCTGCTCCATTTACACACCACAAATATTAAAAATGAAAATAAAAATAAATTAAACCCTGGTGTGAGATGGTCAGAAATTAATGACATTTTTCATCTAAAATTTTCCTTTTCTGGTGAGCCATAGTTAGTTAGAGGGGATGAAAAAGGTAGATTTGTCTGTTACAAACTTACACTTTATGCTCACTGTCTGAGTTTTCCTGACTTGTTCAGTCTTGCAAAATTAACCACATTAAAAAAAAAATCTGACATCTGAATGGATCGTTTGGGAAGCAGCTTTTGTATTTTCTCATTCAAACCTATTTTTTGTTTAGAGTTTTTCCTTTAATGTACAGCTAAGTGAGTTTTAAAACACTTGATAGTGTTTTAAACAAAACTGAAACCATCATGTCAATCAAGTAAGGAAAAACACCCTCTGATCCACACTGAATATAGATGATTTTATGATTCACCAGAAAATGTTGATTTTTTTTTTTTTTGTCCTTTTCAGTGTGATTGAAACCAACTCCTCTCTTACTTTCTCCTGATTTTTTGGGACTGGCAATAAGCCAAAACCTCATTTGCCTGGCTGTAGAAGGCATCATTAGTCATCAGCATGGTTAGATGGGGAATAGCTGGAAAGTTAGGTGCTCCAGAGATCAGTATGAGGCCCGATCTTATTTAACATTCTCACTAATGATCTGATATCATATGTGTACTCTATATTATTTGTATTCATTGGTGCTGCTCAGATTCAGACAGGTTGTGAACCCCAGTGGGGAGAATGGGAGATTGGATAAATGGGTGGAAGATTAATATCCTTTCAAATTGATCCAATTAAGGATCAATGCTCATTTCAAAAAATGCTAGTTAATAGAGCTGAAGAAAATAGCCCCAAATGCAGATGTTAATGAAAAAAAATAAACTTCTCAGCAATGGGGCTCAGGAAAATATTGGATACTGGGTGGTTACAAACTGGAAAGGAGTCTGGAGTGCAATGTAAAGGCAAAATGCATCTCACCTATTTGGGCTGAACAGTTACTGCAAATGACTTCAAAAAGAGGAGAAACTCTTGGGAATAAGGTCCATCAAAACTTTCACACTCAAAGCTCGTGATATGAGTGCCTGTTCTGGAGGTGTCTTCAGGCTGACAGATGCCACCGGGAAAGGCTCTTATTTCTTTATTTACCCTTTTTATGTGCTTCTTCAATTCATCTGCCACTGGCCATCATTAGGGAGACCTTTTGATTTAGTCATGACTGCTCTTGTTTCCCTATTACATCCCTGTGTCCCGCAAGCCAAGGGTTCCTCCTCAATAGGGGATCAGTAAAATGATGCTCAGATGGACAGTCTAACACATGACAAGCAGCACCAGAGATGATGGAAGCACGTGGATGAAGTAATCTGTGGCCAACAGCAGGCCAAATTGCAGAAGCAAATTTTTAACACTGGGGGCCATCAGGACTGGAAGAAGAAACCCTGTCACTACATGTTCAAACAATTTCTGGAACTGTGTGAAAGTGGAAGGGATATTTTGTGGGCTGATATATGGGAAAAACAACTTCTACTATAGCAGGTAATGGCAAATGGGTTTAAGTAGGTCTTCCCCCTCTTTATCCTCTCCAATAGTTGTCTTCTACCTTTGATCTTGCTAGAAATCAATGAACCCTCCTAATCAATGAAGAACAGTGCATATGGATTGAAGGCAGCTCTACATGATTCTTTGAAGCTCCCAAATGTCAACTAAAACATCGTAAAAACTTTTCCAAGAGTGTTTATTGCCTCATCATTTATAATGAGACTTGTACAGAGAGTCAAAGCCACAGATCATAATGTCTGCAAACAGATGTGTCTGGAGCACTTATGTAAGTCCTGAGGTAGGATGTGAGTCAATATTTCTTATGGATACCTAACTGATAGCTGAGAATAAGGATCAATTTTCCAGTGAACATGGAAGAAGTGCTTGCTCACCTTTTCATAGTTTTTATGCCTCCAGGACTGCTTCAGCAGCTTTAAACAATAATCTGATGAGGGTTCTTTCCTCACATCTTATGTTTTTAATTCTTAGTTACTTCAAAATATCCTCCTCTTCCCTTCCCTGGCATTTAAACCAATCCAAAACATTTCCATCTCAGATAAGTTGCCCTGATTTTTCGCCTGAACTCTGACCACTGAATAGCCTTGTGTGCCTCTGATGGCCATCTCCTTCCAGAACCTGACTGCAATGCCACCACTAGCACTGACTGACAGGAAATTCCATAAAAGATGCCCCTAAATCAGCACCAACATCCCCACTCAGTGGCAGGGCAAATACACCCTGGGCAAAAGGCTGCACATTGGGTGGTGGCAGCAGGCACTGGAGTCCTCTTTGGGCCACAGACACATTTTCAGTCCTCCTAGTGGGACCAAGGTTTGCTGGGACAACCTATTCATACCTGGGACAGGTAAATAGGAACATAGAAGAAAATTATAGCATTCACTGAAGAGATGAGAGCATGTCCTTAGCTGCAATCATCACACTGTTTTTCACCCTCCCATTCCAGGTTAGTAGATTTCAAGCCAATATAGTAAATGTGGTACAAAAATCATGTATAGGGCACAAGGAAGTGCTAGAGAGAGCACAACACTTAAAGCAGTTTGATGTGAACAGAAAGGGTTCTTACAGGCTACAACACGTACCACTGGTGAGATTGGGTTGTGAGCACCCAGTTCGCACCTTACAGAGTTTACACACCAGCCCATCATCCTGCATCCCAGAAAATGTAAGCAGACCTATCTGAACAGAAAACTTTTGCTACAGACAAATTCAAAAGAAGGAAGAGTGCATGAGGGTCTGCACTTGCATACACTGATTGGACTGTTTGGATAGCAATGTCTGCAATCCTGCAGCTTGTGTCTGCACTTCTGCCAGCATCACCTCCCTGAGACTGTCAGCATTGGTCCCACCATTGCCCTCTGTCTCTCTCAGCTTCGTATCTTAATGCAAACTCACCCTCCTCAGAAGTTTGCACTTACATGTTAGGGCTGAGCCTGAGTAGCTGCAATGTAGGCAAAGGAGCTGATGTGATGGGGCTGGTACCTCCTTGCAGAGGGCTGGGGACAGCTGAGGGCTGAGACATCCCACACCCCTGCAGCAGGATCTGATAACGCCTGTGCACCAGAGTCCTGCAGTGCTCTTCTTTAGGGAAATCCTTCTATTTTTTTCCACTGCAGACTCTGCACTGCATGTGTAAAAGTTCCACTCCCAGCGGTGGGAAGTGTGACTGAGATCTGCAGGGATGGAGAGGAGAGTTTTGCCTCCCTGTGCACTGCATCCACCACTCTGGCTTCTTCTGTTCTGCAGCAACCACTGGGAACAGTTTCCAAATTGCAAGAGATCCCCAGATTGCTTAGAACTAGCAGTAGGTCTTTATCATGATTAATCGTTCATAAATCTTAAGCCTAAAATAAATGGTGTGACAGTACTGAATGTCAGGAATCATGGGCTGTAGCAGTTTTGTTCACAGACATTGTATATGTGCATTTAGGAATGTGGCTGCCAAACACCCTCTATTATTTGTTCTGGCTTCACATTGTTTATACTTTTCTTCCTGTTTTTGAAACTAGAAATTATTGTCTCAGTGGCTAGATAAAATATTTCTCCTACAAAAAAACCCCACTGGTTGAAGAGAAGCATTTTCGTCTTTTTTTTTTTTTTTTTTTTTTTTTTTTTTACTTACAGCAAAGGAGAATTTGAGAGATTTCTGGGACCTTTCATGTTAATATTTTATGAACTACCTGAGAAAAGGTTTAAAGAACAAATGGCTGAAAATGGGAGATAATGTAGTGTGATGGACTAAGTGCACCCTGGGACTTAGTTAGCTCATACCCATCCATTACACACCAGGTAGGGCCAGCCCTTAATAGCCAGAGTCTCAGCAGCCAGTCCGAGGCATTATTGAAGCCACCCACAAAGCAAAGCAATTGACTCAGTCATTGCCCCTCCAGAACTGGAGTAAATTTCGTGACGAAGCTAAATCCTTATGGAGTGAGCTGCAATTACTCTTGGGAGTGAGCACACCAAGGCTGGGGATACTCCCAGCACAAGTGAAGGCTGAGCACGGGAGAAGGTGCTGCAGACTCAGGAGAAATGTGCCTTTCAGGGGCCCTCAGTGCTGCATGGGTACCCCTTTTCTTCAGAAGTGTTTGGCAGAGCTATTGGAGCAAACTGAAATCCAGGCTGCTTGCAACTGTAAGGGCAAGAAGGTGACAAGTTACCAAAGCCATTCTCTGGATCCGTGGCTGAATCAGAAATATAGCAGAGTTAAAAGATAAAAATGCTATAAAAGTGTAAAAATTCTGATGATTTTGTTGATAAATCTGTACTTGTTTTTATTGTAAGACCCTTGCATTCCAACCTGTGAGGGCAGACAGAGGCAGGTGGAAATTCTCCAGCTCCTACAGCAGCCAGGGAACAAGGTGAAGGAAATCTCCTATTAGGTTTATTTTTTTCCTTTTCTGAAATATTTCACTCATCTACTATGACCTTAATTTATGCATTTAGTTAAGGACTTAGCCAGATTTTGTCCCTTATCCCCAAACTTCTCCTAAGGACACAGTGTATCACCATCATTACTCTCCATTACATTGATACTGACAGTAGGCAGCATAGCTTCTAATGTCACCTATCATGATATTATGATATATCATGTATCGTGATATACCAACCACTTTCTTGGGGAAGCTGAAGTGCACTGTGTTCTCACTGAGATCTGCACACAGCAGCTGGCATCAGAGTGGCAGCTGAATGCCAAAAACATTGACAACATTTTGGGGTTTTCTGCTGTTAATTAAAAGACCGAAACATTTAAAGGCAATCTGAGAGCAAACAGTGTAGACTGTGGCAGCAAATCACCAGTGTAACTCATCAGTGTAATAAGCCAAGAAACATGCATTTGTAGGGCAAAGTGTTACTGCTCATAATCCCTGCCTGGTGTCAGAGGGGAAGGGCAGGGACATTCCCCTCTGCAGCTTGTGCCCAGATGGTGAGCCATGGCAGCTCATCCACTACAGCCATTTAAAGAGGCTCTTTCTCCTGCTGTGTCAGGGGATCAGCTCTGGTTATAAGATCAGCCAAGCTCCATCAGCATCCTCAGTGGATGTGAACTCTTGCCACTTCACTGAAGTTAAAGGACAGGGCAGTTTTGCATGAGGTGAAAATCCACCCCCCTCCACCTTTAATTTTATTACAATGGTTTGGCATAAGAACAAAGGGAAAGTTCCCATAGTCAGAGGGGAAATGCTCCTTTCTGTACCTCTTCCAGTGCCAGTGAGCACTAGCATCTCGTTGGCTAGACAAAAAGGCAGTAATTTAAACAAAAAATATCTGTGATAACGATGTGATTTTCAGTTTGAAGACTGTTCTCCAGTGCTGACAGAGGAACTTTACTCTGTACATGGACAAAGCTGAAGATCACCTGCATTGAGTTGTGCCAGTGATTTCCTAGTGCTCCCCACAGAGAAGCAGCTCTGGGGAGGTGGATCATTTTGCTGTGGGACTGCACCCCAGATGTCTTCTCCCTCACTTTCCACCAGGTGCTCCAGCTGCACGGAAATGTTGGGTGAGGATCACCCAACAGTCCCTAAAAAGGCTGATGCATCTCTATACATCAGGAGAGAGGAAAAATGTGACATTTCTCTCCTCTTGGGTGGCTGGAGGTGGAAGGCAGCAGTTGCTGTGCATATGAGGTGAATTATGATTTCCAAAGGAAGTGCATGGGAAAGTCACAGGGAAAAATCAGGCATTATTTCTATCACAGAGAGAGATGAAAAGGAGCCAGCATTTTCTTCTTCAGCTTACTCCTTCTTCACAAATGCAGTAGCTATTTTTTTTCTGGTTGTTATTACAGTAAATCGCTAAGACCAGAACTTTGGAAAAAACCACTCCTCCTCTTGGGAAATTTCCATGACAATTATTCCTTCAGTTTCTCTGTGCTGTTGGCCGTGGTTTGAGATGACATCCATCCTGCTGACAGTGGTGTGGCCCTCCCCTTGTCTAGCTCAGTTCTGATTGCAAGGCCACATCAAGCAAACCCAAAGACCAGCAGCTTCCGTGAAAATACTCCCACTGACTTCAAAGGACTTTGGATCCAGCCTCACACAGTGGTCAAACACTAGACATACTGGAGCAACCAGCTGCAGATGTAGGCCCACATAAGACAGCAGAGACATATGCCTGATGTGTTTGGGCTTAGATTGCCCCAAAAATACACTGTGTTTTTTTTTAAATGTGAAGGTTTTAGTCCTTCACAGAATCCTTTTATGTGAACCTATTCTACTGGGGCCTGTTTACCAAAGGGTTTATTCCAGCCTCAGATTGGGATAAACAACCAGCAAGAGTCTCCTTGCTTCCAGAGGCAGTTAGAAACTGTCTGCTCACTTGTGCTGCTATGCTCCCGTCAGATGAGGAGAGATCCAAACAGCAAGACACAGATGTCATTGTGCAGACAAGAGTGTGCACCAACAAGGACTCACCTTTGTGGGAACAGGTGTTGTATGTTCAGATACACATAGGCATACATGTTTTGAGGCATTTAAAATAATCTACTATGTAAATATTTTATTCATATTGTATTACCAAAGTATAGGTCTAAGGCAGTTTTTGTGCCTTGTGAAGGATCTTCATAGTAACATTTTCACAGTGGCATCAGAGAAGCTGGTGGAATGCCAGCCTGATGCAGAGGCAGTGAGGATCATCACAGTGAGTAGTGCCTCAGAAGCAGCCCCTGCACCTGTGCAAGCAGCAGAGGAGGCCATGGAGTTGAATCACTATATGCCAGCTGCTGGTAGAGTATCTGCTGTTCAGCAGAAAGGCTGTTATGGGACCCTTCTCCCTGGATTTGGCTATAGCTCAGCCTAGGGGGTATATCCCATGCAGAAAAGCTACTTACTGTGTGACAGTGAAGGGCATTGCATCCTAAAAATGCTGCAAGCCCCTCTGCAAATAGCAAAAAGTAGAATGCATTCATCGCTGCACACATACGAAGGGTTCAAAAGGAAAGATTTACAGCCAACTTGAAGATATGTTCATTCTGTACCTCTTATGGAAGAGGTGGCAGTAGCTCTATAGCAGGTTTTATACTGAGGAATTTGGTTTAGCATCCCAGTGGAGCCAAAATGAAATCAATTCATTTTTTTCTATCTAATTTTTTTCAGGATAGAAAGTTGTCTTTGAGTTTTCCGAGAACTTTTTGAGGACACTTTGGTCACTGGCAAGTAGAAAAAGAAACAAATGTTAAATACCAGTCACTCTTT
Organism: Hafferia zeledoni; assembly: GCA_035583235.1. NCBI lineage: Eukaryota > Metazoa > Chordata > Aves > Passeriformes > Thamnophilidae > Hafferia > Hafferia zeledoni. The sequence goes on from JAWWEV010000083.1 coordinate 44,140,126, forward strand.
CACTTTCTCATTCTGATGCAAAGCTGTGGTGTATCAAAGCACTTGTCTGGTATATACCCACGCTCCAGGGAACTTCATGCAGAGTTGTTCTCCTTGGAGGAAAATTCAAGGTTGGGGTTTAGGTCTGCATTACAGTACAATCTTACGAAGTGGAATATGTGCACGCCTCAGTGTACATTTTGGAAATTATGAAGAGAGGGAAAAACAGGACAGTAAACATTATGTGCAAAGACTAGAGTGTGTTGTTTGTTTTAATGAATATTTTTTTCATTGTGATGTGTCGTTTTTAGTGTTCAGGTGCTACTAGATATTACCAATAAAGTTGTAAAGCAGCTTCTCTTTTCCTGTTTTGCCATCAAAGGTAAGTTTCGTCCATTTTGTTTGCACTAAACTGAAACTGTCCATCCTGTGTCTTCCAAGTTTTTCTGATTTTGTTTGTTCTAAGTATTGGTAAAATTACTTCAGCTGTTAAATTTGACATAGGATGATTGAACAGAGCATTTTTAATATTGGTTGGTAAGAGCTCCTCATAAGAGTGAGTTGTATCTCAGGAAACACAGTGTGCTGACAGATACCTCCAATAATGTGTTTAAACTTAAGTACAGAAAGGTTGCTTCTCTTCAAATACATCAGCAGGTAGGCAGTCTCAAAGAATTAGCTTGGGCAAGAGGGACTTTCACTATGATTTTTGATCCAGATTATTTTCCTAGTCTATTCTCCTAGGAGAGGTGACAAATGTCAGCCTGGCCGGAAAGTCCAGAGCAGAAGTCAGGAGACAACTCTGCTCTGAGCTGCTACAGCTCCCTGTGTGAACCTGGCAAAGTCAATTAGTTTCCCTATTTTTTTTTTCTGTAAAAATGCAGATGCTTTTAAAAATGAGTGACTGAGCCAAACTCCAGCCACATTCATGGGAAGACAAGTGTTGACTTCAAGATCAGGCTAATAAGTCTCATAGGTGTGGTGAGACGTGATTCAATAGTGTTTGTAAAGATCTCTGAGGTTCTCAAATGTGGAATGATCTGAACAGGTAAAGAAATTCAGTGACAATTCTTAATGAACACATACCTATTAATCTTCCCCCCTCCCCTCCCCTTTTCATGTCAAAGTAGCAATAAGAATGAGATTTAAAGTATTTATCGAGTGGTTGAGAAAGCCAACCTTTGACTTTGTGCCTTAGAGCAGTGCCTGGGGCAGGCAGTAATTGTGCAGAAAGGCACTGATAGCATGCCTTCTTATTGCTTAAGAAAAGTGCTTTTCCAATTTGCTTTGTTCGGTGGGTTGCTGTACCAGGCTCAAGACTCATAGTTATAAATACAGCGAGCTATATATAAACACACATACATATACATACAGGCACAGAGACTGTGACTCAGATCCATTATTGGCACACTGTAGCCCAAGACAGTATATGAAAAAAATAAGGAAAAAATGAGAGTTCAACATTTTTAATAAATAAAGCCTAATCCTCAAATCACTTTTACGGGGTTTGTTCATATGAGTGTTCAAATCTACTGAGAATAGTGGCTCATAAGCACAGAAATTTGCACCAGACCTGTAAATTGAACTGTGTATTCAGCAGGGTTTGGAGTTACACATCATATTGATTTTTCAAGATAACAAAAAGGATTGAGATTGTAAAAATTGTATTTAAATTTTCAGACCTGAAAAGTTTTGTTATGTATTGATTCAGGGAAATTTCCCAGTGTGCAGAGATTGCATTTGTACTATAGATCCATTCAATCTGTTTACAGTCCTTGAACTGAAATTGAGGAATTGGGTGGAGTTTTCTGCACCTTGAAGAATTCCAGAGAATTTGGAAATCCTCACTATACTGCCCAAAGGAAACTGGATCTCTGTCTCATCCACCATACCATGGGGTGGGCTGGTGGATGCCATTCAAGTTCCTTTGAACCTGCACATAAGGTCATATGTAATTCTTCCCTTTCTTGATTTGCTTTAGTTTTATTTCTACAGATAGGGACTTGGTGTACTTATTTGTGATTATATATTTTATATGTACACCATCAACCTCCTAGGATATTACTAAAACTAATGGGTTTTACCCATGTGTCTGACAATAAGCATGAGAATAGCAACAGGAAATGGGTATTAAGAGCTATAAATGCATTCAAAATAAACCAATTTAACAATATGAATGTATTACTGAAGCCATATTCCAAATTTTGCAGTTAAAGTGTCACACAAAATGCAGTGAGTCACATCTACCATTTGACAAAGTTTCTGAAATACAAGCAAAGTTTTACAATTTTCCATTACAAATTTCCATTCATTACTGTGATTTTTCTTTCAGAATAAGCAAATGGAGTTGCTGATTTTGATCCTCAAAAGGCTGTTCAGGAGAAGCAGGACTTATCATATGAACAACTGTCCGGTTTGAGAGTTCTTAGATATGTGTTGTCAACTGAAGTTACAATTAGATGTTTCTTAGGGCAGCAAATCTGACTTGAAAGTGTGGCAAAGATGCACAAGTTCTGTTCTCAGTGAATAAGGAATGGCTTCATTGACTGTATATAACATCAAAACATTAAGATAAATAGATTTTTTTTCATAGTTTACCTTAGTGCAGTGGACTGTAAAATTTGGCTTCACCTTTCTGTATTCCAAGTTATGTCTGAATTTTTCAGGAACAACAACAACAACAAAATTATACCTTTATTGCTTGTACAAAGCTATTTTCAGTACAAGACTGAGAGCAAAAAATGTAGGTGGCAAACACCAGTTCTCCTTTCTGAGGCATGGTGGGCTCTTAACTTTCAATGTAAGAAACAACCACCCAGCAAGGAATCATTTTGTCAAAGAGCAATGAAAAGAAGCAAATCCACAACACTTGGTGGCCATTGTCTTGGAGAATGTGTTGGATGTTAAATGGAATACGTTGTGGGCTTTTTGAATATGTTTGGTGACCACAAGCAGGCTTCTGACAAACCTTTCATGGATTCCCATGAAACCATAGCCTGCCTGTGTTGAATATATAGGCTACAGAGTGTACCATGGCAGTCATCACAGCACTGGCATACCCTCTCTGATTGATCATGGTATTACAGTGGCTCATAACACATAAATGCAGTGTCTGTAAGGCCCAAATGGTAGCATTCAGGCTGTGCTGGCTGCCTAGAGCAACTTGCCTTTTCTATAGATCTCAGACAGCTCCAGACTGAGGACGGCCAAACCCTTGATCCCCAAACCTTGACTCCTCATGAGAAGAGCAACCTAGGAATTTGGCATGATGGGCTACTCATGCCTATTTATAATTTATAAGCAGATTTATGAGCCACAGACTAAGGTGGACTCTTGGGTGAAAGTCATTATTCAATGGTGCCTTATCAGTCAAAAGTGCTTTATCAACACGAATAGAAATCAGACCTTCACTGGTTTTGAACTTAGACTCTAGAACCAGCTGCAGCACTGAGGAAGTGAATAATGTATCAATAGTATAACTTTGGGTGAGACTGAAGTAAGTGATAGTCTATAGCTTGAGAGATAAATTAGAGGAGGTGAATCTTTTCCTATTTCTTCCCACTTTTCTCTGTCTCGACAAATGCATGGTGAGAGAGAATCCATGTTGCTTAGCAACTCCTTAGGATGCAGAAAGAAATCAGTCAATACAATTCTGAATTAAAGCTGCAATGACCCACAGAAATTTTTCTGGAGAAAAACAAGAATAGCTATATATTCTCTGCCTTTTCCTGAAGTCACATTAGCTCATGACTCAACTCTTTAAAATGAAGAATGATGGAATATACCTCAGAAAGAGGTGGGAGAAGGAGGCTACTTTATTGCAGGGGTCTGAAGAGCAGGAACTTATTTGGAATCCTAGCAGTGCTGGTTACTATAGTTAAGGCTGAGAATGGATTTAGCCATTTTGACATGTGAATCATTTGTGAGCCAGCCATGATTTCAGTCATGGGACACAGTGAAATAACTCCTCTACTTGTTTGACTTGCCATTGGTGACATTGGTATTGCATCCGTAGCAGCTGAAGCCACTGATGTTGCACCAATAACAACAAAGATATGGTTGTTATTGCACACAAGCACATGCATCAAACCCTCAGCAAAGCACTTGCACCAAATCTTCAACAGCTGAGCTAAATTATGATACTCTTAGCCCATGAAAGAGCATACAAGTCACAGAGTTCCTGGTTCTGGCACTGGATGGTTGACAGCATTTTCAGGATGAGTTTATTCACAGAGCACAGACGGCAATTCTGCAAAAATCAACAACATGATCAGGGTTGTGAGCATTCCCGTCAATGTTAACAGGTTTCTGAGCATTCAAAACCAGTGATTATGCTTCCTAGAAGTCCAAGAGAGATAAATTTAGCTTCTTTACTAGCAGTAGTATTTATAGTCTCAGTTATTTGTTTCTACTATTTGACTAGAACTCATCTGAATGCAGGATTTGGTGCAAGTGGTAAAATCATGGAGTACATGAGGAAACTGTTACTGTTTTGTTACAACAAACAGCAAAGCACAGGCTGACTTTGCAGTCACTCTTTGGACATTGCAACATGTAAGAGGTAAGAGAAATCAGCCTCATCATTACTTTTTAGAACAGCAATTGCTTCCTCTTTAGCTAAAGAAACAGAAGAGAGCTTTCTTCCTCCTTTTCCTCTCTGGGACATTAAGATTACTAAGTTCACTGCTACTGCAGTAATGCTTGTGTCCCTAGTTGTATTACAATATATTAATATCTCTTTTAGTTTCATGTGCATTCCCAAGATAGCCCCAGGGTCAAGGCTGTATGGAGTGCTGAGGCCACCTTGGCATGAACAGCAGAGATGCAGCACCTGAATATGGTTCCAGTGCTGCAGATGGGTCACTGAGGTGAACTCTGTGTGTTTTGCAAGGCCCTTTTGAAATTTATAAAGGAATCTGCAGAGTTGCATATCCATGTAGTCCAGATTCTTCTTCCTACCTAGCAAAAGCTTCCCAAGCCCCTTGCCATGCCTTGTCTTTGGTGCTGCAAGCAAGGAGCAGATTGTATGGGTAATGTTGAGTAATTGTATCGAATGTCTCATGGTCATATCACTCTTTGTCCTCTTTAATCACATTTTTGTTTTTCCTCTGACTTTTCCTAGAGTTAGCTGTGAAGATTACAACTTGCTCTATCTGACAATCAAGCACAAGCTATATGTGGTGTCAAACTGATACACAGTGCATAACAGAGTAATATACAGGATATTTTCTACTGCATGTTTATACCACATGTAGAGTTATGATATATAGAGAGGCTACCTCTGCTCTATGTGTGTGCTATTCATGTAGCTATAGATAATACAGAAATATATTACAATATTAATAGAAATATTGTGTGACCTAAACAGAAGAGAAATAATTTATCCTTGGTATCTCTCAATACCAAGTGAGAAGTGAGATATTTTGGTTTGCTTCCATGTTTATAGACCTTTCCAAGCCTGAAAATATGAAAAAATGCCTTTCACAGTGGTTCTTGAGACAGATGGACAAGGGAGAGAATCCCTTACAATATCAGAAAGTTTCCCATGTTAAAAAGTTGCACTTTTGCAGCAATATTTTCTGTTTTGTTTTCTTTTTTTTTTCTAAAACCAACGATTCATTTTGTTCTGCTCTCTTATCTCCATGTTTTATAAATAACATTGTCACACTTAATGAAGCAACCTTATTAGGATCTCAAACAAATGGTATATGGGTTTGGTCATATAACTTTAAGACTTTTCTGCCTTTTAGCATTTTGAAGGAATTTGCTGTTCAGTGATTGTAGTGTGTAAACTTCTTCCCCACCTGAGTTCAGCATAAAGCACTCCATGGCAGTCAGCTTGCTGTCCTCCAAGTGCCTCACACTCTGCATGCCAGGCAGCGAGAGCACTGCCAGTCAAAACAATGTGCTTTTTGGGAGCAATGATGGTCACCCAAATAATGAGGGCTCTGGCACATTGCTGCCAACAACAGTGTGCTGGCACTGCCGTGTCTGGCATGCTTGAGGTAATCTGATGGGGGGTAGATGCCTTCGGTGAGTCAGTTCATGGTGTTTGTGGGTTTGGAGATGATTCTCACTGGTGTATATTGAGACTGGCAAGGGACCCAGGGCCAAACAAGCACATCAGGGATTTGCCTCTAATTCACTGAAAATGTGTGGTGTAATCATACCCTGATGAGCATAAGAGTCACCCTATAATCCAGCCTTTCATTTGCATGGAGAAAATAAACCCAACGTCATGCCAGAATCCCTGTCTATGCTTCCTCAACTTTGCCTTCACAGTTAGGGCAGGAGGCAATAAGGGAAGAGAGATCAGAGGCTGTAAATCAGCCAGTGAGCTAAGCTGATATTCCTTTCTTGGTGCTGAAATGAGTGATGCTTAGTCTTCAAGTTAATTTGAAGGGGCCACATCTGGAAGTGCTTTACACTGCCTCAGCCTCTGTGGCAATTTGCCTGAGTAAGCACCTCAAGATTTAGCCAGTAGAGAATGTACCCTGTATAGCTCATTAAGAACCTAATCACTCCCCTCTGGGTCAAATTCAAGTGGCTATTAAAATTAATGTATTTATTTGCCACGAAGAGTGCTAAAGAGGTTATAAGATGTATATGAAATATGTTCTGTAAAAATGGCATTGTGCTAACAGTACAAGAAAGAGCCCAAGCTGGTTTAGATGCATCCTAATCCCTTGCTGCTATTAGATGTCGGGATTTCTGCACCAGGGAAGAGGGAATGCGAAGGGTGTCAGCCTGAGGAATGATGAAAATATCTCACAGTCAAGTGACAAGAAGCCCGTGGCACATCAAATAGCAGAGAAGGACTATGCAGATAACAGCTGCCTGACAGGGGAACCGTTTTCTCTGATTGGAGGCTGTCTCCAAGGAACATGGACTGATTCTTTGCTTACTGACCTTGAAAATGGAAATAATTTTAGAGGCAGCCTTCTCCCATTTGCAGAAGTTTAAGCACATTTGTTTCTATCAAGTGAATTTGAATACATGTTGCCGTGACATCACAGGAGAAGGATCATTTCTCATTTATCAGCATGTCTCTTTTGGTATAAATGACAGAGCTGCTTAAAAAAATTGTTTTTAATGTGTGACTCTGCCTTGTGTAAAATATGATGAAAGGGGCTGAGGAGGGAGCTGAGGTTGAAAGAAACCAGTGGAGGGAGCATCCTCTGGGCAAATGTCACCTAATACCCAATGGCTGAGGGTGTGCTGGGAGCAAGAGGACAAGGATACATTTCATGAGAAAAAGATTCAGTTATAGGAGAATAAGAGGACATCCTTGCTTGGCACTCTGCCTGCTCATGTAAACAGACATGGTGCAAACACAAGTAACTATCTCCCTACATGGCCATCTTCAATCTTCCCCTTATAACAAATCTTATGGAAGCAAACTCTTCCCAGAATTAATCACTGTTTTCCTGAACAGTGAACTTTTCTGTTGCAAAGTCAAAAAAGTCCTGCAGGAATTCTTGGAAAATCTCCAGAGATGTGCAAAAAGAAGTCAGTCATTTGTTTTCTGTCATGACATACTTTCAGACCCCAGAGAGGCCACTGGGAGCTGAGGGAGGTCTGCATGTCAGCAAGTCAGAGCTCCTATGCAGATTTTCTCAACATCATAGAGTTGGGTCATTTTAATTTTTATACTCTCATTTTAGTGCTAGCTATCACTGCAAGAGGAAGACAAAGTGATTGAAACATCAAGTTTGGTTTATTAAACTGAACTGCTTCTCCACTGATGAGGAGGTCACCTTGCAGGTACCAGAGGGCAGGAGTGGGTATACTGCTGACTAGCTGCTGGCTCGGCAGGTTTACACTCCAATTTCCCCCATGGTAATTTTCCTGCTTGCTACATCAAGCAGGATTTGCAGATCCACCAGCGAGGTCCTGATGCTGGACCAGCTGCAATGCAGAGGCTGAAACAGCTTTAGCCACCTTTGTTGTGAAGTCTTAGAGCAGCTGAGCACGGGGCACACAGTCAGTATGGAGAACTGGCTCCATTTCTTGATGAATGCCTTCACTGCAGTTCCTGGTCATGAAAAACCTCCAGGCCTGGCTTACATCACCATCAGGAAAATAGACTTGGTGGTATAGGTAAATTAGATTTTAATTTCACTTGGCCAGTTTCTTTTGCAGGGAGGAATGAAGCTGACCATATCTATGGACTTGCCTCTTTTCTGCTCCACATTTAGTTGCATTTCCAGGTCTAACTCCCTCTTTTTCTTGTGTGGAATTACCTGCTCCATTTTTGCTGCACAGCATTGAAATCAGCATGATAGCCCCAGTCTGGAGTATCCAAATCCTAATCTTGAGAGGTTTACTTTGACTGTAAGTCACCCGAGGGTGAATGATGCCATGGGCTGGAGACAAGCTGCAGCACTGGGGAACTAAGAGAAAAGGAGTTTTGGGAGAATTGTTGCAAGCAGGGAGCACCCACAAAATAGGTCCCCTTCCCATGCTCCCAGGGCAGCTGAGAGAGGGAAGGAAGATGCAGCTTAGCTACAGCAGCCACATCTGCGCACCAAGAAAACTGGAGAAGGAAAGGCAAAGCCAGTGCTAGGAGATGATTGATTGGCTGCTTAGTGTGTTGGCAGGAGAAAGTTGTCTCCCTGAGATCAGTCACTGCCTGCACCAGGCAACACTGGGGTCTCTTCTCCACTGGACCCTGGCAGGTTGCCAGCAGACAAGGCAGGGGAACAAGTGGGTAGAGGAACACACCATGGTGGGGAAGGAGGCGTATAAATAGTGTCTGTTTGGAAGGCCAGGTGTGTCTGTCCAACTCGAGCCAAGCATAACAGGAGGCAGCAACGAGTATGTCTTCCTCTCCAGACCTGGTTCCTGAAATTAATTTCCTCCTCTGTGTTTCTGGTAGTATGGGAGGGGGGATAGGGAGGAAGGAAGGAAGAAAAGAAAGCAAAAATCTGTTTTATTCTCAGATCTCACACTCCTGAGTCTTTGTTTACTTTGTACCCGCTCACTTGTGCATTGCTTGTCTTGTACATGTGTTGTGGCTGAGCCATTCTAAGCCCTTGCTTCTGCTGGATGGGAAGTTTTGCTCCACTGTCTCCCACTGCTCTTCCTCACTCTGTCTATCTCTGCTGCCAGGTGCATGAGCTCCTGTGCCACTCCAGTCACTGGACCTTTCACCAAACTGATTTAGCTCACCTTGGCAGAAAACTTCTTTTTCTGGGTTAGTGAATTGAACTGGTGCAGAGCTAGTTCAGACAGACAAGGCACAGAGAGAGAGAGAGAGAGAGAGAGAGAGAGAGAGAGAGAGAGAAAATCGGTGCTTGCAGCAAGAAAGGAGGAAACCACTGGAGGACAGTTTTCTTGTTCGACTTTGGTGACCTGTTGTATTGGTTCCTACTCTCATGCATTACTTAGTCACCAGCTGGTATCTTGGCACACTGTTGTTTTCCAGGCTCTCAGGAGGCACATGCATTTCAAACATCACCCCTTCAGCCTGGAGAAAGATTCATCTCCAGTGTACTTAGACCTTTTTACTGCAAATCTTGCCTCACATTGAACTCTATCTGGCCAGTGCCATGGTCATATTTATGGTCATTCCTTCTGCCAACACTTTTTATAGCATGCTAGGCTGTTATGATGAACCCCTTGGAAAACAAGGACATAACAACAGGTTTCCCTTGTTGTTCTGGAGTCAGACCAAGATATGGCAGGTGCTGTCTCTGCCTGCCTGGTCCTCAAGCATAAAGCCAGTGCTGGAATCTGCTCACTTCTGGCAAAACACTGAGGGTATCAGAGACCCTGACAGCTAAACAGCCTGGTAGGAAGAACTGTTTTGCTTACACTGCTCAGGCAGCCAGTTTCTTGCAACCATGGAGCAGTTGAGCCATCCTACTCCTGCCACCCTGCAGGCAAGCCATTGCTTACCCCTGGATTTGGGACACATGCACCTGTGACAGGAGGGGCCAAATCTGTATCCTTGTGATTGTGGTTTTCCCGACCAGCATGTGCATCACACACACAACCACCTTCCTGTCCATGGGATGCCCTGGTGCCTGGCTCACCCCAGGACCTGCATCACCCCACTGTGTGCGGGAGCATAACCCATTGGCTGTAATTGAGCACTGTGCCCTTCACACCATGCTCCTCTTGCCTCTGGGTGATTGGGGTTGTCCACACAGGTCAAAACCCTGCCTCCCTTCCTGCTGAAGGCACTTTTACAGCCTTGCTGCCACTTGATTTGTTCTCTTTTTTTCTGCTCTCTCTTTCCTCCAACTTTCTGAAATGGGAACATTATTTGAAAACCGGGCGGTGCAGGAGGCTGTGTGGCCCCGTGAACGCCGTGTCAGGCAGAACAAAATAAACGCCTGAGGAGGTGCTTCCAAGAGACTTTGAAAGAAACTGGAGCACACATGTTCCTCTTCTCCCTCTGTTTTTGTCATGTCTCTATAATATACAGTGGACATTTTCCCATCTGCTCGGCAGGGCTGACAGCGTGTTGTCAGGACAGGGCTGTGTCCTAAATAGAAACTCTGCAGGTTCGCAAAGTTCCCTTCCTCTAATTGGAACCGACTTGTGGAGGTGAAGAAAAGCTGCAAAATTGTTTTAAGCTATGAGCAATTATAACAGCCCTTACAGTGCCAGTGACACTAAGAGGATTTGTACTGGATTATACCTAATGTTAACATGATCTAATGCTGCATGAATATCGCAGCCCGCAGCAGGCCCGGCTTTCAGAGTTGGGTTCCCTGTTCTTCAAAGTCATCTGGGGTTTGTGGAAGGAAGGGAACAAAGCCCTGCCAGCCAGAATTTCATTGATGATATATCATATGTCATTTAAACATCACAAATAGGCAGCGACAAAGTAATAGTGGAAGGCAAAATGGACTTTAACAAGGCCAGCCAACCTCCTACTCTTCGGCATCACCCCACTGGGCAGAGAGGTACTGCAGATGTCTTGTTCTAAGGTGACATGAGGGTGCCACACTGGCTGGTGTGCCTGAGCACCCTGAGTGACCAAACTGTGAATCTCCCTCCTATCTCCAGGCTGCATTGAATCATCTGAGTCAGCTTTAAAAAGTGTTTTAAAAGAATCCTTCCCTTTATAATGGTATGGAGAGACTTTCCACTGGTGCTGGCAGAAGAAAAAGGGAACTAATTGGGGTATGCCCTCCTATGCAGAGATTTCAGTGGCTTGAAGCTGTGGTGAAGCAGCCTGGTAGGGCTGTATGCAGCTAGTGATTGTGAGAAATGTGGTCTACAGGAAAGGATGGGAGGATGGGACAGCGTGGGAGCTGAGTCTGGGGCTTTGGAGAATACCTGCCCTGCTACTGACTTATTACAGAGCTTGCAGGGAGTTGTTTAATCTCACTGTAGATAGTTCCTCAATGAGCAGAACTAAAGCAATAACACTTTGCTTGGTGGGAAGGGATGAAGAGAAACCTGCACCAATGTAAGGCACTCAAACCCCAGAGTGACTGGGGAGGACAAAGATAGAAGTTATGTAGAAGGAAAGGAAGCCATTGAGTGAAAAGAGACACTCACTGGCCTTGATGGTATTCCTTCTCATCTTGGATTTTGCTAGCGAAATCAATAAAGCCAACAAAAATTCTCAAACTTCACGCATGGCTGAAGTTGACAGAGTACAGATTTACTTTGGAGCAGCAAGAGAGCACGTGATCAAATATATGAAAAACCTTTTCTCAGCCTAGACTTAGTGCATGATAGAGGGAATTAATGGGGATGAAAATGGTTTTATATCCCAAACAGGAAGCTTCTCCCTGCTGGTGCTAGTGAGCACTCTCTGCAGCAGAGAGTGCAGAGCACTCTCTGCAGCAGAGGTGAGGAAAGAGGCCAAGATGTCTAAATTGCACTGCTGCATATACTGCCTTTGAACTTGGCCCTGCCAGCAGGCCAGGTCAGCCATGTTTCCTAGTGACATAATTTGACTGATGAATGGAAAAACTTTGTATCAGGCCCTTAGGACATTTTATGCCATTAATATACTATGTTTATTTTGCAGAGACATGTCAAATAGAAGTAGACCTATGCAATGTTGAACTGTGATCCATCCCACTGAAATCCTGCTAGGGAAGAAGTTCAGACCCCAAAATGAGATATGAAAAATACCAAACTAATAATGTACAGGATTGTGACTCACATTGTCTGTTGCTTTCCGGTTCTCCTACAGCCCATCACACTACAAGTCCCATGCACTGCCCCAATCCCAGTTAAGCACTTCTCCAAAAGTTTAGGCATGGTGTTCTTATGCCAAAGTGTCAAAAAATTATGAGCCTAAATAAGCACCTCCAGGAAGATGGACTTATTTTAAAAGGGAATGTGTTACAAAGAAGTAGAAACAGCATAAAAGTTTGGAGATTTGGACCCTTGAACCCTCCAGTTGTGAAAGACAGCAATGTATTTTTTAACATGGGAAGTCAAATACCCCATAATTTAGTGTTTGTAGGGAAACACCAGCATATATTGTGGGGGACAGTGTAGCATCATGAAAACGAGTAATATTTTAAAGTTATATTATGCAGTAGGCAACTCTACACTTCTCACAAATTAAAAAGCAAACAAGTGAACAAAACCCCACCCAGTCTGAAACATTTTGGTCAAGAGTCTTGTGGTAGTTGCCTGTTGGGTGCTTCATGCTTTCGCTGTCCTCCATCATTAGCTTCCCAGCCAGGATTTCATCTTCTGCAAGGCAAGGTGCAGCCCCTCAAGGAGCAGGGAAAGGACCATTATGGTGAGGAGACAAAGAAAGGAGGGGAGTCTGCGGCTGAGAAAAACTGTGGGAGATGAAATCTCTTGGAAGATGTGGCATCAGCTCCTCCGTGTAGAGATGAATTTGACCCACTGTGAAGTTTCTCAGAACTAGTGCTAATATCCTGGGCTTGCAGTACTTAGGCAGCAATTATCACCTATAAAACAGGTGATAATGTAGATTTTCACATTCAGAGGGGCAGCTGCTAAGCTGGTAGAAATGGATGGACTCTGTGGACTCCGCTGGAACTAGAGTGGTTCATGCCAGATAAAAATGCTCCCCGGAATTTTTAAGGCACCAATTAATCTTAAAATAAAGAGAAGAAAGAGTGCACCTTGATCCCTTCACTTTAACAGGAAATTTAAATCTGGAGGTGTCTGAAGTTCCAGCTGATGAATTACTGAGCTGTGAGAGGCCAGCAGCATGCAGCATCACACTCTGGCCATTTTATAATAACCACAAAGGAAGTATTTCTGGAAAGAAACTCATGGAATATTACGGTGACCTGGCAGAACATAGCAGCTACTTTTCAGCCTGTGCCCTTCCATGTTGGCAGGATACTGTTTTCTTTCATTCTGTAAAATACTCAGATTTGTACGCTACTGCTTTTTAAAATGGGGCCCTAAAGTAAAGGTCTACTAATGCCTAAGAGGAAAAAAAAGATATACCACTTTGTGATTTTAAACTGTGAAGGATCTTTTTTAGCACAGGTACACAGAGCTGCGAGGTCAAAGAGCTACCTTCCTGTAAGTATAGCACAGCATATATTCCCCCAGTAACACACCAGCTGTGAGCTGAACCTTGTAGCAAGGAATCAATAAAGTCAAGGCAATTTCCTTAACGTGCCATCTGTAAGAGATTATGGAAGGGAGGTGGGAGAAGGGTTTTCCTTAGTGGCTGATGCTTTACTGAAGTTCAAATGAGGCAATATATAGTAAAATAAATTCAATCTGTATTTTCTCTTCTTTCGATTTTAGTGGGGACTAAATGAAATGGAACTGTGTTGATTCTATCCGGTTCAATATATCTTCGCTTTCTAATAACCAAGGTCATTTTTACCTTCATGAACAAGAAGCCTAATATAAAATACTCACCCAGACTGAACAAACACATATTCACACTTTTTCAAAAGCCAGGTAGATGAGTGAAATATTATGTAATTCATTTCATGGCACACTGCTGAATGTTTTTTTATAGATAGTGTTTAACCTTGCCAATTTTGCTCTGAGATAATCACTCCTTTGAGGATAAAATCTCACATTTAACATTAGAAGAAAAAAGAACACCCCCACACACCAAAATCTGCAGTATACAACAAATAACAGGGAAGTTACTTAGCCAGAAAGATAACGATTAGAGCAGTTTTCACTGCTGACTCTGTGATTAGCCCGTGGTTGTTATAATATTAATCAGAAATACAGTGATAACTGCTTAGCTTAGGTTTTGATACAGCCAGTGAGCAATGACAAAATGCTTAGACATCTTACAATAATGTATTTCTGCCCTGACTAATGGAAGTGGCAAATAGATTCTTAAAAATCCCCTATATTTAGCACTGGAGCTATTCTCAGAGTGTGGGAGCTTTGTTTGTGTTTCTCTGGAGTTTATGATCACGAATATTAACAGTGCCAGTGTCTCATGGAAAGGATGCAAACCCTGGAAGACAACTCTGAAACACCCAAGGGAAGGACATGAATGGCAAAAATCTACAGGGTCAAGGCAGTGTCTATTTGCTCTGTGAGCCCTGATGCTGCCCTGGAGACTGCGTTTGAGAGAGGAACAGTGCAGAAGGTCAATGCAAAGTGAAATTTTACCTGAAGGGAGGAAAAAAATATGTATAAGTCCAGATGCATCCTATTGTGCTGTCGGCACATGGCTGAGGTGGCTGAGCTTGGAGTGCTGTCAGCCCTTGGTTCCCACTACAGTCAAGGCAGGCACCTCCTGAGGGCAACTCTGCCCACCTATGATGTGAATCACCCTCAGGAGAGCCTGGGTTTCACCTCAGCTGTTGCAAACCAAGTGCCTGACATGTTGTGAGATGAATCCTGGCCCTGACATATGAGGATGGGACAAACTGGCTCTGATTGAGAGCCTCCAGTCAGGAAAGAACCAAACATGAATCCAACACTCATCTCAGTTACTGAAATGAAAGATTCCATTAACTTTTAAAGATATTTCACTCTTGCCTCCACCCTTTTGGGCACACACTTGGGATCATTACCAGAAGCATCGTTCATTCGGTAAGACCCTGTCCCTGCAGCATTTCCAGTTCAACCAGAAGCCAGTAGTACTGGGATTCCGAGACTCTTCCACAGGTTCTCTCCTCAGATTTCGCAGGCTACAAAAGATTTTGGAAAACATCCAGTCAGGACCAAGCTCAGGGATCTTGGTCTAAACATTCAGAGAAGCAGTTGAACATGCTTGTTTAGCTAAGATTTTCCACTACCATGATTGCCAGCTTGGGCCAGAGGTGACCAGATGCAATGGGGAGTATAAAGGCATTGTATGCCTTAAAGTCTACTTTAAACATTTAGGGGTATAATACATAGTATAAGGATCTGGAGAAGCTTTATGCATGGGGACAAATAGTCCTGAAAGGACAGAAGCAATATTCAGAAATTAACGTGGAGACTCTGCATTTCATCGTGTATTCATTTTTGTTCCCTCCTCCCTCCCCCCTTATTGACACTTCATATCCACCAAGAATCAGCAACTATCAAAAATCCATTGTAACTAAAAGTCCACGAAAGACATGCCTCCTCTTAAAACATCATTTTAAAACATCCAGAAGATCTCTAGCAAAATTTCTTTCTCTATAAATTTACTTTTTTAAAGAAACCTATCTCTGCTTTTTTATTCTAATCTGTTTGACACAGGTTTAATTGCATAAAAAGATTTTAAGAGCACTTACCTCTTCAAAGTATGCTTCATTTTGCCACTACATAAATCAGAAGCGTAGGCTATTTTTCTTAAGTTTAGTAACCCAAACAGCAAAGACACAAGTTCCTCTGGAACTACTCACATAGAGTAAATAATTAGACCTTGATCTGATGAAGGCACTTAACAGCAGGCTTATTTTTAACTCCGTGAGTGCTGCCATTGAATTCAAAGGGATGGTTTGGATGTTTGAGTGTGTCTTTAAGTGCATTACTGATCAGAGTGTCCTAATCCTTAAAACGTGCCATTGATTTCAGCACAGGGTGATTTCTAGAGGGTGAGGGCAACAGAACTGCAACCACAGCTTGCTGACATCACATGAAGCTCCTTTTTATCCCTTGGACATCAGGACCCTCTTCAGAGCTGCAGAGATTTTGTTTCGGATTTGTTTGGGTGGATTTTGGTTTTTGATGGATTTTTTACCCTTTTAATTGAGATTAATTAGATTTTGAGGTTCATTTTCCCATTCCATGGAAACACTACCTCAACCATGCACAATGGAGAATACTCATCCTACCACCTATAAAACACCTGGAAAACATGACCGGGGAACAATCAGCAAATAAACTGCCAAGCCCTGCAATTCTTCACTCTTGTACCTAATCCCAAAATGAGGCTTAATTAGACTGACAGCACACTTCTTGTGGAGCAAAGATTACTTCTCAGCTTAATTTGATACTTTCACAGACAGATGACATATGGTTTCCTCCTCTTCCCCCTGCCCCTTCCTGCACTTGAGTTTAAAAAGGGCTGAAGTGGTGCATAGGACTTCTGCTCTCCCTCTCTGCTGGACTGGGTTTCATCTCACATGGAAAAGAATTGGTGCTATCAGGCTCAAGGACCTGAGCTAACCAAGAGGAGTTTGCTCTTCCTGAGTACACCCATATGCCTTTTCCTTCCTAACAGATGTACTACCAGAAAAACAGATTGGTGAGTTGGAGCTTGTTCCTTTACCTTAAAGGTGAACTGAAACACCCCTCTACCATGTGTAAAACACAAAGTCTGCTTTGAGCCACACACTCATTGTAGGGTACATATTCAATGCAGCTGCACCACGATCATCCTTGGAAACATGATGAGCCATATGAGAAAGAGATTTATGGGTACAATTTTTTCAGAGCCACAGCAGCTCAGAATTATTGAGTTTCCCTGTTCAGGGCAATGTGAGAGGCCACCTTAAGACTGATGCAATTTAAACCACTCCATAGATCATGCTGGACATCCTCTAATATGTATCACCACAGCCTTACTGAACCTAATAGATGTTAGCTAGGAACACGGTCATACTACATATGTTATAAACCTGCTCTCTTCCACTGCACCATGTCCCCAGCTGACAC
Organism: Hafferia zeledoni; assembly: GCA_035583235.1. NCBI lineage: Eukaryota > Metazoa > Chordata > Aves > Passeriformes > Thamnophilidae > Hafferia > Hafferia zeledoni. The sequence goes on from JAWWEV010000083.1 coordinate 44,157,124, forward strand.
AGATCAGTGGAACTCTGCTGTAGTTAAAGGGGTTTGCGACAGTTTTCACCACTCAATGATCTAGACAATCCCATTTATTGTGGCAGATCAGAAGGTTTAGGCTTTTGTTTTGAATTAGACCTATGGGGTCTAATTCTTTGCTCTGCCTGTGTGACTGCAAGCTCCCTGTGACCCAAGTTCCACCTTCTCTGTGGAGTCAGATCTGTCTCCACCTCTCAGTATACAACCCTCTCTGCAGGCATGAACTGGGAAACACTCAGCAAATCAGCACCAAATCCTGGAAATGAGGCTGTATGAGAGGCTATGATACAACTTTGCCACTCAGTAAGGGCACCACTTGAGACCTGGTTATCACAAATGTATGGCTGTGGTATCAATTCTGAGTAGGTCTTATTATACATGTCAGAGAGGGAGACACAAGGTTTTCCCTGTTTTGCCTAACACACTTTTAAACTAACACAGGTGATGCAGGCAAAACACAGATACCGACACCAAAACCAACATGGACCTCAAACAGGGTGCACCCTGTTGCTCTTTTCACAGCACTTTCCTTCTGTTCCTTCTTTTTCTCAGGGCTTAGGTTTTAAATGTGACGATAACTTTGTAAAAATTTTAGAGTTGTCATTGCAAAACCATTTTTCAGTCTTTGGCTTACATGAAGATGCATTTGCCAGGATCAGCTTCAGGTACTTCTGGGCAATTCAGAGTTTCTCATAGCTATATAAATAAGTATTTTTTTGCAATACACCCATAGCTGATCATCATCTCAATTTGTGTATTTATGACTGTGACAGTTACAGAGCTTGCACAAGAAGATGCATTTTTTAATGATGTTTACAGTCATTTCAGCAATCATAGTTATATATAGCTACATATTTGAAAGTCCTAAATAAACAGGTTACAGTTCATATGAGAAGTGAAATGAAATGAAAATATAAACCAGAATAAATTAACAAATACTTGGCATGTTTTGTACATCTGATAGGTACATATACCTTTTAAAGGCATTGTGTATTTCAGTATAAATATGTAAAACACACATAAATATGTCTGTATCTATTGGATAGAAAAATATAAAGTGCAACATACAAAAATACACACATGTCTTTTCACACACATGCAAACACAGGCATGCATGTTCATATCATAGAATCATAGAATCATAGAATTGATTGGGTTGGAAAAGACCTCTGAGATCATCGAGTCCAACCCTTGGTCCATCTCT